>JAKSZP010015819.1:0-246805 GCA_022478985.1 Massospora cicadina
TTGCATGATGAGAGAAAGGACTCTTCATGGATCCAATTATTGGAGATAGAGCTTATAAGTTTGGACAGAGTCTTTCAGGAGTTTCTGTTTAGTTCTATAAGTTATATATAGTAAAAAACAACTGACACTTTTTATCTACAAAGACTTTAGTTTATAACCTTGTCTTGGGGAATGAACATTAAAACTAGTTTAAAAAAACTAGACATGATATTTTTAGAAGATTGACAGGGCTATATTGAGGAATATTATTTAGACTCACAGAGGAAACAGTTAGAAAAATAGTGTGGAAACATTGGAGGGCCTTAGGGAACAGCTAAGCTATTAAAAATAGCCACTGGGGTCCTTCATGAGGATAGCAGCTCTCATGCTCATGCCAATGAGTATGATTCCTGTGCCCTTAAGGGCCTTGCTACCTTCAAAAGCCTACTTGACACCCTCATAGGCCTCAATTTTTTGCGTTTTCATGGCGTTTACTTATCTTACATTTCTTTCTAAAATATTCTTTTAGTTTTTTTTGTAACTGATAAATATAAAAATGGGCTGGTAAGTGACTTTATTTCTGTTTGGTTGCCTTTCTTGTGGTCTTGATCAACATTAGTCATTATTGCCTTGAGGGCGACCCTTAGTTTATTGCAGATCCATCTAATATTACTCAAATAGTACTGAGTTGAATTAAAATTATAATATCTTCTGGAGTCCTCACCATTTCTGATGATTGATACTAGTAAAAGTAGGGCGGGCAGCCACTATCCAGCATTCATCTAAAGTGGTTATTAAGCCCACAATTTGTCTTTAATGATAGGGACCAAATATTGAATACCTTTTTTATTCAGAAGGGATGTGCTGTATGTCTAACCTGATAGTGGCACCAGGGGTCCCTAATTACCCTTTCATTTGTGGAAAGGGTAATTACTCTCATAGATACATTACACAGCACGTAATTCTTATAAGGTTTAGGCAGCTTGATGGCTGCAATAGTAGCCATCTTTTGTAGGTGGCAGTTATGGGGCTTCCAGATTTTCCTGTGGAACTTTGAATTAAAATTGAGGCAGTTTATACAGCTCTTAGAAGGGACCCAACTATTTTAATCAATTCATTTTTATTAACACTAAGGAATGAATTTTTTCTTGAGTCATCAAGACCCAATATCTCTTCCACCTCATAATCTAGCATGCATTTTGCAAAGAATGGGCTACTTCTGTCAAGCTTGATCCTTAAAGGAAAACAGAAAGGAGGCGTGGAATGATGAGTGTTGTTGCTTAGTGGGTAGTGAGTTTGATGCTGAAAGACCATGTTAAGATTCTCCCTACTCAGATCAAGCCTTAGTCTGTGGCTCCCCATTATACTTATTAATACATCAACTCCATCAATAATTTAATATTATATTGATATGTGGCATGTTGCTGGATAAATTTACCCAGGGCCCAATATTGAGTTATATGGTCACAAGCAATTCATATTGATTATGATGTAATCAAAAACAAAAGAGGCAAAAAATAAACCAATTACTGTTTTTTAATTAACCTCCCTTCAATTGGTACACCAACTGATGGTGTTAAGCAATCTTTATTTTATTTGAGGTGGGCTGACCTGGGGACAGTACTGTACCGATTAGGGAAGTGAAGAAAATGGGAAAAGAGGATAAAACCCAGAAAACCTCCATGCACGGCGTATGATAGGCCAGGAACTCCATGGACCGCCTTTGCTATTTGTTATCTTAGTTTGGGCATTGGTGTGCAAAACCAACACAGTAAAATTGTCCCCTACCCAAAGTCCATTACTGGAATTGAGCTCAGGAGGCAGTGGTAGAGGGTCCATACTCTACCACTGGGGTATCCTCACCTGGGTTAAGCAATCTTGCCCCACAACATAAATATTTTCCTTACCACATGAGCTGTTTTATATCAAATATTTATTTATATTTTGGGATTTTTCTAATCATTCTAATCTATCTTTAAATCTCTTTATAAATCTAATCATCTCTCTTGATTGATATAATACTAAAAATGATACTTATTTTATAAAGAACATCAACACCAAAAACATATATCTACTTTATCTGGCCCTTAGTAAAAAACAAAAAATGTTGCCAAAGCCACAAACTTCAAGGATTAGCTTTAGATAAATTTGCTACCATTCTTTTCCTCTGGTGGCCCAACAGACTTATTGTTTAACAAATCACTAACTGGAAAGGGTCTCACTCAATTGCATACAAATTTCAGAATGACTTTTGGTTGTAGATTCATTGTGTCTATCATGATTGGGAGCCCACCTGTTAGGTTGAGGAATCTTCTCCTTTTTTATCTGCAAACCTCTTGCTGTCACTAATTATTTTATTAAGAAAATTTATATACTTGTTAGTGAGCCTAGTTAATGTGTTTAATGAACTCCTGCGCTTCCAGTATCCCACCTTGGATTTTTAACACAAGAGAATTCTGGTTAAATATGAGGTTACCAAACATGGGGAAACTCCTGTAGATGAGTGGTGAGAGTTGTTGTAGGGAAGTTTAAAGGCAAAGATGTCTTTTAGTGAAGTAGAATAATGACAAAGGTAATTTTCTAATATTTGGTTTGTTCTTTCTGTTTTTCTATCCAATAGGTGTGTTATGTAAAGGAATGGCAGGGAGAATATTAGAATTACTAAGAGATTACCAAGAGTGTGATGAAAAATTAGACCTCATGTCACTAGTACTTTCTTGGGGACAATGAACAAGGAAAAGATGTGGTTAACTGTCAGGAATTATGAGAATCAGATGGATCTGAGAGTAATTCTAAACAACTCAAGTTTCAACTTGGTCATAGAAGCTCCACTGATTCAATGAGCACTGAGACCAAAACAAATAATGAATTTCAAAAATGCAGAAGGAAAGGAAAAGCTTCTCTTTTTCGTAACAATTACTTTAGTTACTACAATTTGATTTGAACAGCAAATTTGGATAATCACACACAGGAAAGATGGGCGACTTTAATAACAAAAATAATACAACATGGGTGAGCGTCGTGGCAAGCAGTGCGCTTAATGGTGCAACTAAGGGCAAGAAACGCCGTGGAGGGGGACCAGGAACCCAATCTGCAAAGAAATTGCAAACTCAGACACCATCTGGGTTTATGGTATTTACTGTAAAGCATGCGCAATACATGTACATTCAATTCAACCAACCTTTGTCAAAGGTGGAACATGGGATCAGACTCTTCCTTGGGGATGAGTCACCAACCCTGTGGGAGAAAACATGTGAGGCACAGCCCTCATTTTTCCCTCACATGGTGTACATAGCCACCAACAACATGGGCTGCAGCTGGATTGATATTGGTTTCAAAACAGCTGATGAAGCTGATGCCGCAGCAAAAATCTGCGTGGAAATTGCCCTCCCTGAGGGCAAAAAAATTGTGCGCACCGCATGCACCAGATGGAACAAAGTGAAAACATTGTTCGTCTCCTTTGACTCGTTCCCCACCAACCTTCCTCATAAGGTAATTGAGGAGGATCTCCGCAAAGGTCTTGTGGCCTACGGAGAAATCCAACAACTTGAATTACAGCAATTTTGCTTAATGCCTGACCTGTGCACAGGCAAAGCTATTGCTGTAATTAACCCCTTCCCAGAAGTGGAAGAGGATTTATCCAGAATTCCCCGTGCAGCAGAATTTCACTTTGCAGATGGGGGCCAGTTGGCTGCATTCCAAGTTATACCAGAACGCGCACCACCCATTTGCAACCACTGTGGCTCACTGGGCCACAAAGAACATGCATGCCCTGTAAAAGAGGGCTTAATGGAAAATGATTTTTGTGAAGAAGCTATGGATGAAGATAATGAAAACTTCGCCAAAATAACTGATGGCCACCACCCATTCCGCTGGGGTGAAGATAGACTATACTCCATCGTGGACCCAGTTTTAAGTAAACAGCGTAAAGCAGCACAAAAAGCCCACAAGAGAGCAGTGACTGAAGCGGCGGCACACACGGAATCTGCCATTAACCACGGACAAATTCAGGAGGATATTTCAGATATTCACCGAACCAACCAATCAGAACAATATGCCCAGGTTAAAAATTTTCACAGTAACCAGACTGAGCCACAAAGCGTCATCAGTCATGCACATACTGAGGAACAATGCAACCGCAATTTGGGTGAAAATGCGGTGCACAATGCAACAAAGTTGAACCTCAAAAATATAAAATCCAATCAACAACCCACATCAAATCAACATGAGACCTGTGCAGGAAAAGTTGACACAAATGCAAAACCGCAATTCCCTTGAATCATTGGGTCAGATCAAGGGAACCAACAATGGCAGTGAAAGAGTTGGAGTACAGATGCAGAGCATGGCCAAAATTAGCCGCGGTGGGATAGGACCAGAGGGTCCTCCCAACCGCTCCTGAGGCACCGCGGGCACCTCAGTGTCAATAGGGACGTTAAACATTGCGGGAGCCAGGGCTCATATGTCCCAAGGCAAAAAGCTGGCATTCCTGCGAAAACTCTTGTAGACATCTTGGCCATCCAAGAAACCCACTGCCTACAAGGGGAAGAAGAATCCTGGTCAATCAGGGTTGCACCATTGCAATCAGTATGGATGTCTCACTGTGGGGTGATAGTCCAAAACAACAAAAAATTTAAAATTACAAATTCATCATCACACTTTCACAGTCAAGCCCTGGTAGCAACAATCACATGCCAAGATGAAATTATTTAGTTTGCATGTATCTACGCACCATGCACTGCAACCAAGAGAAAATTTTTTTGAAAAAATTTCTACTCTCACCCTCCCACCAGATATCATCATGTTAGGCGATTTCAACTGCTGGGATAACCCCAATACAGATCAATGGCCTAATCCCAGGGGATACCCACCTGGACACATTGAATATCGCACAATGAAGGCATCTCTTGGCTTACAGGATGCTTTCCCCCCAGTACACCACTCCTTCCCCACATGATGCAGCCCAACATACGCGAGGGAGCGCTCATATCAATGAGTTGCATTGACCACATCCTCATCCAGCAATCCCACCGCTCAAGAATCTCCAAACTTACAACAAAAAAGATCAATTTTTCTGACCACTGATTAGTTACGGTGCAGTTAGCGCCAACCCAATCCCACACACATGTGTCGCTTTGGAGAAAGCTTCACCCAGAAAATATAAAACTGCCCAAGATATCCAACTGAATCAAAAATGAGGCTACAAACCCAGATTTCACAGCCCCATTCACTTTGGATCCCATCAGAACATGGGAAAATTTCAAAAAAGATTTAATCAACAAAACCCAACATATTGCATCACGCAAGTACACCGCGGACACAGCCACAATCAAGCGTATTGGCAGAACTAGACCACCTGTAAATAAATACTCTGAGATCTGGCTATAGCCCTAATTGGGGATGCAAATGGGCAGAAATTTCAGCCCAACTTAACAATCTCATCTTTGAACACCAACACAGAATTAAAGTATCGAACAAAGGTAATTTCATAAAGGAAGGCAAAACCTGTTTGACATACTTTTTCCGCCAATTCCACTCCTGTGGAAACCAACCCATGTTCACACAGGTCCGCAAGACCAATGGCACCGTGGCAACTGACCCTGAGGAGGTTAAGGCAGAAGTACACTGCTATTACACCAGATTATATCAAGATATGCCAACAGATCCACAAAAAATTAAAGAATTTATTCAAACTGCCAAGATACAAAGTACACCACCAAATTACAATATACTATCCCTTATCACATGGGAGGAGCTTTGGGAAACAATTCGCGGTGCACCACGTAGGAAATGCCCAGGGCCTGATGGGATACCCTACGAATTTTACAAAAAACATTTCAACAAATCGCCTCCCTCCTATTGGCGTCATTGAACCAGAGTTTGTTGGAAACACGCCTATTACCAGGAGGCCATGAATCCTACGTTATAACCTTGTATAAAAAGGGTGACAAGTTGGACCTGGCCAACTGGCGCCCAATTGCACTCTCCAACACTGACACAAAAATTCTAACAAAAATTCTAGCAGATAGATTAGGCACAATTGCATCTGACGTCCTATCACCCAGCCAGTTTGGGTTTATACCAGGGCGTTCAATCTGGAACAACATTCACCCTGTTGCAAACATTTGCCAATTGAAAGCAACTGGTGCCCTGGTCTCCTTAAATCAGGAAAAGGCGTATGACCGTGTTAGCTGGCCATACCTAAAAGAATGTCTACATGCCTTTAAACTCCCACCAAGATTCATAAAATAGGCGATGCTCCTAACAAAATCTGCAACCATGGCTGTATGCGGCCTTGGATTCCTAACAAACAGTATCAAACCACACAGAGGGCTCAAACAAGGGGATCCCCTCAGCCCACTGCTATACAATTTTAGCTATGACCCGCTCCTCTGAGTAACTGACTCATGTCTCATGGGGATAATTGCACAAGGGCAACCAACAGTCAAGATACTGGCCTTTGCGGATGACTGCATAGCAGCTATAGCAAACAATGAAGATGCCCAACAGCTGGAATGCACTATAGAGGAATACTCCAAGGTGAGCAATGCATCATTTAACAAAAGAAAGACAGAAATCATCCTCTTAGGCAAATACACAAACAATTGGGCCACAACATCAGAACCTCACACCAACACTCGAAGAAAAAACCCAATTATATTACCTTTGCAACACCTCCTACCACCACTCCTGTCCGACACCTTGGAATCTGGCTAGAATCAGGGGAATATGCTAATGAGACAATGGAAAGTAACCTGTTACAACGGGTATCCAAACGCGTAGCCTCCCTCAAGGGGAGAACCCCAGGACTAACAGGACGAGTTACAGTTGCTAACTCGCTCATCCTCCCAATACTGTAGTACCAGGCCCATGCGATAGACTTCTCACCTACCTTTATAACCTCAATTCGCGCGCTTATCCAGAGCTGGCTGTGGCCTGGCTCTAACCCTCCTATACGGATGGAAACACTATTTGGCCCACGCTCAAGCGGAGGCATGGGACTAATAGATTTCAGGAGCCACGCCAATCACATCCTAGGTACCTGGATAAAGGAAATCCTTGATCCAGACCTCCTGCAACAACATTGGTCCAGAGCAGCAAGGACTAACTTTGCACAGGCGCTCAAATTAACCAACCCACATAGTCCACCCAGACTACTTTCATACCTTGCCAAGCACCCTACTGCAATGGGTCCGCATGGAACCTCCCCTCATTTCAAACATATCCTCTGAACTATCCGCCATATGGGATAGACCATAAAGAACATGGGTACTATACAGGGAAGGGGACGACTCAGCCCCCAATTCAAATTAAGAAACCCAGAAAACCACCCCCAGAGAGATATGCTCGCAACAACCCCAAACATAGCTAGGATAGAATACCTAGATATGTTGGACATTCCCTATGATTTAACCACACAGAAGGCAATGTGGAAAATGACTCACCACCCATTCCTACAGCCAAGGATAAGAGCAAACGCCTGGCGCTGTTTGAGAAGGACCTATAGGATGGCGGACCGCTCCAACTCCTTCCACAAAACATGTGCAGTATGTGGAGGGGAGGGATCCCTACATCACCGCCTAGAAACATGCCCCCCAACCAAAGCTATATGGCAGGAAGTCGCAAGCCTGCTCAAGATTAAAAACGAACAGGAATTATCGATATCAAAGAGTATCTTCATGCTTCAGATCGAGTCACCAATCCCATCTACCCTCCGCTCCCTAATAATACCCATTGCAATGTGGACAATACATACAATTGCATTAGATGCGTTCAAGGGCACGGTCCCAACCATTCATGGGATTATTAACAGATTCCATGTCCACTTACTAGAGCACTTCCAAGCCTGGCTCTATGGATAATGAGACCAAGACAAAAAGCGCTCATAGAATCATGGTTCCCACTCTGATTCCTCACACAGACCCTTTCCTTCACACCTGCTCCATAGCAGGGGAAACCCCCTCAGAGTAGTGCACCAACCCCCCATACCTGGCAGTCCTGCTGGCAACAGGGGTAACTTGAGTACCCTGGGGTGCCCAATTTTTGTATTTCTTAGTTATTCTCTTAGTTTCACATATATTCAGTAATGTCTGTCCCCTGGTCGGCTTACCTCGGTTAAATAAAAACATGCAGAAGGAAACTTATGTTTTGGAATGATCCTCTGATTTTACTAACAAAGGGCATCAAGTTAGCTGGTGAAGATCTTGCCATTTGTAGGTACCTATAATGGGCACCCTGTTAAAAAAAGTCATATTAAAAAAGCCTACATCACCTGCCACCTTGCCAAAGAGGTCTCCTTAACCCTACTCATTCCTGATTATCACGCCAAGTTCCCTCTAGACAAACTCAAAAATCTTAGAAGCCTAAAATATTTTTTCCAAATTTTGATTAATAAAGATACCTTCAGATCTCCTAGTTATTTTTACTAGTGATTATTTTGCATGGTTTTTAGAAAAGACCTTGCTTGTTTAAAGCTAACAGAGTCGCCTCAATGACAAATTTGCGTTGAGAAATTGCCTTAGGGAATTTTGTCCCTAAGAGATTCCGCTGGAACTGCGTTTGATTATTACTTGAACAGCCTTTGAAGGCCCTGACTTTCAGAGAGGACAACGAAGTCCTACAGTAACAAAGAGCTCTTCTTTTCTCTTGTTGATTTAACCCCTCATGCAAGGGGATAGATAAGACTTTTTGGATTATAGTAGACAACCATCATAATGGCGTCAAATCCTTTAGTTAGTGGTAACCTGGTAATGAAGTCTACCTATAGTGACTTCCACGGACAGTTCACTTTTTGTAGGGGGTGCAGGAGACCGTTGCAACCTAATTAATCTGATTTTGAGCAAGAGCAGAATATAAAGGGTTATGCACATGTGGAAATATCTTTGGTAAGTCCTGCCAAGTACTTTGTTTTTTTATTAGTTTATAACTTTTCCTAAGCCAATTGTATCCCATCATCAATGTATCAGACGTTCCTTATGATGCTGTGGTGAAGAGCTGATGTCACCCACATTTGGCCTCTGAAATAGATCACTCTATGTTTTAGTGCTAACATGAGGGCTCCTCATAGCCATGATTTTTGTTGGTAGATCTTGTCCCATGAAGTCAGAGGTTTACACTGCTAGAGCCACATCAAGGAGTGATCTCAAAACTTTATTAGTGGCTTATTCCACCACTGAGGTCATGTATTGCTGCTGTATTGATAAAAATTGATGGTTATCTGAGCTTTGTGGTATAAGTGGGGTTTGGGGCGTTACAGCTTTTTAAAAGCTGGTCTAATGAGAAAATAATGATCATTTTTGAGTCTGGACTACTTTATAATCTAAGGTGGGGTTCCAGATAAGGAACAAAGGTTTGAGATTTGAAAGTTCCTCAGATGAATTCATATAAAAGTTTGAAGCTTTGAGGCAGTGGGTCCTCATTAATCAGTATGTCAACACTTTGTGATTTCCAATAATACTGTATGGACTTATATTCAGTGAAAACTGTGATGGTTAGCCTAAAACCTTAAAGTCAACATCTCTAGTGAAATATTATTGTATATTGATATGAATTCTTTATCATAGATGGCTAAAAGCGCACCATCTGAGAGAACTTACAAGGGAAGTATCGCAAGTTTTTGATATTTTGGTTTATATAGTTCTACAGCTTCTATGGATGTACCCAAGGCATCACATGCTATCATGAATGGTATGTCTACATTAGCATGGCGCATTACTGGAATGGATTCAAGATTCATTTAATTTTGTAAAAGGGACTTGATGTTAATTAGACCAATTGAATGGCACATTTTTTCCCATTAGAGGGTCTAGGAAGAGGCCAACTCTGGTATGGATCACGAGATTTTTTTATTTTCTAGAACTAAAAAGGCTCTGAATCTGTCTTTGCGCCATTGATATGGACCATGAGTTTTCCTTCCAACATTGTGGTGTAACGTGTGTGAACTCCTTGAGCACAATATTTCACAAAACTTTACTTTTGTTTGTAAAATTCTTTTTTATTGTTTAAAGAGCCTCGTCTTTCAACACAGCAACTACAATAACTAAATCCTTGGAGTGTTGTTTATGGATTTTGTGGGATGAGTCAACTTATCATTCATTTATGCCATGTCACATGAGAACTGAGCCCCTAAAAGTGTGGTTACTGTAACATTGGAAGATGGCAGGTAATTTCTATCTAAGCAGAGTTGTAACAGATGGAACGTCTGTTACATTGACCTTGGACTCAGAGGGCTGGCATAGACAAAAAAACAAAGAACTGAATTAAGAACTGACAAAAAACTTTTTTTGAACAAAAATAGCCTCAAAATGAGACCCAAAATCTATTGAGAGTATTAAGAGGGAAGAATTTTTATTTGAGGAAGCTTTTTATACAAAGCATTGGGAAAACGATGTACTAAGGAGGAAACACTCTCGAGGGTCAGAGAAATATATGGATGTTTTCAACAGTTGGAAACACTCTAATCTGATTAACTCTATCATTACTTAACCAAAAGATCTGTCATTGTGCACTGGAGGGAGTTTTACTAAGCTAAAGAGGTAAGTACTTAAATAGAGCTTTATTAAAATGTGAATGTCAAGTGGAAGTTGATATGATCATGACATCACCCCCTTACAAAATGGAGGCATTAGTGGGCAGCAGTGAAGAAGATGGGATGGGGAAGGATAGGCACCGCTGGAACAGGTGCAACGGGACCATAAAAATGGTACTGTGAATGGACTTGGTGGGATAACTGGACACTGGCGCAGCGACCATGGGTTTGCAGGCGTGCATGGCACTTGAGCTTATAATGCAAGCTATCAAAGTGGGAATGGCATGCACTGATGCTGAGATCAATGGAGGAATAATATATGCAGGTGCTGCTGGGCTCTTAAGATGTAAGTTGTTATGTGTGCTGCAGTGAAGCTCTTGGAAGGTTTGGAGGAGGAAAGTGGACAGACGGCTTAGAGGCTACAAGCTTGTTTAGATGTGGCAATCTGGTATGAAGTGACAGTTTGATCTTAGTATAACGTGATATATGGAACGTCACTACATTGGCCTTAGACTTTAAGCGCTTGGTATAGCTGAAAAGTAAAGCCCAAAGCAATAATCAACAAATATCTTATTTTAGTAAAAGAGATCAGTAAATATGACATAAGAAAATTAAATACTAATAATGAGGTCTCGCTTAGAATTTAAAGTAAATTTTCATACCAGACGTCAGAGAAAATAGATGCATAAAGTGGGACACATTACTGTGGGTTAGTGGGGTATCTGACAAAAGCCATCATATTGAAATTTATCTGATTGATTCTATTGACATCCAACTGAAAGATCTGCCATTGCGCACTGATGAAAGTCACACTAGGCTCTGGTGTTAAGTGATAAAAAAGAGTCACATTAAGACATGTATGTCACAAATGACATTAGTCCAATCGTGATAGGCATTATATTGAGCTATTTATACCATGTCTAAAGCAAAATATAGTCAGCCATTCAGGGCCCTTTTTACCCAGGACTAGTGGAAATCATTTATTTAGTTCACTTTATAAAAGAATCTAGAGTTTGTGACGTATTATGCAACTGCAGCTTCTAGTGGAAGGGGGTATATATATGGGAAAATGATGTTGAAAGTTCTGTATTATTAAGATATTCTAGGTGTGCCATCTGGTTTTTGGATGAAACCTACAAGGGAAAAGACAGGGGAGGTCTTCTTGATCATCCAGCATAGCGCTAACATGTTGCCCAGAAAAGTTTTCAGCGCTTGTCCTCCTCCACTGTATAGGGATACAGTATGTACTTGGTATTTATTAATTTTACCATCAGTTGGAAGTTTAAGTCAAACTCTTATTGTATTAAAAGTTGATTAACGCCTTCCACATTAGTTATCTCTTTATAGAGTTTGAGTTCCGATGGTAGGGTGAGAAGATCAGTAATACAGTCAGTGCTATTTATTTACCGTTATAGTCACAGCATTCCCTATTGCTAGAATGTTGAATAAAGGGATCTCACCCAAGATGTAAGGGTTGTAAAACCCAACAGATTGAATTAGGGTAAATTGATAAAAGCTGTCAATGCCACCATCACTTAAAGATCATAGAATAAAGCCACGTTATGGCCAAAAATTGCTATGAATTTATGTCTGTGTGCTATATATTTTTAAGGGGCTCTAGAGGGGAAGACACATCATTGGCATTGATGAGGCACCCATCACCAGGCTTGGGTTCATGGCTAGCTCAAGGGCTTTCTACACTTTTGGGTTGATATACTTTCCTGTTGCTACTGTTTATACCAAGGCATTTATGGTTTCTTTGCAATTTCACTATTGTTATGCGGACTGAAAAACTGAAATCAAGCTCTATTAAAATGTCTAGGCCTTCCATGGAACAATTTTGTGGTACAATTTTGTGTAGTGGGAACAATGGTTTCCCAACCTTTTTAAAAATTGTGTAGGCATGGCGCCAACGTAGGCATATAATAGTGGAGATGACTGAGAATATTTGTGGTAAGACAAAGGGCAGGCGTGATAGAAGTCCTCAAGGACATGATTTTTGCAATGTTGATATTGATTTGTTCCATGAGGTAATTTAAGTAGTGAATACCCCAGAATATGAGTGTCATATATCCAGATATCAGACACGATGGAAAAATTTCATGAAATTGACACCCATGAGAGAATCAACAACTAGACCCAAGAAGAAGGGTAAAGAAGTTACATTTATTAGTCATATGGAAAAATTGATAGTTGGTAAAGCCCAAATCAATGCCAGGAAAACCCGTCAGACCAATTCAGGCCCAAAATAGCATAAGATGAAATCCTGCTTAATCAAAATGAAGGATCATTAGAATGTCATGCGACCATTACACTAAGTGGCTCTGATGCAGTAAATTAAGATGAACCTGCAAAAGGGTAAAAATCTATGATCTTCCCAACGATTAAAGTGATGCCAAGTATCATTTGACTTGGTACATTAAACATAACTTTTCGCCCTATCAAAAATATGCTACAAAGGCATTATACACTCTAGATGCGTCATCTGACCAAGAGCCTCCCATACAGATTTCACCCTCTATTTATTTTAATACATCTTTTTCCTTATGGCGTTTGTAGGATTTGATCTAAACGTATAAATACCCCTATTCTATACTAAAATAAAGTTACGTCATTGATTCTAAACCTTTTTTGGTATTTGACTTCAATAAGTACATTTCTCCATACTTACCATAGGATGGATACTCTAGTTGACGGAAACTAGGCATGGCTTGTCCATCAAAAATAAAATAATTGTTGTGAGTCTTAGACTGCTTCAAGTATTGAATGTCAAGATTCTTGGGAACAGCACCATCAAGCCTCAAAACGGAAGCCCAACAGGCTGGTGCTAACTACAGGGGTTCAGCCAAAGCTTTTTGATACCTGCACCTAATTGATTGCATCATAAAAGACAACTCAAAGGATAGTCTAACCCTCTGGGTGCACAACGGAAATGTTGAAGATGATTAAATGGAAAGTTTGCTATTGTCACATTTTGAAGAAGTTTATTAAAAGCCAATGAAGATTCCTAAATTTCTTCATGTAACATGTATTTCCAATGAAAAAGTTTTGACTTACTTCATGGATTCATTAACCCAGGAGAAAGAGCCAGCCGTGAAAGGGCATCCACTGTGGACAAGACACTCATAAACCTATATTATTCAAATGTTCTCCCAGAGACATACATTTCAAGTGTGAATCTAACTCGCTGTATCATACTATTTGTACAACCTGCACTTTTTTTAATATTCTGCATTTATTATGATTCCATAATGCGGAATTCCAACAATATATCGATACCCAATGGGCCTTATGGGTGTCCTATGAACAAGTAGGATTTATCATCACAAAGTACAGGGGACATCCACTGTTTGATTGAAGCAAACTGTTCTTATATCATTCAGCTTCATAACCAAATGGGGAATATTAATTTCAGTGTTATCAAGTATGTGGAGGAAGCTTTGAAGCTTTCATGAAAGGACATTATGGAGTCAAGATAAAATACCAAGCTTTGCTTTATGCCTTAGCCTGAGAGCTTTAAAGGCAAGACGCCAAAGATCATAATTAAATGGTGGCCCGAGCATCTACTAGCCGTCATACTGAGGAAGAACACATAGAGCACATTGAGGAATAACTATAGAAAGCAAACAACAAATTGATGAGCTGGAGGAACATAGAACCTCCAAGCCTAAATCAGTACAACCTAACATGATTTCCAAATAGGATCATGTTGAGCAGGATCTGGAATTCCGTTTGACTCAGGTGTCTACTCATTCCATTAATGAGCGGCTCAACAAGATGGAGAGCGACATGAGAGGCAAATAACCTAGAAGAGAAGATATTAATCAAATTTATTGTCGCCTCAATGAAAATAAGCAACGCTGGAACACTTTAAAGAAGAGCTGAAAGCCAAGAATGACAAGCCACCTCAGAGAAATGAATGCAAATAGATGAATGAGGACTTGAATTGGCGCAATGAAGTATTAGAGGATCAGAACAAACTCTTGTGAACTTATTGCTCATCCACTTTTCAACAAATTAACAGTCTAGACATCTGCAATATGAACTTGGAGAATGATAAAGTCATTCTCTGAATGAAGAGTTAATACTCTGGATGTTACGCTAAGCATTACTCTTGAGGAAATAAAACAACATCCAAATCCTCTACAAAATCAAATACATTGACTCTCACATCAAGTTGAACAGAGTGACACTCATACCAAAATTACTGAATCTGAAGCTCCCAGAGTACACGTCTTCATATGATTAGAGGACACTACCTTTTAACCTACCTTCAAGGACAAGTTTACACCTGACAAGCGGTAAGTCACATCTTCCCTATATGTCTATGAAGCCGCAAGGAAGTTGATACTGATAATCAAAAGGTTAAGCATATTTTATCTTACTTAACCATGTGGCAAGAGGCTATGGTACCTCGTATGGACTACCTGCACACCTGTAAAGAAATGAAGGAAACGCTCATCAAAGAATTTAGTTCCAAGCAAAGCTTGATTATGAGTAAACAAGCCTTCATGAGAATTGTGCTACTCCAAAATGAAACCCTGACCAAATCACGGATTGCTTTTATATTGAGTCCCAAACGCTGTTGACTACAAAGATTCTTACACTGGATGATGCCATAGCTGACGTCGTTGCAGGCATACATATTAACTCCTATATAACCATGCATGTCTTGTCTGTCAGACGAAGCTTCAACTCAGTCTTAAGCATAAAAGAAGCCCTGCTTGATGTGTTTGATATTCACAATACAGAGACCTCTAAAAAGGCCTCACTAAAAACAGAGTTTATACCAATGAAGGATTGAAGACTAAGAAGGAGGAGACCAAGTGTAACTACTGAAAAAACAACAGCCATACCAAAGATATGTATCTTAGGGGAACCCTGAATTTTCCAGGCAGAAACAAGGGCGATTGGCTTAGGGTCAGGTACCTTTAAAGTTAAATGACCTAAAGTACCTGAAAGTGAAACATTGCTGATCACTCATCTCACGTGCATTGAGAATGATCCCAGAAATGATCTTAGTGGGGTTATGAGAACACAGTATGTTAAGTTCTAGGTACACCTGAGAGCTCCTAATTTCGGACTGGTTGAAACTAAAGATATCAACAACTCACACTTCCTGAAGGCACTTACCTCAATCAGATTATTACATGCCCAGAATAATTGATACAGCTAGCGATTATGATAAATACCTTGCCATATTGATCTAACCTATTTCAATCATGCACAGACTACTGAAGATCAAGAAGTACCATCCCAAGACTTCTCAAAGCTTAATTGGATGTTCCGCTTTAAAGAGCTTAGCCCTCCCTCCAAAGTTTAGAGGAACCATTACCAAAGTAGAATGTGTAATTCAGAAGGACCAAGTAATGGTATTATAATTTAAGTATAGCAGCATAATCCAGCTTAATCGATTATATTATTATCTGCTTTATCCACTGGGAAAAGCTACCATAGAGGATGTAGGATTATCACATTATATGGTAACTATTGTTGGTTGTAAGTCCTAATGTGATGGTAATTAATAATCTGTACTTGATACCTCAAGGTTGATGATATTCCGTCAGTGAGGATTCATGGCAATGTTTACAAGTTGTTCAACTAATGATTCAATGGTTATTAATTTAATTTATCTTGTATGAATCAATTAATGTTTGTTTCTGATTGTTTAAGAGTTTATTGATAGTAGTTTTACTTTAACAACAATTTAATTGGCAGCAACTTGTGGGTTAACTTTATAGGCAACGCGACCTGGTATTAATGGGTAAAAGGTCCTATTACCTAAGCAGATTGCTAGTTAAATAAGGATAATTCTCTGGGGTTGAGTGAAGACGTTGAGACAATTTCTTAAGAGACTCAACCCAGGAAGGTTCATGTTCTAGTTGGCGGTGGAATCTGACTAGACAGATGAAGTAATCATTGTTTTTTCAATAGCTCCCGAGGGCTAGTTCAATTATGATGGCTGCCATTCCTATTGGGGCGCTAACAATAGAGTTGGGCGTCAGATTTCCCTATATAAATCCTTGTTATTTATTTAGTCAAAAGAGCAGAAAAAAGTTTCATAGATATATAGACTGTTATACATCTTTTTATTGTACTCTTGGGCTTAGGGTTAAATGATAGTTTTCCTTTTAAATATATTGCTTTAAAGTACTCGAGATCTCTTGTGTCATAAGAGGAATCAGAAAAGTTTCTTGGTTAAAAAGCTGCCAACTATAGAGGAAGGGTTGAAAAGATAGTTTCTACCTTGTCTTAAAGATCTCAAGTACCTTAAAGTGTCAGAAGGACGAGCGTTAGCAGCTGTCTAGCGTTTAGATATACACAATTTTAGTTTTGAAGAGCTCAACTAGGTCAATAAATTTTCATACTATTGTTAACCCCTTAAATTATTAGATAACGATATATTTAACACAAACATTTAACCTGTGCAGTAAACATAAAAAAAGTTTACATTTGGTGCTCACTACAGGGGTAGTTGAGTTTTAGGCCAAAGATTAAAGAAGAAATTATCTGCACAAAGCCATACAAGAACAAACTTTGGAAGCTGTGGAAAGATTAGGAAACTGGGAATAAGAATATTCTGAACTCGTTGTCACAAGCAGATATAACTACATTTGATTAACTAATGAAGAAAGCCGTGTGGAAATAGAACAAGTGCAAAGGTCAACAAAAATAATTATGGAAAACTGACCACATTGAAAAGGGAAGGAGACCAAAGTAGTCAAAGAGTTACTGTTTCAGGGAACTGAGAGGGAAGCGATAGAGAAATGTTTTGCCAGATTCATGAAGATGTAGAACAGATCTTGAAGCTCTTACAAGAACTCAAAAACCACAAATGTGATTGCACCCATATGGAGGTAAATTAAGCTGACAACGAGATACACAAAAGTTCAGCTGGGAAAGTACAACCCCCAAGGAAAATGCCTACAGCTTTTGCTGCAATTTCAGAGATGAACATAAAAATACATCTATTTTAGTTGGGTTGCCAAGCAAGAATCTTCTGCCACAGTAGCAACAAAAGGATTCCAGAATACACCAAATTACTTATGTTTCGCTGGTATAATTCACCAGAATTTTTCCGCCTTTTTGAAATGACAATGTCCAAATATGGTGCCTGACAGAAAGCAGTAACATTAATGAACTTCTTAGACACAGATTGCCATAATCTGGTGTTGCCCATCTAAACGGGAATAATTGGACATAAAATGATACTAAAGAAGAAATCATAGCAATTTTGGTGTTCCTGAGTGGATGGCTAGCCGCAAACAAATTTTTATGAGAATTTAATTCAAAAAGGATTAAACTTTAGCCACTTTTGCCAATCTCTTTAACAGGAAGCACAGATTTTGGTGAGCACAAAATTATTTTCAGATTTTTATGTACGGATAGCAATGCAAACGGTGCTTCAGCCCCCAGAGAACTGCAAAGTGCTATGTTTTGTGGTTGCAAACCAAACTTCCACACTGAAGTGTGGAGTATCTAAAGATGCTAGGAGAAATTTAAAGCACTTTACCAAACCTTCAAAGCTGTTGCCTCCAGAAATCAGAATATAGTGAAGTTTGCTGAGCCTAATAAGGAACTAAAAAATTGAGTCATAATGGGAAATAAGCCCAAAGGACCAAAAATGAGCGGATAAAATTCAAACCCACTTCACCACTGTGGAAATCTCAGGAATGTAGTTGCTCAATGTTAGTATAAGAAGCCTAAAGAGCAGTAATTTTGGTTCAAGGTAAAGAGAAGAAAATTGGCAATGATGAAAAAATGCCTGAAGTCTAGATACTGAAAATTTAACACTGTTATTAATCCTGTTCCCCCTGACATATTCAGAGATTACTTGGATATTTCTGATTTATTTGTAGATGAAGACATACATGATCAGCTATACCAGATGGTTAATTTGGACGTAAATGTGATCAACCAAGCAAAGGAAATGGGGATTTACACCAGAATTTGTGAAAGTATTGCTCAGCCATATGCCCATCAGTTAGTGGAAAAAAACAGAACCGCTGAAAAAACCAAAGAATTGCTCAAGAAAAACTTGACAATGAAAATGTTTCTCTCCCTTGCAGTGTGATCAAAGAATCCTTTCTTGATTTGTCTGCATAATTATTGATAGTTTTGATTTGGAAATTAATGCGTGATTCACTCAGTAAACACATTATTATAATACTATGATTGTATATATGTGGACATTATAGTCAATCAAGTAACAGTATGGGCAATAATTGCAGTGGAGCGCACATTAACATTATTATGATTAAGTTGGTAAAGTGAATGAAGATTTATATGGATTTAGAACATCAGAAGATATACAGAACTGCCAGATCAGAAAAACAACATCAAGCGGATAATACTGTGCACTGCCTCTTCAGTTCATATAAATAGTGGTATCAGCTCCTGACATAGTGTTGGAATTCAAATTTATGACGTCCTCATTGAAATGGGATTTCTGAGAAAGTATGGTTTAAATGCAATTTTTTGAGGAGAATACCTCAACAATTTTGGGGCAAACCCTGCCCTTGGTATATCAGCAGAAATGAGAATCTTCGTTGACAAAGAAGAATAATTGTAAATCTAATTTACAATAACAACATAATTCCCATCAAATACAAGTTGGTTGGAAGAAAAATCAGGGAAATGCCAAACAAGATTCTTGAAAACCATGGGATACTATTGAGTATGATTACAACGAATACCATTTTGTCAGTAAACCAAATTAATAGAGACCACAGTGTTACCGCTTGAAATCCCAGAATAATTGTATGGAGAAGTTGTCGCCCCTGGAACAAATTGATATTGAAGCCTTAAGTATCTCTGAGGATTATAATGGCAAGTCAAATTGAAAACCAATTACTAATGGCCAAGTTAAATTAAAAACCAATGAAGGTGGAGAAAACCCAAGTTATTTAGTTTTAACATTTAATCCTGATGACTGAAATCAGAGAGTGCATTGAAATTAGAACACCAACAGAGATGGGATTACTGGTGGATGCTACTAAAAGCATTAATGTACTGGTCAACTGAGAGCAACTGTATATGTTGTCAGAACATCAGCAGGAGGAAGTGCTATGATTATTTGGGAATTATTGAGTGATACTTCCCCAGGATGATCATGGCCTTAGCTGCATAAAAAATGTGATCCATAAGGTTGACACTGGGGTGTACACACCAATACAAATTTACTTGAGCGCTGATCCAAGACTGCTGAAGCACTAGTGAGTAAAGAAATTAGTAAACAGATTGATAATGGGCTCCTTGTACCTTCGTTGAGTCTATGGGTGAGTCTGATCCTTATTTTGAAGAAAAATGACTAATATAAATCTAGTGGTGATTAATTACCAATATTTGAATAAAGACACTAAAAGGATTTGTTTCCGCTGCTGTGGATAGACAAAAGGCTCAATTGTCTAGGCAAATCCAGTTATCTTTGACAATGGATTTGATCTTGGGGTATTGGCAGATTGAATTTCCAAAAGAAGACCAAGAGAAGAGTAATAATCACTGCACAAGGGTTATACCACCAGACAAGAATGCCCCAGGGATTATGTAATGCACTGGCTAATATCCAGAGGGTAATGGTTTCCATCTTGAGAGACCTGAAGTTGTTTTGTGTTTTACTGCATTTGGACAATATCAATGCTCTCAGTAGAATATTCACCAATTACCTGAAAACTTGAAGGAAGTGTTCAGACGCCCAAAAACAGCACATTTGAAGATCAAGCTGAGGAAATACCATTTTTACAAGAAAGGGCTTGAATACTTGGGGTTTGTGATAAACTCTGACAAATTTAACCATTATTTCAGAAAATAATGGTCATTGAATGGTTGTCAATCTTAAAGAGTGTTTGGGACATAAAAGTCTTTCTTGAGATGGTCATCTACTAACACCAATTTATCAAGGATTTTCCTGAAGTGCCAAACCACTATTTCACCTACTGCTGGATCCCAAAAATGATTATGTGGAATGAAAAGGCACGAGAAGCATTCTATGAGCTTAGAGCATATCTGATGACTAATCCTGTTTTGAAGTGTCCAAATTTTAAATTGGGAGTTTATAACTCAGATGGATGTCGTGTTAAGGGTGATCAGCCATTTTAGGTCAAGTAGAAGTTGACAGGGAATAGCATCCAATGGTGTGTGATTCAGACAATGACTCCAGCGGAAAGGAACTACACCATGACAGAGTGCAGATTCCTTGTTGTGATATATGCCTGGAAAACAATTAAGTTTATATACATGGGACACATTTTAAGGGTGTGACTGGCCACTCATCTGTACTCTGGTTGCATAATCTTAAAAAACTAGAGGAGTGACTGGATTAATGGGCTCTGATAATGCAATCCTACGATTTTGTGATTATAAACCAAGCAGGAGCAGCCCATCAGAATGATGACGAAATATCAAGATTACCTGCTATTTAACTCATATACCAGCAAGATGATGAACTATCTCAAAAGATGTTCGAAGGAAATATTGGGGTGGACCCCAGGAGAATTAAAGTGAGCTAAAGAAAGCAAGGGAAGATACTGATATTAAGAAAGGACAGCTGTATAGATCAATTGACAGAACTCAGTATTTATTCATTAACCTTCAGAACGCTCAGAACTTATACAAGCTGCGCACAAAGTCGTAGGGCATGGTGGCCTAAGAAAAACAATGTACCATATACATCAGTATTATTACTGGGAAAACATCAATTACAATGTCGCAAAATATCTAGACTGTTGTGTGGAATGTAAACTCCACAAACCCCAAGGAATGTGATGGGATGCTGGCTAGTACTTTATGGGTTCACTTGGCATATGGTGTCAATAGATGTGATAGTACCTTTGAGTTTTAGTACTATTGGAGTAAAGTACTAAACTGTTGTGATAGACTATATAATGATAATTTGAGACAAAAGCCTTGAGCAGAGAAGATGCTATGAGCACTGCGAAAATCATATTGGACCAAGTAGGGTACTGGCATTGGCGCCGTCATTTATTACTCATTGATAATGGAACCAACTTTAAATCATATGTGATCCCAAGACTAAACTAATTAATGGGAATAAGAGGACTGGTGTCTATTGCTACCATACAGAAACAAATGGAATGGTAAAGAGAGTCAATGTAACTCTGTCCATGATGCTAAGTAAATTGGTAGCGGGAAAAACTCCATTTAGAGATCTTATCTGAGTTCAATTATCTTTACATACAATATCATTATTATATGGCAACAGAAAAGCGCTTTTCAAACACTTATATGGAGGAAGAGCCTCACTACCACCAATTTTGTATATAACAATGGAACCCGCTTTGGGGATAAGCACAGAGAAATATTAAACTGACTGGCGAATATTATGATCAAATTGCAATCACAGGCATTTATAACGATGTTGAAGAGAAGGATTAGAGCAAAGAAGCAAGGACAATCAAAATTGACCAGCGCTTAAAAAGTACTATGTGAGAGATAGGGTAGCTTTTGCAATACTCATGGATTTGAAAGAAGAAATAAGTTGCATGCCTTATAGTCTGATCCATTTGAGATTGTTGCCAAGATGGCGACAGATGCTATTGTTGAATTTTGGCTTTATTCTAGTGGCTGCTTCTTCTCTGGTGGTATGGTAAATATTTTGGGCATCTATTGTATGAGGACAATAGATCAGACAGTTACTATAAGTTAAGATATAACTTTTGGTAGTACCCTAAATTTGTATTTTCTGTCATTACTTGAACAATGGACGCCACCCTGATCTTACTGATCCCAAGTAATTTATCAACTAATACAAAGTAAAGTATTAAATGCAAAAAGCTTATAAGTTAAATTATAAACAAGTCATAGTAGTTGAATGTTTTTTATTAGCATCAACTTGAAGGTAATTTATAGGGTTTGATGTTCACCACATCTTACCCATGACGTCTCATTTTCAATGGCACTTGGCCAAAGGAACATGTAAATTGTTCATAAGAGCATCTAAAAATACTTCAACTCAGGGCATCATGCTCAGCCTCAGGGTCAGTGTAAACGTTGTCGTCATTCTCAAGATGGTGATTCAGATGCGTCTACAAATAGCCGAACCAATTCTCTTTCACAAGCAATCAGTAGCACATACCAAGGCGATTCATATCACTAATTAGTAATTAATTTGATCAAAAACTTGACCAACATTAAAGTTTAATTTTGACATAGACCAACAAAGCCCATGTGCCTGAGTCAAAAGTTCAAAACTTAATTTTAAGTCCCACCTAACCAACAAAGCACTCAAGCCCATGTCATCATAATAAAATATAATTAAGTGAAATCTCTAGGCCACAAATTCAAGTTTGGATATACTTAGATATTTTTGGTTTATAGTAACTGAAGATTTAGATTCAGGAAACCATTCAACACTTCTCCCTCCTTGACTGGATAAAAGTGGAGGGTATTCTTTTTCTCTTGATCACAACATCCCTTTTTCTTGACCTTCAGAATAGGATGTTATGTTAATAGCCTTTTGGCCCTGAATTAACCTTTCTTCTTAAACTTCACTATTCAGTGCTGCATGCTACAGTTAGCTCAGGAGTTTTGCAATTGTTTCTTGGGTTCTATTCCTGCTGCAGCTCCAGCAATCCTCATGAACTTTAACTGGCCCCCTTGGCTTTGATTTCATATTTCTCCCCCTCCCAATAAAGGTATATTAGCTTTAGTGGGGATAAGGCTTTGAGATTCATTTTTTAAATTTATTTTTCTTATTGTTTTTTTATTTTTATAAGTTTTGTCATTTTTTATTTTTTTTTTTTTTTTTATTTTTTATTTTTTTATTTTTTCATTTTTTTCTTCTTTTTTAATAAGAATCAATAGAGCTTACTAAGTGGATATGGGAAGAATCCAACGAGTTAAGAGTATGCCTCAGGGTATTTCCAATACTAGGACATTCATTGATGAATGTGTCAATTGGCATAGCTATATTCACCCCCTTCAAGCTTGAGGTATCTGATGCATTGCTCAGCCCCTCAGATTGAGTATTCTCAAATATCTTTTGCACATATGGTTTAGCAACTATTTCAGAGGCTTCAGGTATGACACCCTTACTCTGAGAATGAGTTACCACATGTACGTTCATAAATTCTTCATTTGGTGCTTAATAGAATTCATATTGCTAAAAATTGAAGTCCCGTGGCCCAAGTTTTCATGTCAGTCTGGTGGAAATGGTGTTTTTGGCACAATATATCATCCCGCATCTATTGTTCTTGTTCTTTTCCCTCCACCTGTGCATTATTTGGAAGGACTACATTAACACCACGCTGATGGCATTGGGAGGCATAGTGTCCTTTACAATTGCAGTTATAGCAAGTAATCTCATTTAATGGGCGTGAGGCCATTGTATTTGAGTTTTATTCAGTTTTTACAGGCGGATTACTGTCAATATTGTTTATAAGGGCTTTCCAGCATAGGCAGCAGGTCCTGATCTGTACCTGGTATTAGGAGGGCCATAATTTTTTGAGCATCTGCACAAATAGTCAACCAATTCAGATGTTGCCAGGTTTTGCATGAAAGCAGGCAATAAAGTGTTTGATAGATTAGGGTAAGGTTCTACTGCATGCTCTAGTGCAATTTTAGCATTAAAATCGACCATAGCCCATGCGCCTAAGAGAACTTGAGCTTTGTGATAGAAACGATCCACAAATTCATCAATTGCTTCATCTTTCTTAGATAAA
The DNA here is from genome assembly GCA_022478985.1 of Massospora cicadina. NCBI lineage: Eukaryota > Fungi > Entomophthoromycota > Entomophthoromycetes > Entomophthorales > Entomophthoraceae > Massospora > Massospora cicadina. The sequence goes on from JAKSZP010015819.1 coordinate 24,184, forward strand.
ATGTTCATAAACTTATATTTTCTGGTTGACATCCGTTCTGGACCTCCAAATTCATGAAGCACAGCTTCCTTGACTTCAGCATATGTTGGATTTTCGTTAATGTGAGGCATAATCAACTCAATGCTCCGCTCATCCAAGCAGTTAATCATAGTGGCTGCTTTGTTATGGTCGCTGGCCCCATGCATGGCCATTTCAAAGCATTTGACAAATGTGGTAATACTTCCATTCTTGTCAAAGGCCGCAGGTTTGCTGGTTTATAATTATTGCTTCCCCATTCCTGGTTATCACAATTACTTCTTTATTGACTAGAGCCAGGAGTACTAGGGCGTTGGGGCATCATATCCCAGTTTGAGGTGTTAGGGTTGGCCAAAGCAACCATACTGCTAGGCAGTTGTCAACGTGGCCCAGCGTCCATTTTGGTAGCTATTTCTGAAGCTTCATCCTCATACTATTTGCTCATTGATTTCGTTTTCCCAATTGCCATGATTTTGGTTTTTTAACTTTAATTTCGCAATTTCCTCATTCAGGCTAGTAGCTTGTAGTTGCAAGGTGGAAATCACTTGGTCCTTTTCTTTTATTGCCTTCTTGCACTGGTTCAATTCTCCATGGAGATTATTGTTTGACTCATTAATAGCATTAACATCATCATTGAGATTATTGATCTGTAGATTAAGATGATCAATAGAGTCTTGATTTTTTTCATTTTTCGCCCGTTGGTCCTCAAATTGTGTTTGCCAGTAATTGATTTTTCTGGTGTATTCATCCTTCATCTGAAAAATTTGGTCGCTCAAACATCAATACTGGTCACAAAATTCATTGTTATGGTTTAACTGCGCCTCTTGGGCTTTGTGATTAAGCCTCATGAACTCTGAAGCGTTAATAGAAGTCTGAGTGATATTGCTGACCCAAGATTTGGTGACTCCTCTTTCCTCTAAGAAATTTTCAAAGATGGGATGCAATCTGTCATTTAGCTCTTGTGCTAATTCTGCTACCTTGTCATTAGCCCAAGTGGCTAAGTTGTAATTTGCCTCCAAACTAGAATGGACCTCAGCGAAGTTGGCTTCCAACCGCTCATTTAAAATTTGGCCCACCTGGCTGGAGTTGCGAGAGAAGTTCACCAACTCAGTAATGGCTGCATGATGGCGGGCAATTGTCATCTGAGAATTTCTAAAGGTGGGATGTACAAATTCAATTAAGTATTGGGCGATATTCTCTATCCCAATTAAATTGTTTTAGATCTGAGCTACACTTAATTGATGATGAGCAAGATATCTCATCCACAACACATCTTGCTGTCATTGGTGGTAAAAAGGATTGCTACTATTGTCCGCGGGCCCTTGTCCTATTTGATACCCTCTTAACAATTGCTGCTCAAGACGTTCCAGCTCTTCAGGTGAAATGGGTTTGTTGGGATATGTAATAATGGGTACATCCTCCCAATTAATCTGGGACACAGTCATTTCAGTATTCCCATTGGGCCCAGTGATGGTTCTGATTAATTGATTGGGATTGCTCCCCTGCTCAGCGCGGTCACCATCTGCAGTACCAGCCATGAGCGCCACTTGTTGAGTTTTGGCTTTATTCTGATGGCTGGTTCTTCTCTGGTGGTATGGTAAAGTTTTGGGCGTCTATTGTATGAGGAGAATAGATCAGAAAGTGACTATAAGTTAAGATATAACTTTTTGGTAGTACTCTAAATTCGTATTCCCTGCCATTACTTGGACAATAGCACGCCGCCCTGATCTTAATGATCCAAGTAATTTATCAACTGATACAAAGTAAAGTATTAAATGCAAAAATCTATAAGTTAAACTATAAAAAAGTCATACTAGTTGAATGTTTTTTATTAGCATCAAGTTGAAGGTAATTTATAGGGTTCAATGTTCACCACATCTTACCCATGACGTCTCATTTTCAATGGCACTTGGCCAAAAGAACACATAAAATGTTTGTAAGAGCATCTACATATACTTTGACTCAGGGCATCATGCTCAGCCTCAGGGTCAGTGTAAACATTATCATCATTCTCAAGATGGCGATTTGGACGCGTCTGCAAATAGCTGAACTGATTCTCTTTCACAAGCAATTGGCAGCACATACCAAGGCGATTCATATCATTAATTAGTAATTAATTTGATCAAAAGCTTGACTGACATTAAAGACTAAATTTGACATAGACCAACAAAGCCCACGTGCCCAAGTCAAAAGTTTGAAACTTAATTCTAAGTCTGACCTAACCAACAAAGCCCTCAAGCCCATGTCATCATAGTCAAATATAATTAAGTGAAATTGCTAGGCCACAAATTCAAGTTTAGATATACTTAAGATATTTTTGGTTTATAGTAACCAACGATTTAGATTCAGTCAACCATTCAACACCTATACACTAAAAAACATCACTGGTGGTCATAAAGTGAACCAGTCCATACCAAATACTTAAAGTATTGGATCTAAGGAAATAATATAAAAAAATATGAAGATAAAAAATATAGAAATATATTTAAGAAAAAAAATATATGAAAAGGTATATTTTTTAAAAGGAGATTATCCTTGAAAGAATAAAAAAATTGAAAAATATATATATATTAAATAATAGCGTTTTTATTTTTGCTTCAATCAAGATAACAGGCGGTATTCTCACCTTGTGTCTTGAGGAGAAGGTGGATGACCTGTGAATACAGTTGTAAAGAAGAATCATGAATGCTTGGTAGGATCAGCACGTGTTGAAACCTGGTCCACCATGAAGAGGCATGAGGAAGGATAGTTAGAAGAACCACTATGATCATATGGAAGATCCTGGCCTGGGAGAGTACAGGAATTAAGAAATGTATTGGTGAGACTGACCAAGAAGACCCTTGTATGGCAATGAGTTCTAAAAACTGACCTGGGGAGTACAGGTTTTCCAGAACATATTATCAGCGACATTGATCAAAGTAGTCCTTGGTACAGCGTGGAGTCAGAGAACTGAGCTCAAAGGAGGTGGCAGCGAGAGGGAGACAAAGAGGAAACATAATATGGAGAAGAGGCATGCAGAGATGCATCAAGCAAGGAAAAGAAGATTTACTCTGTGAGATCAAATCTAAATCATCCTGGCTGATTCAGGCCCTGGGATGAAGCGGCGTCTGCCTCCAAAAAGTTTATCTTCTCTGAATAAACTGGTCAAGTGGAGGATGTGTTAGGGTTTCAGAATGCCCACATAAAGCAGCTTAATCAATTATATGATTATCTGATTTATCAACTGGGGTTCTTTTTCCATAAGAGATGTGGGAAATATTTTATGATATGGTAATTATTATTGGTTATAATTCCTCATGGGATGTTAATTAATTCAGTGGTATTTGATCCTATTAAATTATTGATGTTCCATCAGATAGGATTCTCAGCAACATTTACAAGTTGTTCAATTATTGATCGAATGATTAATAATATAACTATCTTGTATATTCAAATAAGAGCTTGTCGCTTGTTGATTGAAGGTTTATTGGTAGATGCTGAGCTTTGACAAAGCTTTAGTTGGAAGCAACTTGCGGGTTAAATTAATAGGCAATGTGACCGGCTGTTAATTGGTAAAAGGTCCCATTACCTAAGCAGGTTGCTAGTTAAATAAGAATAATCCGCTGGGGTTGAGTGAAGACTTTGGGACACTTCCTTAAGAGACTCACCAAGGAAGGGTCATGTTCTAGTTGGCGGTGGAATCTGACTAGACAGATGAAGTAATTATCGTTTTTGGGTGGCTCCTGAGGGGTAATTCTTGGTGATGGCTGCCGTTCTTATTGGGGTGCCAACTAAAGAGCTAAGCTTCAAATTTCCCTATATAAATCCCTTGTTTTTTTTTATTTAGTCAATAGAGCAGAAAAAAATTCTCATAGTTATTTAGACGTTATACATCTTTGTATTGTACTCTTGAGTTTAGAGTTGAAGGTTAATTACTATGTCTATATATTTCTTTAAGTTCTTGAGATCTCTTGTCAAAATAGTAAGGGATAATTTATCCTTAGTGCAGAAGTTGCCAACTAAAAAGGAAGAGTTAAAGGATTGGATTTACTTTTCTTTAAGATCTAAGTAACTTCAAATATCAGAAGAAAGAGCGTTAGCACCTGTCTAGCGTTAAAGACATACTCAATTAGGTTGTGAAGAGTTCATCTAGGACAGTAGTCCTCATACTATTGTCAACCTCTTAATTAATATATCAAAAATATAACACCCACACTAAACCTATGCAGTACACATAAAAAAGTCTACAAATGGCTACCTTGGATATGGGATCCCATATTAATGTTATCTCATCCCATCTCATCAAGAAGATCGAGCTCACCCCTGACCTCAATACACTCAAGAGTATAGCACTTCAAATGTAAACAGCTTAAGGCGATAGGTTCGTATTCATCACTGCAAATCTTGAGTTGGCAATTTAGTTTTCTGAGATCACGCGTTGCCCTTGACAATTGGCAGTATGATATACTTATCAGGATGCAATTTATTATCAAATAAAAAAGAGTCATTAATAAAAAGAAGGATATTATCACTATCACAACTATGAAGTTCCCCTTATACTGAAAATAAGGACTCCAGCAAGAAAATTATTCTTGTCTTGTCAAGTACCCTATTTCCGCTTTGTATTTATGAAATTCTACCTCTGGAAGAAACACAAAAAAGCACCCTGACTCAGTCAACGCATCAGAAGGCACTCCAATTTATGATACTAATGAGGTAAAGATTAATCCAGGAGAACGGAGTGGTTTCTATCAACATAACCCTGAGTATACCCCCAAACTGCTTGCTACATATTACTAGTGACAATGGAATCAGCAAATTTGAACCAAGAGTCTTACCAGGGGTTCTCATTCAGAATAACAACGGCCTATTGAGATATTACTTGGGAACCTGATCAACCAATAAACATTATCAAGAACATCAAAAGATTAGAATAGTTCAATTACTTCTCTAGGATTAAATTGACAAGTTACATTTTATTTTAACTCACCTTGATTTTGACCTACCCTCCAATAATTTAATTTGCTCCATACCTCAAGACCAAATATCTGATAAGTCAAATCAGGAGGAACTTGATAAAGTGCATCAACTACTTGAAGACTATTGAGATGTTTTCTCCAAGTCAAATGTCAACTATAGTCACATGAAAAACTGGACTCATAGTATCAACGCAGGAACTCAACCCCATACAATAAAAGCCATATAGAAAGTCAAAGGTAGAGGAGCAATATGTGAAGGCCAAGATCAAGCAACTATTGGATGCCAGCTTACTTATGCCTTTCAGAGTCCATGTTCATCCTCAGTGTTACTTATAAAAAGGAAGAATGTTGGTCACAGAATTGAGACATATCACAGGAAGCTCATCAGCCTCACTAATAATGACAGCTACTAATTTCAAAAATTGACAATTTTCTGGCCTGACTCTCTAGCTTGATTTATTTCTAAACGATGGAACTCACCAGTAACTATTGGCAGATGGATCTGTCGCCAGAGGACTAAAAAAATGCGCGTTGATATGCAAGAAAGGTTTATTTTATCCTACCTGACACCCTCAGGGATTAGGCAATGCTCCTGCCTCATTTCAACAGGCAATGGATCAAATCATGCAAGATCCTAAATTAAGATGTATGATCATATACCTAGACAACATAACAGCTTTTAAAGGCATTAACAATCATCTGGACCATCTTAAGTCAGTTTTACAATGTATACGAGAGTCAAATCAAACTCAAACCTGATAAATGTACCTTTTAGCAACAGGAATTGGAATTTTTAGGACATGCCATATCACGGTAAGGAATTTAACTCTTGTAAAATAAGGTTTAAGCAATTTCCAAGAGGACTAAGCTAAAAAGCCTCTGAGAGATATACAGGTATTCTTAAGAGTGACAGAATATTATCATCAATTCATCCATAAATTTGCTCAACTCGCTGAACTTCTTGACCATTTGCTTTCCAAAAACACTCATTTCATGTGGGGAGTAGAGCACCGAACTTCATTCTAAACCTTGAAGTAATTGCTAAATGAAGTCTGATTTTATAACATCTGGACTATGAGAAGCCATTCATCCTGCTTACAAACGCCTCTAATTAAGTTTTAGGGCCATTCTCTCACAACTGGATGATGACGTCATCAATCACCTGGTTCCTATTACAGCAAAATACTTTTAAAGGTGAGCAAGATTACAGCGTCTTGGAGAAAGAGTGCTTAGATATTCTTTTTGTGTAAAACATATCCAACCTTTCTTGTATGGTACAAACTTTACAGTTGTTACAGTACACGCTCCTATTAAGGGATGCAAAACATGAAAGATTTGAAAGGAAGATTAGCTCATTGTGCTCTCAAAGATCAGCACTATGATAAGAAAATTGTACATTAAACTGTAACAAAACATATGAATATAGATGAACTGACCAAATTGTCCCTATTACATTTAGACAAAACCAAAGATGAACAGTTACACAATTTACTCATGAAACTAGACTCACAGGAGGATGAAGATGAACCAGTTCAAAAGATATTAGAAAACATGCTCAAAATATGAAAGTTCTTAAGAGATTTCTATACAGCAAATTTATAACTGGCTGGCTACCTTACTTGCTTCCTTTAGCGAGGGTCCAATACATTAGAAGCCTACAATACCTTAGGACATTGAGGAGCCAGAAAAACTTACATATGAATCAAGGACCAATATTATTAGGAAGGAATACTGGACTCTGTAGCGGAAGTCTTAGATGCTTGCATAACTTGCAAAAAGCAAGTGTCACATAATGCTAACACAAGTATCAGATGATGACCCTCAGTAGCCAGATCATACCATCAGTCTTTATGTCATAGGGCCATTACCTGAATCCACAGGAGTAAATTAATACATACTTGAAGGATTAGTCCTTTTAAGAAGTATGTCAATGCAATCACCACTTTTGCAAAGATTGCCAAGGCTACTGCTAACTTTTTATACCAATATATTTTTATTAGGCACGGCTTCCCACAGGTACTAATATGCAAAAATAGAAAGAACTTTAATTCAAGAATTGTTAGAATCTTAGCTATGAGTTTGGGAACTCAACAACTTGTGTAGCATCCTACAACCAATTAACTAATGGGAATGTATAGAGATTAAATAGAATTTTAGTTTTGATAATATGCAAGATGTCTACTACTGATCCACTACACTGGTACCAATATCTATAAGTGCGTTGATGTCTTATAGGATAGTTTCCATCAAAGCACAAAAATGTCGCATTTTAAGCCTGATACTAAAGAGAATCTGGAATCACGACTTTATTAACCCATGAATTTACCAGTGATAAAACTGAAGAGCCTGAAAGGAGCAGAAGACTAGATAGAAGATTATACAACTTCAGTAATAGCAATGACAAATCTGGCTGAGAGGTTACAAGAGATGACAAGCAGCAAATGCATACCTCTGACTTCTACCAATTTTTTAAATTACAGAATTAGTCTTGTACTATCATATTGTATAGCTCCCCAAGGAGGAAAATTGGTATCTAGCTGGGATAGAATATAAACTATAACCTGCAAATGTGGGGATGGGTATTCATCCTCACCTTTAGAAACTGGAGTAACTATCAACCGCTTATATAGCTCATTCTTATGTTGGTACTCCCCGGCCAATATCCTTGAAGGTCGTGATGTTAAATATACAGATTTCAGACATGATGGGAAGGATATTGAGCAATCAAATTCCACAAGAAAATTGATGCCTATACCTGAAAAGAGGGTTAAAGAAGTTACATTGATAAATCATATGGAAAAATCAATAGTCAGTAAGTCTCAAATTGATTCTAGGAAAATTACGTCAGACTAATTTGAGCCCAAAATAATTGAGATGAAATCCTGCCTAATAGTTATGAATAATCGTTATAATGTCAGCCGACCATTACATTAGGTGGCACTTAAGGTAGTAAATTAAGATGAACCTTCAAAAGGGTAAGAATCAAGAATATGCTCAATAATTGATCTAAGTGATACCAAGTCTCATCCAAATTGACACATTCAACATACCATTTTGCCTTATCTAAAATATGCTACAAATGCATTAAACAATCTTGATGCGTCCCCTGACCAATAGCATCCCATCCTGATTTTCCACTTTGTAATTTTATTAATCCTTTTCCTTAAGGGTTGTATTGTTAATTGTAACATATAAAACCACCTAATCTATAATAAAATAAAGTTACGTCAGGGGAGGATACCCCAGTGGTAGAATATGGATCCTCTACCACTGCCTCCCAAGTTTGATCCTGGTAGATGAACCTTGGATAGGGGATGTTTATGACAGTGTTGGAGTTGTGCACCAATGCCCCATACTGAGATAGCAAATAGCAAAGACGATCCATGGAGTTCCTGGCCTATCATACACCATGCATGGAGGTGTTCTGAGTTTTATCCTCCTTTCCCGTTTTTCTTCAATACCTTAATCAGTGCAGTATCATCCTCAGGTTGGCCCACTTTGGATAAAATATATAAAATAAAGATACATTATTAATTATATACCTCTTTTTAATACTTGACTCTGATAAGTCTTTTCACCGTACTTACCATAGGACGGATGCTCTATCAGATGGGACCTAAGCGTGACTTAGTACCTAAAAAATATATGATATACTTTTCATGAGTCTTAGATACCTCAAGTCTTGATTGTCGGGATTTTTGGGCACATCACTATCAAGCCATAAAATGGAAGCCATACAATGGAGTAATAACGTGACTCTTCTTAGAGGCTCCAAGTTGATATATCCATAAAGTTTTGTATCTTGATACTTGTGTCTGTTTGATTCTACCATTAGTAGCTCTTATATGAGGCCAACTATTAAGTATATACTTCATTGATGGCAATTGGGATCTCTAAGTCGACTATCTGATATTAGTAATCCTTGACTGCTGTCTTGGGTGTTGCTGTGGATGAAGCAATGTGTGGGTCATATGGAAATTCCTTGATCTCAGGAAAGACCTTTTTCAATTATCAAAAGTGTACACAAAAATTTTCTGAAGAATTAGTAGCCTGCAAGATTTGAAAATGGAGCCCCTTTATAGTTGATAGTATCTAAAAAACTTTTAACATGACCAATGCCCTTATGATAATTTATTGAAGATACTTGATGGTCAGTGATGGTGACAATTATCCCCGTTTAGACCCCTAGAATGAGCAGTAATATTTTATAGCTGCTGATGAAGGCCAAACTCAGACCAATGCAAACAATGAAGCTATAATGACTAATACTCTACCTAATATGAGGTTTCTCATTTGTACTGATACTTAATATGAATATTACCAGTTTGAAGAACATCCAATTTCAGATAACAAATGGAGCGTTAATCTAGAAGTCTTAGGTTGGCGCCAATAACCAAACTCCAATATAACAAGTTTAAGGAGGAAATAACTATTTATTAAATGGTGAAAACTTCTCTTCTGATTATAAAGTGGAGATAGGACTAGGAGATAACAAAATCATGGTCATAAGAAATTCACAGTGAGAAGTCCTATAAGATGGAGCTTGAGCAAATGGTTTCAACTAAGAAGATAAATAAAAAATTTGACGCAGAGTTCTTGATGGTCAACTATATTTACAACAACCCAGATATTTTAATAAAATAATTCAAGCTTAATTTTACTAAAAATAAAAATATACTTTCATTTTACTTTAATAAGTTAGTCTATTTCTCAGAATCCAAAGTTTGTCCTCAGGTTTCATTTTTTTCTAGTATAAGTGAGAAGTAAAAGGTTTCCAGTCTGGGATCAGTTAGTGCATCGTTGCCAGTAATAAGTCTTGGGATTTTCTTGTAAGATGCACTCACAAAGAGGACACCTTATAAATATTGGGCTTTGCAAGGAAGAGGTAAATCCTGTCTTGGCTGTGTCTTGTTTAGGTGGCAACATACAAATTATTATAAAAGACATAAATAGAGTGCATAGACAAAAAACCCATCAGTGAAAATAAATTAAGTTTACATGAAAAATTCATTGGAACGGCGAGATATTGAAGAGTCACTCATCAAGGTTTGTAGTAAACTCTCTGCAGCATTAAATCTACTTTTGGTGTATAATCTGTGTATTTTACTCCCCCTAATTGGCAATTTGCCCTCACATTAGCCCAAATTATGCAAGAAAAGGCTGATGATCCGACTCTGTTGCTCACTATAAGGGTGACACCATCAGAAGAAATTTAGTGCAGAAAGTGCTGATAAAACAGATGATGGTGAGTATATGGAAGCTTACCATGGTGAAGAATCCACAAATTTATGGCTATAGATAATGTCATCAAGACAAAACTCAGGGCTCTGGAAGTAGAAATGGAGGAGTTTCAAAATCGGCTTGAGTGGGTCAAGAATGCAACCCAGTGGGCTTGATCACCACTACTACAATAGTTACTATCACCTCAACTGCTAATAATATTAAAACCACCTTGAAGGTAATTGAAAGAGAAAAAAATTCTCTAATAATATAGCTGTAATTGAATATATCTCCCTTGAATGACTATATGAGATGCTGGACCAACATGACTCTATTATCTATAAACTTTGACAAGAATATAAATAAATTAAATCTCATTTTCAAGTTTAGCTGAGCCCAGAGTTAGTTCCATCAATAAAAACATCTAGATACTGATCTTAACTTCTCAACTGATGACTACAACTACACATCTAGTGCACATTGACCTGGTAGAGAAGGATCCAAATTTAAGCCTTGTTTAAGATGATGTTCACTCCTGGTGAGGGAAAAATAATGGGCTACTAAATAATTACAAGAACAGTAAAGAAAGTCTGAGTGACTGTCCTAAAGCTTGCCATGTACAATTTTTATGAATTTTAAGGCTCAGGATATTCTCAATGAAGATATATGACCATTTAAAGCATGTACTGAAGTCAAGGATTTATTCTTGACTGAATATTGCAGCAACCAGGATTTCCAAAATAAAATAGGACTTATTGTTGCTGAATAAGAACAAATGTTCATTTACCAACTATGCAGTTCATTACTATCTCAAAGTGAAACAGTTGTGGATAATTGAATTATGTATCTTCCTACAATGAAGTTGGTTTTGATAAACTCATTGGAAATGATCTAGCCCAAAATTGGACATGGCACTAGAACTCAAAAAAACAATGTCATTGTAGACGATCAAAAAAGTGCTACCTAATGTAAAAGAACATATAAGGCGAAATCTAAGGCAGCCATTCACACGCCTTGAAGACTTGATAAGGCTCTTTATGCAACTCAAGACGAGCAAGAATTCAAAAAGAAGTATAAGAAGCCTAATGAATGCCAAATGAAGAGAAAGCAAGTGTAACAAGTCCCATAAGCTGGGACACTTTTGGCACTTTTTCACACTGAATGCTACATTGAAAAAGGATATCTCAGATAATGAATATAGTAAAGAGACAGTGAACTGTGGGGAATCTGCATTTAATAGAGATGAAAACCATGAGGATAATGATGTAGCTTGTTTGGTTTTTTGAATTCCCACATTATCCAGCTTGAAAGATTATATATACTATCTGCCTTATGTCGCTTTGGTTTGCTTTCTGATAAGCAACCTTAGGGATGTTGGATTTATCCATAAAAGTAACTATTGTTAGGATTTTCTCTTGTGAGACATTATTTTGGTCTATAAATAAAAATAATTTATGAGCCTAAAAATGTTGGCTCATCAGAGTCATCCACAACAATGCTTGTAAGAATTTTATTGTTAGTCTAATAATAAACAATTTAAATCCTTGTACAGATTGATTGGGATCTGTCACTAATTGATAAAGGTCTTTTCAGAATTATTATTGCGTTATCAACTCTTTTCATGGCAGTAACTTGCAGGTTATCCTGACTGAAGCAGTCTGCTGTAAATTTGAAAATGTATTTTTTTACCTAAAAAGGATGCTAGCTTGTAAAGGTTAATCTTCCTGAGGTCAGATAAAAGCGTTGTGATACGCTTTTTTTAAATCCAACCCATGGGGGGTTGTAATCTTGTTGGTAGTGGATCATGACTAGATGGAAAAATTGTTCATCATTTTGGTATACTCTTTAGAGTTAAGTTCGTCAGCAATGAATTTCATTCACTTTGGGATGTCAACCAAAGAATTGAACGCCGATTATTCTATTTAAACCATAGTTTATTAAAATTAAGACAGACAAAGTTGGAAAAAATTACAGTGCAGTACAGTAGTATAATAGAAAGTAATACAATCTTATATTGTTCTCTTGTGTAAGAGTTTGAGAGATGATTTCCCTTATCTATTTTTGTGATCAAGTTCTTGTGTGTAAGAGTGAAGGATAGTTTCTCTTGTACAATTTTTTCTCAAGTTACCAGAAGTAAGGTTATCAGTACCTTCCTGTAGGAAAAAGTCTAAGAGATATTGATACTATTGGTCATAAAGAAACTCAACTAGATAGTTGTCTTCATACAACTATCATGCACCTCTATCTTAAATCAATCATGTACACACCCTATGCAGTAAAACCCAAATAAGGTTTACATTTTGTGCTCACTACATGACTAGTTGAGTTTTTTGAACAATTAGCATATTAGAGTTAATAGCAACATGTCTTATAAGAAAGAACTTCAGAAGCTGTCAAGTAAACTGGAGACAGTGAATAAAAATACTTTGAATTCAGCGTCACAACAATATGACTACCCTGGAAGAACGAGTAACAAAAAAACAAAGAAGAAATAGAACAGGGTGTGGAGGTCAACAGTGATTTGTATGAGAAAGTCACCTTCTTGTAAAGGAAGGAGACTTAAGCAATAAAGGAATTGATGTATCAGAAAGCTGCTTGGGAAGAAGACAAAAAACGATGCCATCAGCTCCAGAATGATGTAATGCAAATCTTAAAGCTTTACAGGACATTGTTGTCTAAATTAAAAGTTCACAGATTAAGGCTGATGTAGCCAATATAGATTTAGATGAAGTAAATCTGAAAGGGAAATTAAGGCTTCAAGAAACATGCCTGTGGCTTTTGCAGCACTTTTGGAGATGACTACCCATAATAACCCGTAGTCAATAGGGTTACTGGGTGATTACCTCCTATCACAGTAGTGTCTGAAAAATTTCAGAATATTATAAAACCACTGAATTTGATAAGGACAATGCCCTAGACTTTTTCATCTTTTCAAAATGTCAATGTTTGGATATGGTGACTGCCAGGAAGTGGTGACTGTCATAAACTGTTATACAATGATAGTCAAAATCTGGAGTTGCACCACGTAAATGGGGATAATTGGACATATGAAGATGCAAAAGAGGTAATCATATACAAGTTAGGTAACCCTGAACGGATGGCTAGCCAAAAACAGGAGTTCATGGGTATAAAGTTTTAAGAAGGAAGAAACCTTAGTTACTTTTGACGATAGTTTTTATCAGGAAGTAAAAATCTGACAGGTGCAAAAGTTTTGTCAGATTTTGATTCTCATATTGCCATGAAGATGGCTCTTAGGCCCTACAGAGACCTGCATCAAGCCATGGTTTCTGTGCTAGAAACTAAGACTTTCACTTTAAAAAGGTGAATCATCTCACGATGTTAGTTCCAACATCTAATGCAAAAATATAAACTCCAAATTTATATCAACCAACGAGGATCTGAATATGGATTAATTCCATATATGATTAAAATTCCATAACCAAGTTTATTGGGGAAGAAAATGAGAGTTAAAAAGTGGAAAATAAATCTCTTAACTGCTGCCATAAATGTGGTGCTACCAAGCATTTTACTGCCAGATGTGGGGGCAAGAAACACAAAGAGCATGTAAATTTTCATCTGCCTCAGGTGAAGAAAATCAGCAAGGAGTCAGGAAAAGATCAGAAGTTTAGTTAAGAAACAATCTAGAACTGCAGAAAATCTCGTTCCACCATATATTTTTCATGATGGATTAGACACTCAGATATATTTGTTTAAGAACCAGGAGATAATCTAATGTATCAAGCCTTATACCATAATGTTAATACAGTAACGAGATCTAAAGCAAAAGTAAATATTATTGATATGGAATTAGTAAAAGATGTCACTCAGATTTTAAGCAGCCATTAGTTGAAAAAGCACCAAACGCAGAGATCAATTACAATCTGATCAAGACAAAGCTTAATAATGCTATTGTCTCATTATCAATCAACACAATAAAGGGATTGTTTCCTGATTTTTAGCTCAATTACTTTAAACTTTAGGCGTGGTAAGTAATGCTAAAATCATTTAATAAGGATACTGATCAATCTGTTTATAAGAAAAGGGAGATTGGAAATATGGTCACTTACTACAATACTAGGAAATTGATTGCCAGAATTATATAAATGAATAAAGAATAGGACCTTTCAAAATTATTAACAAGTCAATGATAGAAGCCTATATGATAAAAAAAATCTCAGATGGTTGTATTGCAAATAGAGTCCAAAGATTTTCTTAAAGTATTGAGTTTTAAGAAAAAGAAAAAAAGTAATAGAACATGACAAGCATAGAGAAATATATAAAAAACAATATAGAAAAATATATCCCCTGAAAAATAAGAAAATAAAGAAAATTATATAAAAATTATATTGGAATTACTTCTGAGATTTTATGTATTGGGCAGCATTCACATATACAATGTCTTGGGGGGAGGGAGGATGCACTACTATGGTAGTGAAGATAGTAATAAGGACCAAATACATGTGGACGTTTGTCAGAACCAGTTCTTGTTGAAACCAGGCCTGTAATCATTGCTGTGAGTCACATAGAAAGAGAATTTGAAGTTCCACACTTATCAATTCATGAGATCCCTGACCTGGGGTTGTGGGGAATTTTATATGACCACATTATCCAACTTGATATATATTAAGCTTATATTTATATTTAAAATGGCTCTTTTATAATTCATCTCTTAAATTAAGCTTTGAGACAATTGTTTATATAAGTTTTGTTACTTGGTGATAATAACTAATTAGATGATTAATTGTAATTTACAAAGGATGCTACTCTGATGTCAATTATGTTTATAATTTAGTCAAGTACTGTTACAACAATGTGGTATTTAGTATGTTGATTTGTAAAAAGGCCATTTATTTATGGTTAATTGATTGGTTGTAATGGACAATTTGATAGCTAAATAGTCTCTGAGTTAATCACGATATTTATGAAATCAGCTGGATCTATTCTGGATTTTGAACCCATATATATTTTTGTAGGCTAAGTGCCATGATAGTCGTGATTGCCACAATTGATGTTTCACATGTCTTCTAATACTCCCACCGCTTTTATATTATCCTTTTTTCATAATAAACTTTACCTTAGAACCATAAATACTTTAGAATTATTAATTGCTATTGTGTCTACTTCAGGGTGAAGTTGTTTAGAAGTTACTCACTTTTTTAGAAGTCATTTTTCCCAAGCAAGATAACATTACTTATTTGTCAGGATTTACCTTAAGTGAGGTAAATTACTTATTCATCAGTATTTTTAAGAGTGAGGTCAAAGTCACCCAAGTCTAAGAACTCAACTGCAATAGTTGTCATAATACAACTAGCAGTAAACAAAGTATTTATATAATCACCAGTTAAGCAAACTTATGCACATGCAGAAACTTCAAGGTTTTTAAAGGGGTAAAAACAGGCATGCATGCATGAATTTACAATTATCAAGTTAGATTAAATAAACCTGGAGTTTTTCTTTCTTGTAACAATCACTTTAGTCACTACAATTTGATTCAAACGGCAAATTTGGATAATCACACACAGGAGAGATGGGCGACTTTATCAATAAGAATAATACAACATGAGTGTGTGTTGCAGCGAGAGGTGCTCTTAATGGTGCAACTAAGGGCAAGAAACGCCCTGGAGGGAGACCAGGAACCCAATACGTAAAGAAATCGCAAACTCAGACACCATCTGGGTTTATGGTATTCACTGTAAAGCACGCGCAATATATGTACATTCAGTTCAACCAACCCTTGTCAAAGGTGGAGCATGGGATCAGACCCTTCCTTGGGGATGAGTCACTGACACTGTGGGAGAAAACATTTGAGGCACAGCCCTCACTTTTCCCTCACGCGATGTACGTAGCCACCAACATCATGGGCCATGGCTGGATCAATATTGGTTTCAAAACAGCTGATGAAGCCGATGCCACAGCAAAAATCTGTGTGGAAATTGCCATCCCCGAGGGCAAAAAAGTTGTGCACACTGTGCGCACCTGATGGAACAAAGCAAAAACTTTGTTCATCACTTTCAACTCACTCCCCACCAACCTTCCTCATAAGGTAATTGAGGAGGAGCTCCACAAAGGTCTCATGGCCTACAGAGAAATTCAGCAACTCAAATTACAGCAATTTCTCCTGATGCCCAACCTGTGCATGGGCAAAGCTATCGCTGTAGTCAACCCCTTCCCAGAAGCGGAAGAGGACTTATCTAGAATTCCCCACATAGCAGAATTTCACTTTGCAGATGGGGGCCAGTTAGCCGCATTCTGAGTTGCACTGGAATGTGCACCGCCCATTTGCAACCACTGTGGCTCACTGGGCCACAAGGAACATGCATGCCCTGTGAAAGAGGGCTTGATGGAAAATGATTATTGTGAGGAAGCAATGGACGAAGATAATGAAAACTTCACTAAAATGACTGACTGTCACCATCCATTCCGCTGGGGTGAAAATGGACTATACTCCATCGTGGACCCAGTTACATGCAAACAACATAAAGTGGCACAAAAAGCCTGCAAGTGAGCAGCGGCCAAAGCGGCAGCACACGTGGAGTCCGCCATTAACTTGGACAAATTTGGGAGATTATTTCGGATATTCACTGAGCTAACCAATCAGAACAATATGCCCAGGTCGAAAATTTTCACAGTAACCTGACTGAGTCACAAAGCGACATCAGTCATACACATACTGAGGAACAATGCAACCACAATTTGGGCGAAAATGCGGTGCAAAATTCACAAAGTCAAACCTCAAAAATACAGAATCCAATCAACAATCTGCATCAAATCAACATGAGACCTGTGCGGGAAAGGTTGATGCAAATGCAAAAAACTGCAATTCCCGTGAATCATTGGGTCATATCAAGGGAACCAACAATGGCAGTGAAAGAGTTGGAGTACAGACGTGGAGCATGGCCAAAATGAGCCGCGGTGGGATAGGGCCAGAGGGCCCTCCCAACTGCTCCTGAGGCACTGCGGGCACCTCAGTGTCAATAGGGATGCTAAACATTGTGGGAGCCAGGGCTCATACATCTTAAGACAAAAAGCTAAAATTCCTGCAAAAACCTCTTGTAGACATCTTGGCCATCCAAGAAACCCACTGCCTATAAGGGGAAGAAGGATCCTGGTCAACCAGGGTCGCACCATCACAATCAGTATGGACATCTCATTGTGGGGTGATCGTCTAAAACAAAAAAATTTAAAATTACAAATTTGTCATAACACTTACACGGTAAAGTCCTGGTAGCAACAATCACATGCCGAGAGGAAATAATTTCGTTAGCATGTGTCTATGCACTGTGCACTGCAACTGAGAGAAAACAAATTTTTGAAAACATTTCTACTCTCACCCTCCCACCAGATACCATTATATAGGCGATTTCAACTGCTGGGATAACCCCAATATGGATTGATGGCCTAATCCCAGGGGCTACTCACCTGGACACATTGAATTCCGCACAATGAAGGCATCTCTTGGCTTACAGGATGCTTTCCCCCCAGTACACCACTCCTTCCCCACATGATGCA
This sequence comes from Massospora cicadina, assembly GCA_022478985.1. Classification (NCBI taxonomy): domain Eukaryota; kingdom Fungi; phylum Entomophthoromycota; class Entomophthoromycetes; order Entomophthorales; family Entomophthoraceae; genus Massospora; species Massospora cicadina. The sequence goes on from JAKSZP010015819.1 coordinate 41,886, forward strand.
GCCCAACATACGCGAGGGAGCGCTCATATCAATGAGTTGCATTGACCACATCCTCATCCAGCAATCCCACCGCTCAAGAATCTCCAAACTTACAACAAAAAATATCAATTTTTCTGACCACTGATTAGTTACGGTGCAGTTAGCGCCAACCCAATCCCACACACATGTGTCGCTTTGGAGAAAGCTTCACCCAGAAAATATAAAATTGCCCAAGATATCCAACTGAATCAAAAATGAGGCTACAAACCCAGATTTCACAGCCCCATTCACTTTGGATCCCATTGGAACATGGGGAAGTTTAAAAAAAGATTTAATCAACAAAACCTGACATATTGCATCACTCAAGTACACCGCGGACACAGCCACAATCAAGCGTACCTTGGCAGAACTAGACCACCTGTAAATAAATACTCTGAGATCTGGCTATAGCCCTAATTGGGGATGCAAATGGGCAGAAATTTCAGCCCAACTTAACAATCTCATCTTTGAACACCAACACAGAATCAAAGTATCGAACAAAGGTAATTTCATAAAGGAAGGCGAAACCTGTTTGACATACTTTTTCTGCCAAATCCACTCCCACAGAAACCAGCCCACATGCACACAGGTCCGCAAGACCAATGGCACCGTGGCAACTGACCCTGAGGAGGTCAAGGCGGAAGTACACCGTTATTTCACAGAACTATATCGCGAAATGCCAACAGATTCACAAAAAATTAAAGAATTTATACAAACTGCTGAGATACAAAGTACACCACCAAATTACAACATACTATCCCTAATTACATGGGAGGAGCTTTGGGAGACAATTCGCGGTGCACCACATAGGAAGTGCCCAGGGCCTGATGGGATACCCTACAAATTTTACAAAAAATATCTTCAACAAATCGCCCCCTCCTATTGGCGTCTATGAACCAGTGCTTGTTGGAAACACGCCTATTACCAGGAGACCATGAATTCTACGTTATAACCTTGTATAAAAAGGGCGACAAGTTGGACCTGGCCAACTGGCGCTCAATTGCACTCTCCAACACTGACACAAAAATTCTAAAAAATTTTTAGCAGCTAGAATAGGCGCAATTGCATCTGACGTCCTATCACTCAGCCAGTTTGGGTTTATACCAAGGCGTTCAATCTGGAACAACATTCACCCTGTTGCAAACATTTGCCAATCCAAAGCAACTGGTGCCCTGGTCTTCTTGGATCAGGAAAAGGCGTATGACCATGTTAGCTGGCCATACCTAAAAGAATTTCTACATGCCTTCAAACTCCCACTAAGATTCATAAAATGGGCGATGCTCCTAACAGAATCTGCAATCATGGCTGTATGCAGCCCTGGATTCCTAAAAAACAAGATTAAACCACACAGAGGCCTCTAACAAGTCCCCTCAGCCCACTGCTATACAATTTCAGCTTCGACCCACTACTCCAAGTAACTGACTCACGTCTCATGGGGATAACCGCACAAGGACAACCAACAGTCAAGATACTGGCCTTTGCGGATGATTGCATAGCAGGTATAGCAAACAATGAAGATGCCTGACAGCTGGAATGTACTCTAGAGGAATACTCCAAGGTGAGCAATGCATCATTTAACAAAAGAAAGACAGAAATCATCCTCTTAGGCAAATACACAAACAACTGGGCCACAACATCAGAACCTCATACTAACACACGAAGAAAAACCCAATTATTTTACCCTTTGCAACACCTCCCACCACCACTCCTGTCTGACACCTTGGAATTTGTCTAGAATCAGGGGGATATGCTAATGAGACAATGGAAAGTAACCTGTTACAACGGGTATCCAAACGCGTCGCCTCCCTCAAGAGAAGAACCCCAGGATTAACATGGCGAGTTAAAGTTGCTAACTCGCTCATCCTCCCAATACTATGGTACCCAGCCCACGCGATCGCCTTCTCACCTACCTTTATAACTTCAATCCGCGCGCTTATCCAGGGCTGGCTGTGGCCCAGATCTCACCCTCCTATACGGATGAAAACACTATTTGGCCCACGCTCAAGTGGAGGCATGGGACTAATAGATTTCGAGAGCCACGCCAATCACATCCTAGGTACCTGGATAAAGGAAATCCTTGATCCAGACCTCCTGCAACAACATTGGTCCAGAGCAGCAAGGACTAACTTTGCACAGGCGCTCAAATTAACCAACCACATAGTCCACCCAGTCTACTTTCATACCTTGCCAAGTACCCTACTGCAATGGGTCCGCATGGAACCTCCCCTCATTTCAAACATATCCTCTGAACTATCCGCCATATGGGATGGACCATAGAGAACATGGGTACTATACAGGGAAGGGGACGACCCAGCCCCCAATTCAAATTAAGAAACCCAGAAAACCACCCCCAGAGAGATATGCTCGCAACAACCCCAAACATAGCTAGGATAGAATACCTAGATATGTTGGACATTCCCTATGATTTAACCACACAGAAGGCAAAGTGGAAAATGACTCACCACCCACTCATACAGCCAAGGATAAGAGCAAACGCCTGGCGCTGTCTGAGAAGGACCTATAGGATGGTGGACTGCTCCAACTCCCTCCACAAAACATGTGCAGTATGTGGAGGGGAGGGATCCCTACATTACCGCCTAGAAACATGCCCACCAACCAAAGCTATATGGCAGGAAGTTGCACGCCTGCTTAAGATCCAAAACGAACAGGAATTCTCGATATCAAAGAGCATCTTCACACTCCAGATTGAGTCACCAATCCCATCTACCCTCCGCTCCCTAATACCTTGCAATGTGGACAATTTACACAATTGCATTAGATGCGTTCAAGGGCACGGTCCCAACCATTCATGGGGTTATTGACAGATTCCATGTCCAATTACTGGAGCACTTTCTAGCCTGGCTCTATGGATATATGAGACCAAGGCAAAAAGCTCTCATAGAATCATGGTTCCCATTCTGGTTCCTCCACACATACCCTTTCCTTCACACCTGCTCCATAGCAGGGGAAACCCCCTTGGAGTAGTGCACCAACCCCCCATACCTGGCAGTCCCACTGGCAACAGGGGTAACTTGAGTACCCTGGGGTGCCCAATTTTATATTTTTCGGTTATTTTCTTAGTTTTACATATTTGGTAATGTCCATCCCCTGGTTGGCTTACCTTGGCTAAATAAAAAGACTAAATAAATCTGGTTTGGCGTTTATCTGTGAGAAACGTGCTCATGTGAGAAGGCAGCAAACATGAGAAGAAGAAGAGAATTATGAACTGCACTGCCAATAATGGCTATGAGAAGAATTGAGCAATAGAAAGATCTAGATCTTCTTAAGAAGAAGTATTCTATTGGACTAGATATCGCTGATGACCATAGATTACTTTTAACCTTGCTAGCTGACTTATGACCACAAAACAAAGTGGCATCTCCCTCCCAAACACCATATTTTCTGTATATTCTGATTAAGCTGAGTGATGTGTTTGGATTTTGGAATGCCACACTATCCAGCTGTGACTATTTGAAAATAATTATCTTCCTTATCTCTCTTTTGCTCACTTCTAATAAGCAACCTTAGGGGTTTTTTTAGTTATCAGTACATATTAATTATTGTTAGGAATGTTCTCATATGAGACATTAGTTTAGTCTATTTTAAATTTTGATTATGATCTTGACAATTAATGCTTGTCAGGGATCATCCCAAAATGTGTTTGTAAAATTTCTGTTGTTGGTTTATTTATCATCAATTAACTTACTACACAGAATAATTGGGATTTTTCACCAATTTATAAGGATGTTTTTAGAGTTACTGAAGCTTTAACAACGCTTTTCATGAAAGTAAGTTGCAGGTAAGCCTGAGTGAAAAAGTCTGCTGTAGATAGTTAAATGGTCCAATTACCTAAACATGCTGCTATCTTTTAAAGTTTAGTCTGCTGGGGTTGAATAAAAGCGCTGGGACACGCTATTCTTGGAATCCAAAGATGGAGGGTTATAATATAAATTGGTGGGTTCTGACTAAAAAATAAATAGTTTTTCATTTGGGTATGACTCTTAGGTTTAAGTTCATCATCAATGGTTGCTTTTCCCATTAAGGGTCCAAACCAGAGAGTTGAGAGCAAATTCCCTATTTAAACCCATTGACTTATTAAACAAAGACAGACAAATTTGGAGACAATTACATTACAGTACAGTAATAAATTAGATAGCAATACAAATTATATATTGTTCTCTCGTGAAAGAGTTTAGAAAAAACTTACCTTATCTTTATTTTGTGCTCAAGTTCTCATGTGCAAGAGTGAAGGGATAGTTTACCTTATCCAATCTGTTACAAGTTACCAGAAGTAAAGTTATAAGTACCTTCCTATAGAAGAATACATAAGCCAGATTGATACCATTGGTCATGAAAAGACTTGATTGGATAGCTGTCTTCATACAAGTATCATGAATTCTATCTTTAATAATTCAAGTACATGAACTTGTGCAGTAAACTCCAAAAGTAGTTTGCATAGCTATTGCAGGTTACCATGTGTTAGGGACACATAGAAACACATCAGTATCTGCAAGAGCCAAGTACAAGAGATTGACGAATATATATTTAAGTACACTATCTTGGCACAGGACACACGTCCCGATATAATTATTCACACAATTGCTGAAGGTGAGCAGTTTGTACTAAATCTTTAATTACATTGAGATGTCAGAATATATAACCGCTTATATGACAATTTAGAAGCTAAAAGTAATGTAGAGACTTGAGAAGTGAGCCACCAATTTTTGATATCTGGATCTACATATGGGTAGCATAAATAAAGTCATAGTTGCGATCTAAAGAGTTAGAATTTTTGCCGTCCTTGACACTAGCACCACCATTCAATATAATATATCAAACTTAAGAAGAAGTTGACTTCAGCCAGTATTAACTACAATGTCAAGTATAGAAAATCTGTTCAGTTACCATGCATGCCTTAGACCTTACTCCGCTCTGCATTTAAATCTTAGATAAATGGTTCTAGCAGTTCCAGAAGTGGCCCTAGAAAACAACCACTATGATTTCCTGATTTTAATAAATTGTTAATGAGTTTAGTTATAATTTTTACTTTACCAATATTACCGTGAACATAAATAAGTTCGATTTCCCTTGTATACAAGGAAAGATAATTAAGCCACGCTAACACCAAGCAATTTTAGTGAAAAATCCCGATCCATTTACCCTATTAATCAACTCTAAATGAGAAGAGTTTTAGAAACTACCTCCAATTTTCAGTGTAGAAGAAGGAATGCCTTTGAGCATTATTGAGACTTTTAAATCTGACTTGGTAAACAACAAATTTACCCTTTTAATTAACATTAAGATACCTGATACTTTACTTGATGTTCTCATTCATGGCAAAATCAGAGATAAGGAGCGACAGGCCTTACATGGGTTTTATATTTAAGTTACAAAAGCACATTTACCATTAACATGGGGAACAGTATTAATAATTCAATTTTGAGTTGAAAAGAGACAAGTCATCGTAAGGTAATACTAACAAGTTGTGACACTATAGATTGATTACATTTTGTAGAAATTTGAAAAACTAAGACTTGGCGATGTGATGGACAAGGAGAAGAATCAGATTGACGTTCTATTAAACTAGTTCAAATATATCATCAGTAAAGGACCAGAAAATAAGAGATATTTAAAAGAGAAGTCCACCATATTGAGCATAGATCATCTATAACCTTTAAGTCTAAACCATACCGCCTTGCCAAAGCATAAGAAAAGATTAGAACTTTAAAGTTTAATAGATTACTGAACCAGCCTATTGAGATTATCCAAGAGCCCATTGGCTTCGCCACTACTGCTAGTATGCAAGAAAAATGGAATGCACTGAGTGGTCCTTGATTACCAACAGTTGAACGAAGTCACCAAAAAAGATTTCTATCCACTCTCTAGAATAGACGGCAGGTTAAAATGTTTGTAAGGATATAAGTATATCTCTGCGCTGAACATGGACAGTGGCTACTGGAAGATGGTGTTGTTACTATAGAATCAGGAGATATACTATCTGCTCAGTAGTCAGGGATTATTCAAGTTAATTAAAATACATTAGGGCTTTGTAACGCCCCTGCGACGTTTCAACAAGATATAAACCAAATCTTTAGAGAGCTAAAACCGCCTTGTCTTCTGTTATACCTAACACAATATCACCACATTTAGTCACACCTTCCAGGAAAACTCAAAAGCCTGCAAGAGGTGTGTCAGAAAATTGACTATGGGCTCTGCTAGTCAGCAGGCCAACCAGTATGAAGACTGGTCAGCCCTTGCCATTTCGCCTTAGTCAATGGGGCCAGCAGCGCCGGCTAACCCCTTGGCATGTCACCCGCGCCATTTGGGGATCCCCCAGCCTAAACTCCAAACAACAAAAGAAAATAACCTTAAATCATAAAAGAGAATGGGCAAAGGGAGATATTTATTGAGAAGGAAGCATCAGGTATTTATACTATTTACAACAGGGCTACTGCGCCCAACACCAACCTATTGGCTCTTCCAATGGTTCTTCCAGCCAACCACTCTTCTTTTTCTACTACTGCACTATTCTCTTCCCTGGCATCAACCCTCTCTCCTCATCCTTCCCAATGTTCAAATTAGTTTTGGCTCATCCTCAGCCTTAAGTCACCGGCGAGCCATATAAATAATTAATCTAAATAAACTTCAAATTTTGATTCAACCTTCAAGTTGATAATAATGTGCCAGAAGCAAATTTGTCGCTTGCTTTAATTCAGAATATCTCGGCATCTCATCAACATCTCTTCTCAAACTTATCTCAGTAAATTGGTTAGGAATCACCTTATTCAAGTTTTAATTGATTATAATAAATGAGGCGCCGGAAACAACCTCATCTGCCTCAAACTCATAATTTTCAGATCCGCCAACTTTGGATTATAAGACAAGCAGTGAATTCATAGATGGACAAATAAAGCGAATACATCAGCTTTCCGCTGAAATTCCCACAACGGTTCACAAATGGCAGTTGCAAAAAACACTGATTTCGCTGACTGATACCAATTGGATCATCCTTGGCTATTAATCGCCAGTGATACTTAAACTAATTTGGGGCCACCAATTGGCCCCGCTTGAACTTACTTCCAAACTTGGTGGAATACTAATCTTAGCTCAACCCAAATTGGGGAGCAAATAACCAGCAATCATATCAAATAACATAAAATTTAGTCAATAAGCCATTCCGCAAAATTTGCCATATCATCACAAATAACAATAAATCATTGGAGGATTCCATCTGGTTAAAATTCCGACATTCCCCCCACTTTATCAGATGGTAATACTCCTACTTCCAACCTCAGCGTGTGGGGCAGGCGTCCAGGGCTTGCCCCTCCCAGCCACCAACTGCTGGAACCAAACCACAGTGGCACATCCCTGACACCTCTTACCAAACCATCAGCTTCTTAAGCACTAACCAGCAGATCCCCCTGTAGTGAGTACCATTGTCAGAAAATTGACTATGGGCTCTGATAGTAGTCAGGCCAACTAGTATGAAGACTGGTCAGCCCTTGCCATTTTGCCTTAGGTGACAGGGACAGAAGTTCTGGCTAACCCCTTGGCATGTCACCCATGCCATTAAAGGATCCCCTCAGCCTAAACTCCAAACAACAAAATAAATATAAACTTAGATCATAAAAGAGAATGGGCAAAAGGGAGATATTTATTGAGAAGAAAGCGCCAGGTATTTATACTTTTACAACAGGGCTACTGTGCCCACTGCCAACCTATCAGCTCTTCTGCTGGTTCTTCCAGCCAACCACTATTTTTCTTCTTCTACTACACTATTCTCTTCCCTGGCAGCAACCCTCTCTCCTTGTCCTTCCCAATGTCTGAATTAGTTTTGGCTCATCATCAGCCTTAAGTCGCCGGTGAGCCATATAAATAATTAATCTAAATAAACGTTGAATTTGGATTCAACCTTCAAGTTGATAATAATGTTCCAGAAACAACTTTGGTCACTCGCTTTGACTCAGAATACCTTGGCATCTTGCCGACATCTATTCTTAACTTATCTCAGTCAATTGATTAGGAATCACCTTATTAGGGCATTGATTGATTATAATAAATGAGGCGCCAGAAACAACCTTGTCCACCTCAAACTTATAATTGTCAGATCCGCTGACATTGGATTATCAGTACAGGCTTGAATTCATAGATGGATGAATAAATTGAATACATCAGCTTTCCGCTGGAAATTCCCACAACAGTCCACAAATGGCAGTTGGCATCAAACACTAATTCCGCTAACTGAACCAATTGGATCATCCTCGGCTATTAGTCGCCAGTGATCCATATACTAATTTGGAGCCACCAATTGGCCCCACTTGAACTTACTTCCAAACTTGGTGGAATACTAGGTTTGGCTTAACCCAAATTGTGGAGCAACTAACCATTAATCATATAGAATAACATGAAATCCAGTCAATAAGCCATTCTGCCAGGATTGGCCATATCATCCCAAATAACGATAAATCATTAGAGGATTTCATCTGTATAAAATTCCAACAAGGTGTTTACCAGATTACAAGAATCAAACCATATGTTGAAACAAAACAATTGTTTTTTTAAAAGCAACTAGAGGTTCTTGAGCATTTGATCAACCACAAGAAATCAAACTACAAGAAGTCATAACCAAGAATTAGTGGCAAGGAACAATCAAGAAGCATGAGTTATGTTAAGCCTTCTTAGGGAAAGTGGATATTCTAGGAAGTCTATCCCCCATTTTGCGATCTTGGACAACCCTATAACCTACACCTGATAAAGAGAACAAATTTTGTGTGGCTATAGTAAAATCAAGGTTTCTAGAGTCAATAACTATATTAGTGAAAAACCAATTTTTGATGTAATCAGACCTCAGAAAACCGTTTACCAATATATAGATGCTAGTAAAGTCAGTCTTGGAGAGAACATAGCCCAATTGGATGAAGAATGGATTGGTCACTACATACTTTTTATTTTAAGATCTTCATGCGGGCATAGAGGAACTATACAGTTGCCAAACGCGAGTGCCTTGGTGTCACAAAGGTAGTTAAAAACTTTTGGCCCTACTTATATGAAGCATACTTTTAAGTAGTGAAGGATAACGCATCACTTTGTTTGCTGAAACATAAAGGACCATCATTGGAGGCTCTACAGATGGTCAGTATAAAAACAAGGTTAACCTTTCTAATATAAAATCAAGTGAGAAGCAAACAATTGAACGCTGCTGGATCGTAAAGGATGCATGTGTTTCATCTTTAGGCCCTAGGAGCCATTTATTATAATATATGATAAATTTACCTGAAGAAAAATGGCAAGTTTAGACTAAAGAAGTAAAGACTTTTTTGTGTAGATTATCCAAGGATATTATCTGGATTAACAAAATTTTACAGATTAAAATCAATTGAAATAAAATCTTAAACTCAGCTTAGTAATCGCTTAATCCTTGTGTTGGAGAACCACAAGAAATTTTGGACATAGACAATTCCAGAAACAATGGCATACTTAATAGACTAAAATATAAAGAATTGATACCAGATTAAGTATGTCAGCTCTAGAACTTTTTAAGCCATGGTTAAGTTTTATGTCTCTTTAGAAGAGACTTTTACTAGTCAAAACCACCATCATTGCCATTTCACAAGGTGGATATTGACTTGATAGAATAACTACCCATGGAATCAATGAAAACAGGTTTGTTATCATAGCAGCTGACCATTTAGCATAATGGGTCAAGCTACTGCAGTGAAGACATAAACTGAAGGATTAACAACTCTATTTTATACAATCAAGTCATCAAAGGGCACGGCGTCCCAAGTCCTGATAATTGTCAGGACTAAGGATATAAGCCACTTGTCCCTTATTTAATTTATAGGCTGGGAAAACCAAAATCATGGGTGCTGGACTTTTACTTAATTGCTTTCCTTACCTGGAAAGTCTTTACTTAGGTTGACATTCCTGGAGTCATAAATCCTACTATTATTTCATCCTTAAGTAATATTGGGTAGGCAATTTAATCTTAAAAATGGAAAAAGGAGAGAGTCTTTATTTGCTAAGAATAAGAATTATAATAAAGATCAGGTAAGTTGCCTGGTCCATTTCCAAGCGGCCCAAGCTATGATCTATAATTGTTACAAATTAAAGATTCTGCAGCAGGCTTAGTCATTTTTGTCAAATAAAATCCATTTGCCGCATAAATTGGGTTTGAACCCCAATATTAGGGGGTTTAGACAAGGAATATATGACTGAAATAGTCAGGGATTGTTCCACGATTTCAAGAGGGCTGGAAATTCGTTGGTGTTTATACCCAAATAAGGGTTTCAGCTATTTTGATGGCTCAGGTTTGATTCCTGTCATCTACCTCATCTGAATCTCCAATTTGGGTAAGAATCCTGACAATGCTCCCTCTAGATATTGGCATAGGGGGAAAACAGATGGTGAATATGACTATGTACGCAATTTACCACAGTACCCTGAAAAACCTCTACAATTAAGTGTTTGTTGCCCCACTTATAAATGACTTTGTAGGGCCCTGACCAGTTGGTGCCCAATTTGTTATCACAACCTCCTGGATGATGGTTGTAGAAAAGGACTAGATCATCCAGCTGGAAGGTGTGCAGAAATTCATATTTGTCATTAAACTGACTTGTTTCTCTACTAGTTGTAGCAGATAAGCTCTCAGAAGCTAGAGCCTGGAATTGGATTAAATCAATGACAATGCTTTGCATAGTAACTTCAAGGGCATCAGGTAAAGCTTGATCCAACATGACCTGCACTTTAGAAGGCAACTGGGGATTTCTTCCATACAAATCCTGGAAGGGAAACATCTTAATTATTCGGTGATAGTTATTCTATAGGCCATAATTGCACTAGACAAATATTGTGCCAGTGAAGAGGGATGGTCATGGACAATTACAAGAGGGTGGCAGTTAGAATACCATTCGAATGCTCTACCATTCTATTGGTTGCAGGTTGATATTGAGTGGAAAGTACCTGGGTGGATACCATCAGTTCAGCTAAATCATTCACCAGCAATGATCGGAAGTTTTGGCCATTATTGGAGAGTATTATGTTAGGGCACCCATGCTGGGTGATTATCCAAAAAACATATAAGATTATGGCTGTGGCTTTTTCTAAAGCAGATGGTAGTGATACATCTTCAATCCACTTAATTAAATGATCCAAAGCTAGAATGAGGAACTGAAACCATTAGAGGCTCAAGGGAGATGTCCCACTACATTAATGCTAATAGTATGGAAAGATTCACAAGGTGGAATCACTAGATGTTGAAATTGAGATTAGACCAGCTTGACTTTTACATACCAGGAAGGACTTTAATACATCTTGGATTGAAACAAAAAGTACTTTCCAGTAGCATTGAGTCTTGAGCCACTTATAAGTTCTCCAGATTTCCTGTGGCTGACTTTCCAATGCCCCTCCAATATGACATCAGTTTGAGCCAAAGGTCATACATAGGGCAACCATTTTTGGGACACAAGTTTGTACAATTGGCCGTTTTTGACTTGAGGATTCACCAATCTTTTTGCTAATTCCTATCAAATGGTCGTGGATTTGTCTTTCCATAATTGTGATTTAGGAGGTTGTAGAGTCAATACTCTTCAGGGTCAGTTAAAGTTATTATGGGAAGCCAGGATAGGCAATCCACATTTTGGTGTATTGGCCCTGGTTGATGAATAATAGAAAAACCATAACTTTAAAGTTTTATCGTCCATTTGGCTAACCTCCCATCAGGGTTCTTCTTTTGCTGTAACCATTGTAAGTAATCATAATTAGTGATTATGGTGAAATGTTTCATGTATAAATAAGGTCAGAAATTCTTAATAGCCAGAAGTACCGCCAAGCATTTGTGTTCATTAACTCTATAATTGCGTTCAGCTCTGGTTAGAGTTTTACTATAGTAGGCAATAGGATGGTCTACTAAGTTTTTATTGTGCTGCGATAGTATGGCTCCAATGGATATATTACTAGCATTGATAAAGAGGAGAAAATATTTGTCAATACTAGGATGTATAAGTACAGGGGAGTAGGAGAGAGAGACGCGTAACAGATCAAAGGCCTGCTGTTGTTCTTCTTTTCATAAGAAGGGTATCCCTTTCTTCAGTAAATATAAAAGAGGCTCAGAGGTGTCGGCATAGTGGGGAATAAACTGGCGATAATATCCCACCATCCTCAAATGAAACCTTGTGCGTCTTTTGGGGATTTAGGGGGACATTTTGGAAATGGCCAGGACCTTGTTGTCCATTAGGATATTCTGGTTTTCCTACATTTTGACCTAGTAATTCATTTCATTCTGAAAAAAGGAGCATTTCGACAGTTTTAGTTTTAGTAAAGCTTGTCATATCCGCTGAAAAACCTTTCCTGAGATGATCTTATGTGTTTGGTAAAGGTTCTTAAAAAATATATTGTCAAGATAAACTAAACAAAATCGCTTTAAATCACCTAAAATTCCGTCCATGGCGTGTTAAAAGGTAGCAGGGGCGTTACATAACCCCTGCTGCATTTAAGTGGGCTTGAAAAATCCTTCATTTGAGATGAGGGCGCATGTTTCCTGATCCTCCGGCAATAAAACAACTTGCCAGTACCCTCTGGCGAGATCCATAGCCAAAAAATAGTGAAACCTGACATCAAGCGTAAGGAGTCATCTAAACGCGGCAATGGATAGCTGTCTTTTCTTGTGATTAATTTGAGGCGGCGATAATCCATGACAACATAGTGGCCACCATTCTTTTTCTAAACTAATAAGAGTGGGGAAGCCCAAGGGCTATTAGAAGGCATGAGTAACCCAGCCTCCAATAGTTGCTGTAGCACTAGGGTCTCTTGAGCTTCCTTAACTTTGGATTTGTGGTATGGACAGGATTTGAACGGAGGGTGAGCCTCAGTCTTAATTTGATTAATTACCCCGGACATTTTCCTGTAGTCACTTGGTAATGAGGAAAAATATTACCATACTACTCAAGAAGGTCTTCAACGTTCTGGCGTTCATTTGTAGGGTGAGATTATCCCCAAATCTACTTTTTGACCAGAGCTATGGTGGGTAAAGGATCAAATCCCAAATCTCATAAAAAGAGCCAAAACAACTCATATCAGTGATATTCTCAATGAGACATAATTTCATATAAGCAATAGGGGCATGCCGAGGGACTTGTAGGGTTTGGTTCATTAGATTCCCTAATAAGATAGAGATAGATTTCCCGTAAGCAGTATCCAAAAGCCCTGTGCATCTTAACGCTTCTTTGATTAAAGGGTTTAGGTGTCCACTTAGTTCCAAGATTTGATTAAGAGGGGTGAAAATATTGATCTCCATATCCACAATTCATTTGTGAGCCATAGGGTATTGTAATAGGATGGGGTTCATACAGGGAGATATCATCTTCAGCGTCCACAGCCTCAGGAAGTAGCTTAGTTTTTACTCCTAAGACTTGATATCTGACTTTAAAAATGGAGGCTGGTTATTCCAGGAGGTAGGTTCGTTTTTCAGGGCTCCTTTACTCTTGACCTGGAGTTTAAATATCAATGTGATACAATACCCTGATATTGAAAGGAACTTTTTCTATATGATTGATGATGCAATTGACCTCCCTCATCAGTTGGACTCCAATAAGCAGCTCATAATTATCATTTTCTAATGAAATACTGGGGGCAGTAATTAAAAGCTTTCAAACAGAGAGGTAAGGTGGAATATGCCCCAATATTCTTGTCATCTGACTACCAGCAATCCCTATTCAGCATCATGAATCAAGTTTAGAACCATTTTTATTTTTTGGATAAGTCAATTGGATATAACGTTAACTGGAGAGCCAGTATTAATTATTGCTGTCAGAATAGGGTATCTGAGGGTAATAGTTCCTCCAAAGTATACAAGAATGGATGGGATAAAATGTCCCGCAGAGAGTAGACAGCAGAGAGAGCTGGGAATCCTTAATGTAGGGGCCGGTAATTTTCTATAAAATTGGGAATAGGTGATGAGGGACCTATTGTAATAAAATCGGCAAAGTTGATGGCCAGAGAGGAGCTTGCTGTACAGAGGCTCTAGAAATAAGTAAAATTTAAGAATGAATTGGAGATAAAAACGTAACTTTATTTAAAAAAAGTCGCGGATATTTATAGGCACTGTTTTCCTCCTAATCCTTTCAGGGTAGCGACGTTTTCCACTGGCAAGATCTTCACCACCCTGATGTTGATCAGGGGGAGTCGATGGCAGTCTTTCCTTTGACAAGTTGATTAGAGGACAGAAAATAATGCTCCATGAGAGGAAAATTCTGAGAGGTATTGGAGGTAGGGAAATTTGAATTGAATTGATTGGGAGCAGGTCAAATCCCAAAAACACCCCCCTCAAGATCTTGCTGAGTGGGATAGTACTTATGCAGAAAATGGCTATGGACGCGATTAACTACAGTGCCAGTACCAGTAGCAGCGATAGAGTATTCAGGCCCCCTATGGTGCATCACCTGATAAGGACCAGACCAAGTGGTGGGAAGCTTATGGGTCCTACTCCAAGGCGATGGTGGTAAAGCAAGACTAGATCTCCTAAAGAGTATTCAGGGAGCACAGGTCGGTGCTCATTGGCTCGAATACCTTCTCTAAAATTGGTAGTTTTTATAGATACATTAGCCATAGCTTGGAGACATATGATCTCATCAGTTAGCCGTCATAGGGTAATCTCTACATTGCTTAGATTAGCTGATTTGAGGATATGATGAAGGCTGGAAGGGTCTAGTACTAAAAAAAATGAAGGCTGGAAGGCAAAAGTGGCTTGTGCACATATAGAGCTTGGAAAGGGGGCATCTTAATCATCCTGTGATAGCTAACTCGGTAGGCCAATAAGGCGCTAGGGAGAAAATCATTCCAATGCACAGGGTCTGAAGCAACTAACTTTCGTAGAATGGAAATTAAATTACCATTAGCACGCTCTACCATGCCATTGGTGGCGAGGTGATATGGTGTAGTGAAGAGATGCTTTTTATCTAGCAATGAAGTTAATTACTAGACTATAGAAGTGATAAAATTTATGCCATTGTCTGATAAAAGTACCTGCAGGCAACCATTATGGGAGAATACATGTCGGTACAGGAAGAAGTCCATAGCTTTAGAAGTAGCATGAGGGACTGAAGTGGCCTCAACCCATTTGGTTAGGTGATTGATGGCAAGGAAATATAGCGATGACCATAGACAGCCACAGGTAATGACCCTATAACATCAATGCTAACCTTATCAAAAGGGGCCCCAGGTGTTATGAGCTCAATTAAAAAGCAATGATTAGACTCTCCCTGAGAACGTCAGGTGAAGCAACTTTCTAAAACATCATGAATGGACTCAGTCATATTCTCCCAGTAGCCTTTGGTTTTTAGCCACTCAAGGGTTTTCTTTCTAGCCCCATACCCAAGGGTTTTATGGGCTTCCATGATAGTTTCAGTATGAAGGGAAGGGCGGAGATAGGGCATAGAAGAGGTGCCAACCTGTTTTACTAAAACACCATCAACGACTTTAGTGTTAGCAGCCATTTTCTTTAATCGGGCTTGAATGTCTGGAGATTCTTGAGGCCACAACCTAGGGTGAGGGAGAAGCTCAAAATGTCGATCTTCTTTGGGAATAGTTACATGTAAAATAGGGAGGTGGGATAGCCCATCCGCATTTTGATGAATGGCGCCAGCTCTGTGAACTATAGAAAAATCAAAATTTTAAGCCTGAGGACCCAGCGAGCTACCCTCCCATCGGGATCTTT
Source organism: Massospora cicadina (assembly GCA_022478985.1). Lineage (NCBI taxonomy): Eukaryota > Fungi > Entomophthoromycota > Entomophthoromycetes > Entomophthorales > Entomophthoraceae > Massospora > Massospora cicadina. Next base: position 57,616 of record JAKSZP010015819.1, read on the forward strand.
CATTTGACAAAGTTAACAGAGGGAGAAATGATCAGTAACTATTGTAAAATGTTTACCATACAAATAGGGGAAGAAGTGTTTTATAGAAAGTAAAACTTCCAGGCACTCACGTTCAGTTACTGAATAATTCCGCTCTGCCTTGGTTAACATCTTGCTAAAATAAGCAACTGGGTAGTCAACTTGGTTCTGGTCTAACTGGGAAAGGATGGCGCCTACAGCTTTGTCACTGGCATCAGTGAAGAGAACAAAATGTTGCTTAAAGTTAGGATTTATTAAGACGGGGCTGATGACAAGGCAGTGCGTAGGGAATCAAAGTACTGTTGCTGTTCAGGGCCCCAAAAGAAGGGCACATTTTTGTGTAGGAATTCAACTAAAGGATCGGCAAGATCAGCGAAGTGAGAGATAAACTGGCAGTAGTAGCCCACCATTCCCAGAAAAAAAGGATGTCTTGCAAATTTTTTGAGAGGGCATGCGTCTAATGGCAGAGACCTTATCTGGGATGGGGAGGATACCTTGCCGCGTCACCTTGTATCCTTAAAAACCCAATTTTCATTCAAAGAAATTACACTTAGAAGGTTTAAATTTCAAGGAGGCCTCCCATAGTCGCTGGAACATCTGACAAAGATGATTGAGATGTAAGTAAAAGTTTAGGGAGAAGATGGTGACATCATCAAGGTATACTAACACACACATGAGTTTAAGGTCCCCAAACAACTGGTCCATAGCCCACTGGAAGGTAAAGGGGCATTGAATAACCCCTGCGGCATATGGGTGGGCTCAAACAACCCTTCATGGGAGATGAGGGCACACTTGGCACAATCCTCAGCAAAAATCAATCTGCCAGTAGCTGCTAGCCAGGTCCATCGCAGAAAAATATTGGGAGCCAGATAAGGATTGTAAAGAGTTGTCAATGTGGGGTAAAGGGTAGCTGTCCTTGCGCGTAATGGAATTTAATCCTCAATAGTTCATAACAACATGATGGCTCCCATCATTCTTTTTAATCAACAGGAGAGGGGAGGACCAGGGACTACATGATGGTTGAAGGAGGCCAGCATCGAGCAATTGCTTTAATTGAGGGTAACCTGGCCTTCTTCAGATTTTTGATTTTTGATAAGGTCAAGAGTGAAAAGGAGCAGCATCTCCAGTATTGACCTGGTGTTGAACGCCTTGCATATGGCCGTAATTGTGAGGGCCAGAGGAGAAAATATCTGAATACTTGTTGATCAAAGTTTTGGCAGCTGCTTTTTGCTTGGCTGACAAATCAGAACCGATTTGTATGGGCACGTCAGCAATGACAGGAGGCTCCTCTAACCCAAAATTATGAAGGGTCCCAACGCCATGAACCTCCATCACCTGATCATAAGGCAAGAGGTGAATGTAAGTGATAGGTTGATTTAGCTCAATGACTTTAGGAGACTGGGAGAGGTTGCCTAGAAGAACAGTGAAAGTGCCTTGATAAGTGGGATCTAAAGCCCTTGGACAGGGGAGAGCTTCAAATATGGAGGGGTTGGGTAAACTAAAAATCTCGAGCAAGTGATTAGGAGGGGAACCAACTGGATCCCAGTGTCTACCAAGATTTGGGCCTGCGGAGATATGGTAAGGACTTGGGGAAATGTAAAGGCATCCCCTCCTCATCCTCAACAATGGGAGGGGGCAACTTAACTTTGGACCCCAACACATGATATTTTAAACGCTCAACTGAAGCATGAGACTTGAGCAGGCACATCCTCAACTTCCGCTTCCCTTTTTCTTTTAGAGCAGAAGTCAAATGCAAAGGGACATGGTATCCTAATATAGAAATGAAATTATCCTTAAAGTTAATAATGGCAGCATGTTCCATAAGAAACCTAGTTCCCAATAGGAGGTCGTAGCTATTATTATCCAAGGCTACAGCAGGGATCGAGAGCTGTAGGCCACCTAGCTTTAGGGGCAAGTGGGAGTAAGCACCTATAGCTCGAGCATATGCGGTACCAGTGGTCCCAGATTCTGATGAATAGTTAAGATCAGGCAGAATCTTAATTTTTCCAATTAGTCGAGAAGAAATGATGTTAATTGGAGAGCCAGAGTCAACAATAGTGAAAACCTTCACCTTTTGAACCACTGCTTCAATATGGGTTACTGTCACTCCCCACTGAGCAGGGATAGAATATATAGTTGCAGGGGCCGACTTAGAAAGAGGACAAGAAGAAATATTGCCAGGTCTAATATCAACAGAAGGCTCAATAGGGGTTTCCTCTTCACAAGCACTAGGGCCAACAAGGTCAGCAGAAATGGTATGAACTGATTATTCTCGAGGCGCAGTAAAGTCATCAGCATAGGGAGCCTCTCGCCATATGCTGACCCCTCTTTTGCTTTCTCTTTGGTCATTTTCGTCCAACAATGCTGAATGGTGTGGTTGAGATGGCCACAATAGGTGCAGTTGGGTCAATCTCAAAATTTTCCAGACTCATTTTTGTTCACCACATGGATTTGAGGATGTGAGGCTGAAGTGGAAGCAGGATTGGCAGTAAATTACAGAAGTAGGAATTTCAAAAGGGCCTCCTTAATATCTAAAATATAGGTAAAATATTGTTTAACTGAAGTCATGTGAAGATGGAGCTGCGGGTTAAAGTCTAAAGTAGACAGGATGGCAACAACAGCATCATCAAGAGTGAGGCAGTTATTAGTTACCAATGTTTGAGCCTCAGCGTAGAATCAAGCAGCAAACTCTGCGGGGGATTCGCCACGTCTTAACTTTATACTCATAAAGGCCTGTTTCTATTTTCCATGGTGATATCACTACTGAATTATTTAATAAGCGCAGCCTTCATCTCAACCCAAGTGCTGCATTGCATGAGGTGGGGTACCATAATTTCTTGGGTGGATCTACTAAGGCAAGAGGGTAAGTATTCTACCTTTTGTCAATCAGGAGCTTCCTCCATTGCGTTCTCAAAAATATATAAAAATGGAACAATACTTCCTTCTCCAGGGTGAATTTGTCTTTAAAAGACGGTTTAAACGTAGTTCCCATGGGAGCCATAATAACATTATTGCCTACTGGGATAATTTGATTGATTTCAGATAGCTTGAATAAAAGGAGGTATGGGATTCTAATTTAAGTCAGCTTATTGTCTAAAATGGTTCAGATCATCTTGAAGAGCCCCAATTTGGGCAAATAGGGAATCAGTAGACGCTTTATTGTTGAAGTTCGTTGCATAATGATTCCATTTTGACACATTGATTTTAAATTAGGGATTGAGCTCATAATTGTCTTGCTCCAACCTAATAATTTTTCTTTTTGGTGAGTTAGATTGTCAATAAGAGAATCATAAAGATAGTAAGTGTTGTCCAACCCTTCCTTAATTGCATAAACAGTAAGGTTTGGATCAATAGTTTCTCCAGAGCAAGATAGCCAACAGCTTGGAGCAAAATTTTCAGGTTTTGTTTGAGAGCAAGAAGGTGGCTATTTGAGGAAGGATCCTCTGGAGGGGAAGGTAAATGCACAGTCAGACCCGGAGGACCAGGAGGGCCAGGGGGCCCACGAGGACCAGGATGCCCATAGCCTGGGGGCCAGTTGGCCCAGGTGGCCTTTCACTTCCATCACAACCAGGGGGCCCCATCACTCCTGCAGGAACAGCTGATCCTCACTCCTGGGGGGGCCTGAGGGGATCCACAGGACCAGGAGGCCCTGGAATCTTGGGCATGCCTGAGACATTAAACGCTGGTTGGATTGCTGATTAAATATGCTTTATTCATTCAAATGTTTGTTAAGTAAAAGCATTAAGTTGGCTGGCGAGGTTGGTAATGTCTTGTTGCAACTGACTCTCAATAATTGTGGTGGTCTCAGTAAATCAGGTAGCTACTTATTCGCGAAGCAGACTAGCCACTCCCACGTCCAGTTTGGAGAGTTTGTTTTGAATAAAGATAAGTTAATTTGCGATTTTCAAGAATAGCATCACAGTTATCCCTTATGATTGAAAAAGCCGAGTTGTAGAAATCTAAAAGGTAGGAGTGTACCTCTTGTGACAAGGTAAACTGTCTCAAGATTTCCATATGGTGGATCCCCATCATTTGAACTAAATGGTGAATGGTGGGGTGCACAAAACGTCATAAATATTGCTCCATGCGAGTTACTCCTACTTTGGAGTCAGGTAAGGTGGCAGATTCATATAGCTCTCACATATTATCAGGAACTGCAGAGGCTTGGTTACAATGGGAGCAATCTCTGGGGAAAAGAGCACCTAGAAGTAATCAATTAATAGTATCAGCGACACCTGTAGGCTGAAAATGATAGCTTTGGGTTCTAGGGTCATAATAGAAACATTAAGCATAGCACAGAATTGCATAAAATTGGGTTTATTGTTCTCATGGTTGCGATTTCCATTGAAAGTTACCCATTGGGTGACGCTGGATAATTTGGTAAGTGGCCAAGTAGAGTCTTGGTGGGAACCATCCATTGTGAATATATCTATTCACCAGGTAGCTCGGGAGAGTACCTGGCAGGGAGCACCAATTATTTCGTCAGGATAGGGTAGCTTAGGGTAATAGTTTATCCGAAGCATACCAGAATGGATGGGATAAAATTTCATACAGCGAGTAGACAGCGAGGAGAGCTGGAAATCCTAAATGTAGGGGCTAGTAATTTTTTTATAAGCTTGGGAATAGGTGACAAGGGACCTATTGTAATAAAACCGGTGAAGTTGATGGCCAGAGAGGAGCTTTCTGTACAGAGGCTCTAGAAATAAGTAAAATTAAGTTTGAATTGGAGATAAAAACTTAACTTTATTAAAGAAAAGGCGCAGATATTTATAGGCGATGTTTTCCTCCTAATCCTTTCAGGGTAGTGACGTTTTCCACCGGCAAGATCTTAAGCACCCTGACGTTAATTGGGGGGAGTCGATGGCAGGCTTTCCATTGATAAGTTAATTAGAGGACGGAAAATAATACTCCACGAGAGGAAATTTCTGAGAGGTATCTGAAGTAGGGAAATTCAAATTAAATTGATTGGGAGCAGGTCAAATCCCAACAATTGCCAAGACTTTAACCTTATGAACGACTACCTCTACTCATACCACCAAAGTGCTAAATGGAGAATTAACTGCTAATAAACTTTCATGGGGGATTTGTAGTGAGGCAAACAGAGGATTTTGCCGCGGCCAAGACTGGGGTTGTTCAATGATTTTGAAGGTTTTGTATGCCAGCGCTTGGCTTTCCATAGAGGAACAGTCCTAGAGATGATTGGGTAACTGCCAACATAAAAATAGGAAAGCTGAAGATTTTATTTCTTGGATAGAAAGGTGTATGGTGACTTCTGCAGGCGCTGCTAACACAAAGCATCCCAAGGTCATGGCTTAGTATTATAGCTAATACAAGGGTCTTGAGGCACAGATTATCATCAGCATAGGAAGCCTCCTGCCATATACTGACTGGTCATTTGCTGACCTACGTAGTAAGATGAGACAAGTGTCTACCATATGGTTGTTTCTATTGCAAAAAGTGCAGGATAATTTGGGGGTAAGCGACTTTGGGGGTGTAGCCAATAGCACTTGAGGCTACTCTTATTATTATTAAAATGAGAGGGCCCAGTGGGTTTGATTATATCAGATGAAATCACCAAAATGGCTTCTTTAATCTGGAGTAGAGACGTCCAGTTAGACTTCAGCGCTTTAGAGATTAAAAGAAGAAGGTTAGGAATATTTTAAACGCCAAAAACTAAGCAGTATTAGCATTATATAAAGTAAAACGTTTTCTGGCAACCAACATTTGAGCCTCAAGGTAAAAATGGTGAGCGATCCTAGTAACAGTTTCTCTCCAATTAAGGCTTATGCTCATAAAAGATTGCTTTTTGTTGGATAAAGTTAATTCGTTCCTGAATTCCTAAAGCAAAGCAGCCTTGACGTCATCCCAAGTCTGGAAATGCATTAGATGAGTACCATAATGTCTTGGTTAAGCGACTAAAGTAGTTGGTTAGGGGTCTGAGCTGTTATATGTTGGTAGTTTTTTTCCATAGCACTTTTATAACAAAATAGGAAAGAGAAGATGCTCCCATCGCCTAGGACGTACTTCTCTTTGAACAACGGTTTGACCTTGCTACTGGGGGGTTAATGGCTGAATGACTTGAATGGACACCAGGGGTACAATTTCTCCCAAAGAGGAACTGCTATCACTGGGAGATACGTGAGGGTGGAGAGCGTCCATTTGACTTTGTAAGTCGTTGATATCTTTAACCATTGAATCTTCCAACTCATGGGTGACACAAAGGGCCAATTTGGTGGCTCTGAGCGGGGTTAACTGCCAAAATTTCTCTTTTTAGCTCAATATTTGCATCAAAAAGTCCAAGTTGACGTTGCTCAATGGTGAGAATTTGTTGCTCCATCCCACGTATCACAGCGGGCAATTTTGCCACAAAGTTAATGCGTTCTTGATCCAGAGAGAGATCTAACACTAAATCAGTATTGCTCATTGTATAATAGTTAGACCATAAACTCAAAGTAGACCTGGAAGGGAGTACCAGATTTGTCAGGACTAAGGGTTTAAACTACTTGTCCCCTATTTATTAATAGCCAGGAACCCCAAAGTTCCTGGGTGCTGGATTTTTACTTAATTGCTTTCCTTACCTGGAAAGTCTTTGCCCAGATTAACATTCCTGGAGTCATAAATCCTACTATTATTTCATCCTTAAGTAATTTAGGTGTAGGAGATTTAATCTTAAAAATGGAAAAAGGAGAGTAATCTTTATTTGCTTAGAATCAGAATTATAAGTGAGATCAGATAAGTTACCAGGTCCATTTCCAAGTAGTCCAAGCTATGATCTATAATTGTTACAAATTGGGGATTTTGCAGCTGGCTTAGTCATCTTGGTCAAATAGGATTCACTCACTGCATAGAATGGGTTTGAACCCCAATATTTGGGGTTTTGGAAGAGTAATATGTGACCGCATTAGTCAGGGATAGTCCCTGATGTCAAGAGGTCTGGAAATTCATTTAGAAATTTTTCCCTTAATGGTTTCAGCTATTTTGATGGTTCAATTTCAATTCCCATAAACTAACTCATCTAATCTCCAATTTGGGAAGAAATTCTGACACTAATCATTAATGAAAAACTTGATACCTGATTTAGTAGATACTGATGGATTTAGTGGGGGTGAAACAGGGAATCGCTCCTCCTTACACCCACTCAAAAAGGAAGTGATGAAGGAATGAAGTGAATTTCTGAAGGTTTACTTAGGAAGATATCAATGAATTACAAATTTTTTTGCCTAATTGTTATCTTGTGCTGCTTGTCAATTAAATTTACCAATCCTGAGAGTATAAGAATGTGTCCATTTAGAGCGCTCTATAGATGGGATGTTTCCTTATCAACTTTTTAGCCCCTTCATTCACCATACTAAAAGAAACTACCCACGGAAACTACAGAAATATTGGCTGATAAGTTTATCAAGATATAATTAAATTAGTTAATAATATCAAGTACTAATTACAAAGAGGTAAGCTGAGAGTCAAAGAAAAACTAAATTTTTTGAATTTGGTATAACAGAGAGGTCTATGGTCCTATGGCCAAAGAATACAACTAAAGAAGGTGTAGGCCATCAGGACTGAACCAGCAATCTTCTTGGTTAGCAAGGATCTGACTACTCAATTAGAGATGACAATAACAACATTATGTTTGACAAATAAGCATGGCATCCTATAGCCTTACCCCAGTCTATTTAGGGAGGTGTAGTGTTGTGGATGAAGCTACAATTAGGTCAGATGGAGATTTTGTTGACTTTATAAGGAACTTTTACAAAAGTCAATGATATACACGAAACAAATTATTTGAAGAATTTCTAGGTGGCAAGGAAAACAAATAAGACTTCTTTATAATTGCTAGCAAATGAGATAATTTTCAGCATACGAGATTTACTTTTATACCCCTAATTGAAAACTTTGATTGTTAGTAATAAAGATCATCAAGCCCCTTTTATACCCTGAGGGTAAGCAAAATCTTTTTTATTGATGCTGATGATGGCCAAACTTAGCCCAATGCCGCTGATTATATTAGATGTCTAATATGTCATATGATATTAATTTTTCCTTTTGCACCATTATCTGATTAGAATATTACAGAAATAGAAGATTATATAATTTTAGACAATGAATGGAGCGCTGAATCTAGATGCCTAGTTTGGCGCCATCAGATGAACCCTAATCTAACAAGTATAAAAGAGCAATAACCATTTAGAAAACAATGAGGACCCCACATCTGACCAGGAAATAAATATTGAACGAGGGGATAGCCAACACCATGGTAGAAGAAATGTACTTTGAGAAGAAGCTCATACATTTTAGAGTTAGCAAACGGAATCCTCTAAAAAGCTAATAATTAGATAAATATATGATGTGGAGATCCTGATGATCTACTAATTTGATATTACAAAATTTTTATATAAAATCATTAAATTAATTTTACTAGAAGTATTCATATTTTGATTTTACTTTAATAAGTTAGTCTAATTCACAGAATAAAATTTTGTCCTTGGGTTTCACTTTTCAAGTGTAAGTGAAAAATCTCAAGTATCCAGTCTGGGATCAGTTAGAACATCATCTCCATTAACCATTCTTGGGATCTGCTCATAAGACTCACTTGAAAAGAATACAATTGTGATGATCTTGGCTCTAAAGGAAGAGTTTAAATTAGTTTCTGTAATGTCTTGTTTAATCAGCAACATACAGAGTATCAGAAAGTTGGGAACATAGTGCCTGAATAGATAATATATCATAAGAGATGAGATACTTTTTAAAAGATTCCTAGAAATTTGAGGTAATGAAAAGTCTATAGTCAAAGATTTTGTCAAACTTTCTTCAAATAAAATCCACTTATGGTTCCTATTATGTGTATTTTCCAAACCCCCATTCAAAATATAAACACATTAACCGAAATTATGAAAAAAGGACTGATGATCTTGGGAGTACAATGAGCGATATAGTGATTACAAATAAACCTGTTTGATAATGCATTGTGGTTCTAGATTACTTACTCCTTCAGTCTTAATCAAACACCAATCTAATTAGGTCTTAGTGCTTTATTTTCCAGAAAATGACCTATCCTCTGTGCTGGTTGCGTAATAGACCATTGAACCAGGTTAGAAAAATCTTGTGAGCAATAATGATGCATCTACTAAAGTTTTCTGGAGCCTTATACCAGGATTATTGTGATCCTGCTAGCAGTGGAGTGAGGCCTGTAGATCTGCAGTAACAATTTTTGGCATTGTATAACAAATTGTTTTATACAAATTACATGATGTGGACCTCTACGTTAGGGGAAATAGCTATCAGAGGAGAGTGCTATAGTTGTTGTTACCACGATTGGGGAGTCATGACTGGGGAAAATGTAATCAAGAACAGCAAGAGAATTAGCTGTTTGAAGTAAGAATGGATTTACAACTAGCTGAGAGCCCAGTCCTTTAAAACCACTTACGCGTTCTGAGAAAAGCTAGGGACTAATGCGCATTCAAGCTTCTCTTAGTTCTGGCTTGACTTAAGTTGAGCTTCAAAATTACCAGCACCCCCTAAAATTATTTACCAAATTATGCAAAAGGCAAGGGGAAGATCCACCACTGTGACGCTATAAGAGTGAGTGCTTAATGAGGCTACTTTATGTGTGCTTAATAATAAATTAATGCTTTTTCAATTCATGATCAAGGTCCCCAAGTCCAACCAGTTGTGAGGGCCTTGAGCATACCAAACAAGCTGCACTTGGAGGTAGATTAGCTCTTGACTAAGAGGCCCTAGATCAAAAAAAATGACCGCAGTGTTTAGTAAATGAGTTATTAAGTCAGGCACTAAACATGCCAAGTGAAACTTGGCTTCCATTGACGGTACTTAAGCTCCTACAATATTTATTCAAGGCCTGAAATGCACTGCTGTTTTATTAATTTTGTTATATGGTCCGCCATGTGATAGTTGGGGGAAATTTTGAATAGGGAAAGTTGTAATAGCACCAAGCGTAAAGCTCAACATGGGTAACATCTTTGTCCACATGCGGCAGAATATGCTTAAGTGTGGACACCATTAAGAGGCATTTGATTAGGAGAGGATTTTATGTTCATGGGGCTTAGTTCCTTATTATCAACAATTGTCAGGTGTTATATCTTAAAAATTTAGAAGTGGTCTCTGGAAGACATAATTCACTTGGACATTATAAGTAGAGACTTTAAAGGGTGCACTGGACCCTCCTTATACATAGGAAGGTGCCAAGAGGGAAAATATTGAGGGATGCTATTGGTATAGAGACGGATGGTCCAAATATATATGTTTTGATATTTTGATGCGTGCTTCTTGTAAATTGCAATTATATCCAAGGCTGTTACCATCAGGTGCACTTTATTTTATCACTTGTAATAAGGGGTAAAGACTTTCTATTGGTCCATTATTTGATATTAGTGATGTAAATCTAAAATATAAATACACAAACTTAAAATTTTTTAACCATACTAGATCGTCCAACCTGGGGTAATTTTTTAATGTTTGTTTAATTAACTCCTGGGCTTCTAACAACCTGAGGCGATGGGAGGAGAGAGATGAGGTGTTGAAAAATGGAGGGGTTTGTGGCATGTGACGTGCTGAAGTGGAGACTGGCTGAGGATAATGGACAACATTTTATAAACCCTAAAGACATCTTGGGATACCTGAATGTATGTATTTGTGTGCGGGAGGGTCCATACTTGCAAGTCAAAGGCTGCGTGAAGATAGGAGTTATAATTAAGCCTAATGGCCGTGGATAGGCAATGACTCAAAGGGGTCAGTGGCAACCAGGTAACATATAATTGAACAATATGTCCTGAACTTGGTTCATATCAGGGCTGAGCATTGAAGAGCACACTGATCTTGGGCCAAAATGCAGTAAACCTGGACAGATGAAAAAACAATGATATTTGTAATCAATTAGTTCCACACAGCTAGGCCAGCTTCAGTGTTATAGGGTGAAGCTGGTGCGGTATCTTGTCTTTTATGTACAGAGAAGTACATGATATGAGGTGTTGGGCACCTTTGCCAACAGAACTGGGCGGTTGAAGTCCTTCCAGAGCCTCTTAAGGTCATGTTCATTGAGGGAGAACTCAAGAAGTCGCGGGCAGATGTGATTTCTGTCACTTGGTTGAGCCAGGTAGTAACAACTTATCTGTTGTGCACAATTAAGTGGCAATGGGGTCTGAGGCCAGGGCCATACCTTCTATACAGGAAGTTATGAAAGATCCGCGAGCCAACTCACTTCAGGGTAAGGAGGACCTGGTTCCAATAGGGTGATGAGGAGGGTTTCAGAAAATGCTTGGTGTTATGTGAGGCACTGCCCTAAAGACTTCAGTGATGCTCAAGGAAGACCCAGAGATACTGAAACAACTTGGCGGAGGGTGGGAGCCATTAGGTTATTCGAGTCACTTCATATAAAACAATAGGAGTAGGAAACTAAGGTAGATTGTGGTGGCGTGGAAATGAGTGCACAGAAACCATAGGCCCCCTTCTTTACGGGGTTAGGTGGTAATTGGTAGTGCTATCAGAGGATTATTTGAGCCCCATATCCAAACAACATAGTAGCAGAATGAGTTGCGTATAAAAGGCATCTTTGAAAGGGTAGATTTGTATGAAAAACCAGACTATAGAGAGGGTGAACATGTTGGCCATCAGGGCCGTCCATGAGGGGTGATGTTTCTCCAGTCCATCTGTCAATAATGAAGTTCACTGCCTCTAAATTTAATCCAAAATTTTTGAGCGTATCTCCTTGGTAGTTGGTGAGGACGTCCAGGTGGCAGAAAGTACTGTGTGTGGATTCCAGACCAAATGAAGGGCAGAAAGCTGGAGGTAGCTGACCCGCTGTTGCGACCCTTATGTGGTATGCAACGCCCAATGCTAAGGTAAATACCTCTAAGGCAACAATTGTAAAGGATGTATCATCCACCTTCCTGTGCCATTTTGGCCTTGATCTCATGCACGGTACCTTAAGTAAAATGGGCGTTTTCACCAATCAACATGGGGTTATGCTCAAGGATAATGAGGATTTAATCCTTAATAATATTTCCAAAATTACCAGCTAGAGCTATTGACACATCACCCCCTAGAATCAAACTCTGATGCCTAGCGTGTTTTTCCTCTTATTAGGGCTCCTAATCAACGTCTGACCATTCATAAGCATCTTTTACATGTTTAATGTACTTCCCCGCTGTTAGAACTGAGACTCAAACCATCTGCCAATGAACTCTCAACCATTGCTTGACCTCATATTGAAGGGGCTCTTGGGCTTATGAACACAAGATCCATGCAATTACAATCTACCCGAAGTTTCTACGGCTGATTGTCTTCTGAGACACAACCCCATGGCTTAATGGGCCCTCACCCTCCGCCAGTTAATGTCAGTATCTCTATGTATTCCAAGGGCATTGCCGACCTCTTTTAGGGGGTGAATTGTAAGCCACTCAGGCCTTTACCTGAAACCATCTTAGTCTCCCTACTAAAACCAGTCCCTCCTTGTCTTGAAAAGATTTGGCTCATGCATCTACTACGCCTTCCCATAAAGGAGGGATGGCCCTGGCCTCAGCCCTCACTCCACATCATTGCTCACAATGGTCAACTTGCTCTTAACTAGATTAACCCCAAGTCCAAACAACCTATTTACCCACGTCTTCTCATACTCTTACTCCTTCTGTAATGATTAACCTCAAGCATTGCTAACAGGACGTGAATCACTCCATCCTTACAGTGAAGGTTTCCAAGCATTTATGGAGGTTACAACACTTTATCATATAGACAAATAATTGCACTGGCTCACATTCCAACACCAGAGCTGTTCTTGCTGCACAGAGCTAGTTGACTCCAGCCTCCATTGTTTTTTCTCCTGTCCAAGTGTTGCTGCGTTCTGGCCAAAGGTCCGCTTGATCCTTCGTGCTCATCATTGGTCTGGGCATCCATTTAAAGACATGTTCTTTGAGAAAACACTACAGAGATACCACCGCCTCATGAGTCCTCGCCTATGACATGGTCATCTGGACTATCAATACTCCATTCCTTCGCGCTGACTTTGACCTTCAAGTGTGGACTCTTCTGCACATGCTCAAACCACTTTTAGAAATAATTAAATATGGCCCTGAAATTCTGAACCACTTCGTCAGTCCTCCACCGCTTAATTGTCACTGCAGCATAGCTCTGGAGTACTAAACCCCACCCCTTATCTTGATGCCCCTCCCTCCCATTGCCTATACTCAGGTTTCTAGGATCTTAGACATAATCTAATAAACATCAATGAATACCACCATTTTAGTTGGGATTATCCAGTACTAAAAAACTTCTGGGCGCTACTTTTTAGGGAAACGGCATATGAAGTTTAGACTGGTTTTCCAGTATGGATGCAAAAGCACCTAAAAAGCAAGCCAGAAAGCCAGAGGCATTGCCACTTGAATGAAGTTGTATGGCGCGGGAAGATGGGAAAAAAATGTGCGTTGATGTGCGGCAAGTGTAAAAATAAACCTGGCAATGAACCAGGCTGTTGCAACTCCAGACCCCATGGGCCTTGCTGCAGGGAGTTTAACCTTTGGACTAGATGCTTTGGGATACTCCCTGGGAGGGTTTGAGACAAAAGCAGAGGCAAGGGGGCGGATCCTCACGTGAAGTAAGGATAAATGAGCCATAGGATTCTGATATCCTGTTGGCAGATGGCTTCAATGATGGGATTAAATTCCCAGTAGTTTCTTACTCGTTAGGCCCAGTCATGCTGTGGAGGGAGCTATTGTGACTATCATGACTGGTATTGCCCATCCAATATAGGTCCAATGGGCCACAAAGTTAGCACCATAGGGAGCATAGCAATAAAAAATTCAAGTAAAATTAAAAATTTGGAAACTAGTGGTGAATTTTAATGTAAAGTGAATTTTAATATAATTAACCATCAATTTCCTCAGTGTAATGTGACTGATTGAATAGTGGTCAATTATTGGAAAGCTTGTCAAAGAATGGTATCTGGGCCCTCAAATATTTTGACCTAACCCGGCGAAATTTTGAGGGAGGGTTAAAATGAATTTAATATCAACTGACTTCAAAGGAATTTGTGGTGGGTCAAGTCACTATCAGTTTGACCTTGAATGCCTGACTTGAAGCATCACTGCATTTCTGTGGTTAGTGCAATGGCGTCTGGCCCAATGGGCAACGGGAATCCCCAAGGCCACCCCACATAGGGGCGGCCCCAACGGGTTGGAAAAAGGTTTAGGATGGCCAACCTGCCCATGCCCAGTTGCTGGGGCGTTCATTTGGCTAAGTGTGTAACATTGATCAACAATTTAGATTTTTGAGATGGGGGTTTCGAGCTAGAGGCAACTGTCCCCAATGGAGGTACACGCCTTTTGGACTTTGTTACCAAAGATTTCAAGGGGGTTCTTAGTTGGCACCATCATTGCTTAATGGCTCAATGCTATTGGCAAGTTCAACTGAGAATTCGTTGCTTGACACATTACAACTAAGAAGTACGCGCCCGTTGGGCTTTGTCCCCATAGATTTTAGAGCAAGTTATGAGCCTATGACATCTTTCAATGACTTGATGCCATTGACAAGTGTTACCGAGGATTTGACACTTAATTTTGCATCTACCAAACATGTGAGCCCATTGGGACTCGTTACCATTGCTTTAAGGCATATGGACTTCAAGTTTGAGGGCTCAGCGCCATTGAATTTACAAGATCCTTCCAGCTCATGGGGGTGGAGGTTTCCAACATTTTCAGCGCAAAATTCCTCAATTTGCTGTACTAATTTCTGAGGTAAGCTCAGGGACAGGGGAAGGATCTTCAGAGAGAGAGCTGTTACCCAGCGCTCAACTAACACATGGGAGAGATTACCCTGTGTGATGAGAGGGACAGCCACCCATTTCACATTCTTTTTATTGGAAATGAAAAAACTGCCCGGTCTAAGCAGAGGAGTCGCTCCACCCGACTTACACTACCTGTACTACCTTTGACTTAGATCTGTTGACCTTAGCATTAGATGCCTTTGTGTATCTGCCAATGTCATGGCAGCGAGGGCAGTATCATTAAAGCAGTCAAACGCAATGGCCATGTCATCCTAAGGCCATAGTTCTGGTTGAGGGCTATCCTGAACCTAAGTCTTATATAGCTTATCCTGTCAGTAGTTCAAGAGGGGAACAATGGAGATGTTAAAAAGCTTTGGGAACGGGGGTACGTTTTCCAGAGACCTTATCTGAATAGTACTACCTCTTTGGGAATACTTTGGTACTAAGACTTTTGTGTAGAGCTAGTTATGGAGCCAGTTATTCAGCACCTAGACATGAGGAGGAGGTGTAATCAGGCTAGGGAGGCTTTAATTACTTCCAAGCTACCTTGTCATAGGCTTTGTCATGTCCAGAAGAACCACAAAGCATTATCCTTATAAAGTTAATGGGAAAATTTGCAAGAGGGTCGTTATAGTTTTCCCACAGAAACCTCCCAAAATAAACCATGATGGGAGGGGTTTAAATAAGCAATACACAATTGGTGATGTGGGAGGCAAGGTTTTCTTTCCACTCAAACTCACTTTTGAGCAAAACTTTTTAAAAAAACTAGAGTTTAATTTACAACCAGTGTCTGCCCAAGTCCGTTTTCCAGTTAATGTCCTCAGATCCACCGCCTGCTGCTCCAGCGTGGGGCAGCAGTGCTCCACCTCCCAGCGTTTTCTATCCTGCAGGAAAACAAATTTGAATATACTTAAACAGTCCGCCAAACTCTACTGGCTGTTTTATCCCCCCACAGGACTTAACGCTCCATCTGGCGCGCATCCACCCCTCTCGCCCCCATCCTCTCGCCCTACCCAGATCCAACATCCAATTTTTCCTCCATGTCAAATATGGGCATTTATTCCCAAATGCTGACAAGGTAATAATCAAAGTGGCCACCGCTGCATTTGCACCGGCTGGTTTCATCAATTTGCGCCCTTTTAAGGGCTAATTTGATATTCGCTTCCAAACGGAGGATGATGATGCAGCAGCGGCCTCCACCCCCCTAATTTACAAAAACATCCCCATTACTACCACCCAAACTCGCCTTCCAACAGACACCACAATGGTGGTGTCATTTGCGAATCTTCCCTCCCACCTCCCACCCCAAATTTTATATGAACAGTTAGTGGCAGGGATTATGGCTTATGGGACACAGCCCAACCTTGTCTTCGCTGTTCCTTCTGGTGCAGAGCGCCTTGCTTCACCTCGCGCCACTGCCACCATAATCCCCCACCACCTTGCCATCGCCCAACAAATTCCCTCCATGCTCATATTGCAGCAGCGCCTGAGCACTTTTTTGGGCTCAGGTGGATAATGGTCGCCAAATTTGTCCCCTCTGTTTAGAACTCGACCATTCCAAAAAAAACCTGCCCTCAAGCCACTTCCTCTGATGTGGGTCTGGAGCCACATTCAGTGGGTCCCAAATGGGGCGTTTTGCTGCCCCCTCCCACCCAACATTCTAATTTGATGGGCCAGAGTGAAAATCAGCCCCCACCAAATCAACTACCCACATTCACCCAAATATTCCCCCACCAATCAGAGTCAGGCTTGGACCACCATTCGCTCTCAAGTTGCCCAGTTGACTCTTACCCACCCCAATTCTTCATCTGCTATTCTTGCGAACCAAAATCCATGGGACTACTGGCTGAAATTGAAAAATCAGGTAAAGTTATCATGAGTGAACAAACTGGTCAACCTCTCGGCCAGTTCAATTATGGTCAGGCCAAATTTTCCTTCCTGAGATGACGATAACCCACCTCCCAAATGTTTTACTCTGCTACCCAATACTGCCCCCTACCAAAGCGACCACCAGCTCGCCTTAGCTGCGGTGGCCTCTCCCCGTTGCCCAAACCTATGCAAAGCAGTGGCCAAATCAGTGGCTAAACTCTATTAAGGGCTTCCCACACTCTACTTCCCCCACAACTTCCCCAATTCTCCCTGCAGCGACATCTCAAAGTTGTTTGACGTTGCCAAAGCTGCTATCATGCATGTCGCTAAACTAGCAGAATTTAACCCATCTGCTAAATTCACCCACAAGAGTATCACAGATATTGCCAAGCTCCCCAAAGCCTGCATTCAAGCTAAATTTCATATCGCAGAATTTGTTGAAGCAATATATCGCGCTCAGCTTGATGAAGAGGATGAGAACTTGTACTACAATGTCTTTAATCCCCACTACGTGGATGCCCCAATGCCCTGGCTTTCCTCTTGGGTCCGTTTTTTCAACCAAAACAACATGGCCACAGCGGATTTGTCTGAGGACAAACCGCCTGACCCCCCCTCACCCTCAGCCATGGTGGGTTAGCAGTTTCCGCTACCCACCTGGTTTGCAGTTTGATTTTATCTTTCCGTTCATTTTTGATGGGTTTTGATTTTCGTGATTTCAGTAATGCCCGTCCCCTGGTCGGCATACCTCAAATAAATGCAATTGGTGATGTGGTTGACCAGAGGCTTCATAAAAATCTTTTGGTCCATGTTTATTAGCACTATGGGTTTCCAGTTTCTTAGTTCTCATAGTCTGACTTCTAATGTATGATGGTCATGAAAGATTCTCTAGAGCTAAAAACCACTTCATCTACCAGGATGGTAGAAAAGGGGTCGCGGAGGATTTTTTATCACCACCAGTTCCAGAAGGTACATCTTGAATGGTATGCCGTCAGGACCCTGGGCTTT
Source organism: Massospora cicadina (assembly GCA_022478985.1). Taxonomy (NCBI): domain Eukaryota; kingdom Fungi; phylum Entomophthoromycota; class Entomophthoromycetes; order Entomophthorales; family Entomophthoraceae; genus Massospora; species Massospora cicadina. Next base: position 75,275 of record JAKSZP010015819.1, read on the forward strand.
GAGACGCGTGTAATGAAAAGGATTCACCTGACCTCTTGGTCAGAACCTGTCGCAAAAGAGCTTAATAAGCCTGTGGATTAGTGGGCGGTACTGGAGTCTTCCTCTGGAGTCTGTAAGTTTGACAGGTCCACCGATTTTTGAGAAAGACAGGAGTAAAAATGGGAATTTACTTGGTAAACGCTTTAATATCTGTGGTGGTAATGCCGATCTTCAAAGCTATGATCCACACAGTTTACTGGGATTTCTGCTTTTTTGCTAAAAAGTATCAGGTGAGGCATTTGCAATTCGCATAATATCTATACAAGGCGAGGTTTGCACCTTTTAATCTCGTAGTGTGAGTTCCAAATTGAGCTTCTCTTGTTCAGTTCACTTTTTTTAACCAGTTGGGGTAAGGCTGGAAATTCCGCTCTTAGTTCCTAAATATGATTTCAGCCCATCTTGCTCTGGCGTGAGCTGCGGTCATCTGAGCCTTAGAGCAGTTGTAAAAGAATCGGGAAATTCCCTGCTTGGTTGCCGCACATCTAGCGCTGGGTTAAAATTCGTGGGGTGGAGGTAGAAGAGGTAACCAAATTTTCGTTTTTAGCTTTTCTTTTAGATAAGGGGTGGTAAGTAGTTTCATTAAAGCTCTCAACCAAAATCTGCTCAATGGTCTGAGCGTGGTGGTGAAGACAACAATGATTAAACTGTGGTTGCTCAGTTTTTCATGAGGTATGGGAAAGGAGATGTGGCAGACAAGCAAGGGGGCCAATCAGTGCCATGTCCATCCGTGATGCTAAATTGAAGGCCCCTCCATCACGCTGGGTTCAAATCATACAAAAAGAGGCCAGACGCGGAGGAGGGAGTGCATCAGTCAAGACGCTAGAGATAAAGAAGTCCAGGATGTTACTGGAGTCAGGGCGATCTCTCACCAGGGGTAAGAAAACTCAGACTAAGTTTTATTGTGTTGAAATCCCCCATTTTGTATGTTTTCCATGAGAAATTGTCTAGGCCAGTTTTTAAAAGAGATGTTCTACTCCTGACCAGCATTAAGTAGTTAAAAACTTGTGGCAAAGTAAGATAGTTTGGCGTGTTGAGTTTGCCAGTATGAAAACAGCCACCTGATTGTTGCAAAAAGGAGTGTTCTTCTCTGGTGGTCTAATTTAAAAGGTTTACATGGTTTGTTCATAAAGAGTTGCCTACAAACTGTTCATTACATACATAGAAGTCGTGGGGAGAATATGGGGCTCCTAAACAGGAGCGATGGCAATTTTTTAAGGCCAGAATCTGTCTAAAGGCTGCTCTCTGCTTAAAGTCCCACAACCCATTTTTATCAATGAATTGTAGGGCAAAGTGCTGCCCTGGGGGACTCATAGTTGTCCCCTATACGCTGTGGGTTTACCAGCGCTTAAACCTGCAGCTGTGAGGTGGCTTTCATTGAGTCTTGTCAGCCTGGCTTTGTAAGGCTATCTATGCAGAGCGCCAAATGGTTGAGGGTTGAAGAGGATGGGGGCATAGACTCATAAAGCAAGACTAGGATGCTTCTCCCGCTAAATTTATGAGGAAGGCCTGAGGGTGCTCAACAGCCTCCTCTGTGGGGTGGCATATGACAAGTCAGAGTCCATTGTTATCTCCTCTAACACCACAGATGGCTTTGCGAGATGTGCTGTGTGGGTGAGTTTTGACTTGTTGAGGTATCACATCTACCATGAGCCAGGCTTTGCCAGTCAGTGCTTTTGGCCGAGCTCTGGTGGGATATGAGGTTTGGTGCAAGATCACTGGTAAAGACTGGTTGGGTGCAGCAGCATTTCTTGGGGTGGCCAATGAGGGGAGCCTTGTAAGAAAATTCTTTTATGTTTAGTTTGTTAGGGTGTTGGCACTAAGAGATTGAGGTGAGTCACTAAATGAGGTTTTGAAAGCAAAGGATGTTTAAATAACCTATGAGCTGCAGTTTATACTGCATGACAAGGGGCTTTAGTGGTCAAATCCTGAACAGAAACCCATACCACAGGCTGTGGTATTCACCACCGCAGCCACATGAGAATGCTTTTAATCTGTTTTTTATTTTTAGAGTGGTGGAGAGGTGCTGTTTTCGAGCAGTGCAGAAGATTTAAAGTTATCAATGCCGTTACATCATGAACATGGGGGCATGTCTGGTCAGAGTCAACAAAAAAGGTTTCTTGGCATGCCCCTACAACAGACATTTGGGAATGACTCTATTTTGCGGGATACAGTTGGTGGAGGGATAATTCATGCCCTTGCTTTGCGAGTACTTTCTGTAGGGGCATAGTAGGAGGGGATGCTGAAGTCCAATAGAGTATAGAAACAAAATATATCAGTCCGCAATGAAACTCTAGTTCTAGTGACACAATGTCCACAGTTTCTTCAGGTTAAAGAACGTTACCCCCGATAATTTCTCCACATGAGAGTGGATGAAAGGTTTGAAAAAGTCTCACCCAGGAGATTGACTTTAAGGGGCGGCATGGTCCAATATAGCTTCTCTGTGAAAAAACATTGATTTAGTGCTCTATAATTGATTCATAGATGGCGATATTGAATGTAAGATTGTTCAATTGCCACAAAATAATTGAAATAATTCTCATTATAGTAATCAATGTTATTATATATATAGCAGAGGAGAATTAGGTGCGTGATGGCTAGGGATGCAAGGTTATTGCGCTCTGGGTTAAGCCTTTTCTTTTTGCCTTTGGCAATAAATGCTGTTGACGTTTGTACTTTAGAATGGCCTGAATCATCTCAGGATCAGACCACTAAAACGTTTGAATTTCATCTGACGGGTTTGAACTTTCCAGAATCAAATAGATCATCAACGAATGAGCTTTTGTCTCTAACTGGGAAAGAATTAATAAAAGAGATTTGGAAATCGTCAAAAGATGAGACTCCATCTTAATGCCAGAAGCCACTATAAGGAAGCCCCTAGTACAATGTAAGGTCGGCACTCCCAAAGTCAATCCAAGAGAATATTTACAGCTCAACCCTCATATTGGATGAAAATTAAAGATCTTGAACAAAAGAGACTTGGGCGCCCCATCCATCACAAGACCCCTACTTATCCTATAATTACAAAAGCTTTTAATAAAGGTTATTAATATCACTTTAATGAAATTATCTTATTTTTCTTCGCATAATTATAATATTAGGTACCACAACACAGATAGTTCATGATAGAGGACCCTGAAGAAGCAGAAATAATATGTCATCGCTTCTTTCCCCCATTCTGCAGAATCAATCCATCCCAAAGAACATTACCAGCTTATATTCCTATGGCTCTGGGCACCCAATTTTCCTAACTTTCAGGTTTTCTTTCAAAAAGCCATAAACTGGTAATCAGTACAGGGGCACCCTGAGCTGTAACCAGTGAAAAGAATTAGATCATGAAACATGGAAGAAAACATTTATTAAAAATCCCCTCCACCCACTGGGGAGAGAAGCATCAATTGGTGGGCTAGTACTTCACAATTTGAGGTACAAACCATTCAACCAGAAAGCCTGGAATTCTGAGCTACCTCTAAAATCAACCTTCTGGTACTGAGCCCTATTCAGTACTACCTTCAAACCAACAACCTAGCTGATATGATACACCAGCTTATTGGTTAGATCTACTCCACTGAAACCCGCTCTAGCCATCTGTGAGCTTATGAGGCCCCTTCCCACATGCGTAGACTCTACAACTCAGCTTCCTCAGCTAATAATAAGTTGACTTTTAAAGTAGAGCCCTATCTTCAGTATTTTTACATCCAGCTCTTTACCATCTGCAAGTGGTGGGTTTACAACATCAAAACTTACGCCAGCTAGGATTATACCAAAGCCTTGATTCCAAACTGACCAAAATTTTTGAAGCTGCCTCCACATTTTTCTCAACAAATTGGAAGCTATTAAGGACAACCACTGTCTTATTAATGATGCCAGAGGCCAAATCGCCTTGCTTAACACTAAAATTGCAGGGTATATGGATACCCAACTTACTCAGAGACTTCAAGGTGTAGTTTCTGAGGTACACGGGGACGTCCAAAATGCCACTTCAGAGGCTGCCGTCTAGACTCAAACCTTGGAATCTATCTTAAAACAATAATTAAGTCTCATTAAGGACCTTCTTGATCAGCTCAAGCACCAAAGAGACACGGTCATCAAAGGGCTTAGGGGCCTGAAGGTCCAGAGGGTCCCAAGGGTCCTGAAGGGCCAAAGGGCTCCATGGGGCTGAAGCTTGAACTGGATCCAGGGGCCCCTGGGTCACCTGCTCCTCTGGCCGAAATTCCCATTGACTTCTGACATGACGAAATGCTCAAGAAGTTATAGTAAATTTAAAAGAAAATAAAAAATATCACTTTTAGATGTGTGTTTTACATGATGGAAACCACATCAACCCTGCTAATACCTTAGGTGCACTTACAGTAAACTGGAGAATAGCTTAGAGTTCATGAAAATCACTAATAAACACCTCAACGAGATTAAACACATTTCACAGATCTGGATGCTCATATTAGATTCTGTGAGTCCAAAATCGTGTACTTGAAATCTCAACTATACTGGAAGGCTGACATCAGCACGCTTAATAAGTGCTAGAACGAGTTGCAGGATGATTTAGTGAAGCTTTGATGACAAAGCCACAAGAAACCCCCCAAGTTTATGCCAAATTGGAGTCTACCAAGCCTAGCCATAACATCAATACTGGAATTCAAGCCCTCTTTACGCCATTTGGGTTAGCTTTTACACCCAGCTTTATGTCATGTTCATTACCATCCTTGAAAGCATTACATCCTTTTTAAACGCCTATTAAAGTGCTATAGAAGAGGTTAAATATCGCCAAAAGGTTAAGCATATTATCATTTCCTATGTGCGGGAAGCTCAGGAAATTATGACCCCTCACCTCTTAAAATGTCAGACCTGGGATTAAGTCAAGACTGCACTAGTACAAGACTTTTGCTCAGCTCAGACCCTCTTGAGTCAAAAACAATATTTCAAGGCTAAATAACTCAATAAGAATGAGAACCCCTATAATTTTTAATGCCGTTTTTATGGTAGTGCACAACCACTAGTCTCTACTATTCAAATTACCTGATTATGCTATTAATACATTCCTTTCTGCTTTGAAACGTGGACCAAATTTCAACTTCATATGTAGGCATAAAGCGAACCTTAACTTACATCTGTGATGTCAAGGAGGCACTCAATGGGATTCTTCATTCTATTCTAAACAAGTATACTGTCATGGGTTTGTCTGATAAGAATTAAACTGGGCTCCCAATCAGGATGCGTGAGCACCCAGTGGATATCAAGAAGGCCATAGGCACAGCGGTCTGAGCGACTTGTAAGAGTGGAGTTTTTTGTGGACGTGAGGAAAGCAAAAGTTCAATAACGTAATGAAGGCCTAAGGCAAACCAGATGGTTGCAATGAGGCAACTGACAGTCTTGTAGGGGCAACCCCCAAGGGTAGGAGAGGCAGTGAGGACAACGAAGCCTCTAGGGTTCATGGTTGTTGGCCTTTGGGTTCAAATGAGTAAGCTTATGCGGCAATGAGGGGCGGCACAAGGGCTGCCATGCGATCAGTTGTGAGAGTAGAGGGGGTGGAAAGCATGAGGAGCGTTGGGGCTGAGCTCCCCCAGAACGGGATGCTCCAGGCCCCACATTCATCCTGGGCCATCAACAGAAAAACCAGGTAGGGTTCCCACCTCCGTATTTGGAGGAGCAGAGGTGCCCTGGTGCTGCTCCAACTGTGGAGCGGTTTCAGAAAAACCAACGGCAGAATTGATGAGAGGGTTTGTGTTAAACGGATGTTCAATAATGGACAAGGCAGCGGGTTCATCATCAAGGTTGAGATGGTTTATTATATTCACAATAATCTGCCGCATGGAAGGGTTGAGTGACCAGATAATCCAATAAGCAAACATTGGGATAAGGATTTGGGTGGCAGCACGCTTCACCAGATTGATCGGCAGAATTTTTAATTTCTAATTAAAGAAGATGGAGGCTGTGGCAAGATGAACAGGGAATTCATGGTTTATTGAGCGTAAAGCGCAAGAAGATAAGAGAATGAACCAACAACTGCCCCTGGGCAGGGCAGTTGCCTTAATTATTGGGTGAATCGCATGGGGGAGGTGTTATGGGACTGGTCATTTGGGGTTTAGTGATGGGATCTGATTAGCTGGTGGGGAGGGGGATGGGGGATGTTCAAAATCCTGGCAAAAATTGAAAAAACATTTTAAAAATATTCCGCATTTTTGGGACTAACCATGTTGACAGTGCCAATCTGGGCCCTGGCCATTCGAGTCAACTGTTCTCATAATTTGGATTTTTCGGATTTGTCCCAGGAGGCTGTAGCAGCTGGGCTGAGTTCTTTGAGACCTGGTACAAACTCTATATTGGGCTGTTTTCATGATTTAAATTTCCCAGATCTGTCCTGTGAGTTGTGGCAACTGGTCCAAGTCATTTGATGCCTGGTCTGCTTTCCAATTTTTGCCCCTATCTGATTTCCTGCCGCCAGTCCATACCAGATCCCCCAAACTGGAATTTGCAGACCAGGTGTCATGGAAATGGCAGAAGAAGTTTAGACTTGCCTGCCAGTTGGGATGCGTGAGCATCCAGAAAGCGAGCCAGAATGCCAGAGGCATTGCTGACTGTACAACTTGATATGGAGCTGGGAAATAGGATACCACACAATGGTGATGAAATGACAAGGTTAGGAGTAACCTGACGGCAAACCACACTGAATATACTACAAGCCCTGGGGTTCTAGTAACAGGGGGGGAGACTACGGTGATAGTTTCTATGAGATTCTTCGTTGTTAAGGCCATTTCGTCAGGGGGTGGTAGATAGGCGGATTTTCTCTTATAGTTGGCAAACATAGGGCCATAAGGTCCCTTTATATTGTTGCCAGAAGGTCATGAGGACTGGGTTGTAAAGCCAAAAATATTGGACTCGTTGAAACCAATTAGTAATGGAGGGAACCATGGTAATCAAAAAATTGGTAAGGCCCACCCAGAGTTCAGAGTGGCAGACCACCAGGAAAATGCCATCTGGGACATGGTTGAAAAGGAAGAAAAATAAAAATTTGGGTTTTAATAAAATTTTTATTTGGAAAAGAAAGTAAGAAAATTGACCATCAGTTTTCTCAGTGCCTTGCAACTGATTAAATAGTGGTCAATTGGGTAGTGATAAGGCGCGGTCAGGATCCACAAATTTGGCCTAACTGGCGAATTGGTCAGGAGTGGGGGGTTTATTCTTTGAAAACTGACATCGCAAAATTTGGCAGCAGGCTGAGTCTCTGTCAGTTCGACCTCAAGCATCTGGACCAAGGCTTGACTACGTTTCCAGTGGCTAGTATGATGGCATTTGGCCCAACGAGCAGCGGGAATCCCCCAAGGCCATCCCATATAGGGATGGGACCAAATGGTTGGGAACGGGTTTGGGGCGGCCAACCTGCCCATGCTCAGTCATTTAAACGTGCATTCAGTTGACAGTAGCGCATTAGGCGCAACGCCTGAATTACTATCAAAGGGCTTCAAACCCTTGTCGTTAGCACCCAATATTTGTTCTACTGTTTTAGGGATTGAATTGGAACCATCGGGCAATCTGGCCAATATCTCATTCTTCATGCTATTACAGTCATTCAAATTTCAGCCATCATCCAGATTGCTACCCAAATTAGATCCAGCCAGTTTCAGCTCTATAATCTCAGCACAGATTTCACTAATTTCCTGCAACAGTTCTGCCAAGGTGAGTGAGGGAATTGGGGGGTGAGATCCAAAGTGGTTGGGCTGTCACCCATTGCTCATCAACTATGTGAGCGAGATCTCCCTGGGTGATGAGGGGTACCGCCATCCTCTTTGGTGTCTTTTTATTTGGGAACGGAAAGATAACTTGATTGAGAGCTAAAGGACACTCCCTGAGACTTACACCAGGCCCAATGTTGTTGCAGACTATTTACTCAAAATTTTGACATAATTTCCTGGGGAGTGGGGGGTCCTAGGGGCCTGCCCATGGCTCCTGGCTTGCACAATATCTCTGCAGACTCCCTCTATTAAACTTACCAGGGTTGAAGAGGAAGGAAGGGGTGGTAACGGGTTATCCTTGGGGGGAAGAGCGGTCACCCAGCACTTGTCTACCACATGCGTTAAGTTTCTCAACTGCAACAGCGGGTTCACTTGGGCCTTTGGGCCTCTTTTTTCCAGAAGGAAAGTTGCTCCCTATCCAGTTGCAGGGGCTGATCCCCAGGGCTTACACTACCCTTTCCTTTTTTAACAGGGAGGATTCCCCCACCTAGAGCATGGACCAAGGCATAATTATTGTGCCTCTCTGGAAGCTTTATGGCCAGGATGGTCGCGATCTTCTGGGGGGATGGGGGCTGGCAGGAGGGAAGTATGAAAATATCTATCTGGTCCTTGCAGTTTGCACAATTGCGTGCACTCACCCAGCTGTTCTTATATGATGATTAGCCTTTCCAGGTGACCAGGTATTGAACAGATTGGCGAGACCTCCGAAAAGCCAGGATAGCTCAACCTCCACTGCCTGGGAGTTCCCAATGACAATCAGCTCTAGAGAGGCTGGCCTTCCCCTTTGAAGGGGGTTATGGAGGGAGGTATGGAAGACATTATGCTGCTTCCAATGCATGGGCAGTTTCATACGGTAGGCACCATTGCCTAAATCCTTCTCAACCTCAAAGGGTCCTGAGCATATGGCTGCTAGATTTTGGGGGAGGGGCTTTCAGGGAGAGGTTGAAGGTGTCCAACATGACATGAGAGCCAACTTTAATCTCATGTCCAGGGAGGCGCTTCCAATCAGCAAACTTCTTGTAGTCCTTGATGGACTTCATAAAATGTTTACAGACTAAGTTGTGTGTCTTGCGGAGCGAGTTTATGTGGTCCTCAGCTGCAGGAACTGCTGAGGAGAGCTGGGGACCAATTTGGAAGGAGGGGTTGTACCCCAGAGTGACCTCGAAGGGGGAGATATTTGTTGAGGAATGGTGGGAATTGTTGTATGAAAACTGTGCAAGGGGTAGATCCTTGGCCCTGGTGACTTGAGAGGCTGTCACATAACAGTGCAGGTACTGCTCCAGTACCTGGTTCACCCGCTCAGTCTGCCCATCGGACTGGGGGTGGTAGGCAGTAGATCTGCAGGGCTTGATGCTGAGGAAGGTTAGCAACTCTCCAAGAACCGGGCAGTGAACTGGGCCCCCCTATCACTCATCATCTCTTTGGTGTGACCAAACATGGCGAAGACATGGTTACCAAACAAATTTGCAGTCTCCACCGAGGTAATAGATGAGAGGCAGGGAATAAAGAGTGAAAACTTGGAAAATCGGTCTACAACTACCATGATAGCATCTGAGCCACAAGAGAGTGGGAGCTCCACAATGAAGTCCACTGTACCGAGGTCCATGGGCCCTCAGCCTGCTGCAGAGGGTGTAACAACTCCTTCTTCCCAGAATGATCCAACTTTTCCCAGGTGCAGGTGACACATTAAGAGATCCAGGTGGTAATATCCTTTGAAAACACGGGCCAGTTGTAGGTTCTCTTGATGAGATCCACACACTTCTTGATGCCGGGGTGCTCAACTGTCTGGGGGACATGATGCTCCTTAATAACTTGGCTACGTAGGGAGGGGGGACCCAAACTCAATCACAAAACAAGATTGTTCCCTCCCACAAAGTATACGGAACTCTCTTTCAACTCATATACTCTAAGTCAGCATAAAGCTCTATTCCTTCTGGGCAATAGGTTAGGGAGGTGAGGATGTGGAGGAGGAGTGGGACGACCAGGGCCAGGTCAGCAAAAGCTACTGTAGGGGGGGACAAGTAGAGGATTGGGAGGGGGGCACTTCAGTAGTGAGATCTAGCGGGTCCTCCCCACCATTAGGTGACAGGGAGATAATTTTGATTGAGCATGTCTGGCAAAACGTTCAGGGGGCCCTTTATGAATTCATACTTGAAGTGAAACCCACAAAGATCCTGGTAGGTGTGAGTTTGCCGGTGCCCCAGCTTCTGGGGTTTGCAGTAGTAGAGCAAGGCCTTATGATCCATTTGAACAGTAATCTCATGCTGGGCACCCTGAAGGAGGTAACGCCAATGGGTAAGTGACCACGTCAATGCCGCTAACTCCTTATCACATATTGGCCACGCTTGCTCAGTTGAGTTGAACTTGAGGGAGTGATAGGCTACCAGGTGTACAACTCCTTCATGCTCTTGTATCAGCACGGCGCCTTCTGCCACTGAAAGCATCGCAGGCTACTATAAAGGGGCGAGAGGTGTCAGCATGACGCAAAACTGGGGCTGTGAGGAAAACCTTCTTAGTAGACTCAAAGGGCTGCTAGCATTTGGGGGACCACTTGAAAGGAACATTCTTCCCTGTGAGTGGGTGGAGAGGTGCCGCTAGTTGGGCGAGGGTTGGGGAGAACTTTTTCAAAAAGGTTAAAGTGCCAAGGAAGCTGTAAAGTTGCTTTTGCGTAGTTGGGGTGGGCCATGACTGGATAGCCTTAAGCTTGCAGGGAAAAGCATATCCATCCTTCAAGACAAAAACGCCTAAGAAGGTTATCTTGTCCCTAAATGATTTACACTTGGAAGGTTTCACAAAGAGTCTCGCCTTGTGAATGGCCGCCACACTTCTTCTAGGTCCTTGGCATATTGTTCCAGGGTGGGGGAATGAATCAAAATATTGTCATTGTAAGCAACGGCACATGAGAAGTGCAAATCCCCCAGAATGTCATCTATGAGACGCCGGAATGTGGACGAGGCATCATTTAGTCCAAAGGGCATCACCCTGAACTGGACAAGGCCTTAACGGGTGCGGACATCTGTAACCACTCTTGCCCCCTTGTCACCATCACCTGGTTGAAGGAATTCACCAGGTCCAACTTCAAGAAGACACGGGACTTAGCAATAGCCTAGGTGATGGTTTTCTCCAAGGGCAGGAAGTATGGATTGGGGATGGTAATGTTGTTGATGTGGCCATAGTTGACACAAGGACGCAGGTAGCCATCTTATTTCCTAGCAAAAACTATGGGTGAGGTGACGGGGGAAGATTTCTTAATGAACCACCCCTTCTCTAACATCTCGTCTAGCCAAATTCCCAAAGCCTTGTCCTCTTCCTCAGTGTAGGGGTAGAGGGGGAAGTTGTCTTTGACTAGGTCAACCGTCAACTGGAATGATATATCATACTTATAGTGTAGCGGAAGCTTAAATTCTAGTGAAATATCAAAGATAGCATTATAAGGGCTAGGAAGGAAGGGAAGTCTGAAGGGAGGTCTAACAGAGCAGGGTCGGGAGGGGATATTGAGCCAAGAGAGGTGTCCAGGGGAAGGGTTCTTAGCAGGGAAACTCTCCACTCAGCTTAAGGTTCATGAATAACAAGGAGTTATTCATAAGGTTGATACGGACCTGCTGGCGGTGCCACCAGCCCGCCCCAGAATTAAAGGATAGAGTAGATTTTGTACTGCTGAGAAGTGGTCACAAAAACCAAAATCATGAAAAGAATGTGTAAGGGGCGTCAGATGCGGTAGGTCTTCATGGGCTCCAATGAGGCGCCCAGGATAGATGAAGCTTCTTCATCACCAGGTCCAGGGAGCGTGCCACACTGAGATCAATAAAGTTACCCGCCGCTCCCATGTCAAGGAGGTCCTGTACAGTGGTCTCACCCATCTCTGAGGGGAAGGAAACAGGAAACAGGAAGTAGACTTGTTTCTCTTTTTTGGGTAGAGCAAGAGAGATGGCAGCAGAGGAGTGGCATGACTCATCATCAGAAGAGATTGCTCAGGGGATGCTTAGCTGCTTTATTCCTAGATAAGAGTATCACATCCTCCCTGTCCCAAATGGGGAGATGGTGGTTAATGCATTCACCCGCTCTACCCTCTTCAGGGGAGGTTTGAGGTCAACCAGGGGAACAATAGCACCGGGAAGAACAGATTCTGAACTCTAGGAGATCAACAGGCCACCCTCATGGTCAGGAGTAGGGACAGGGGATGCTGCAGGTAGGGGTTCCCCCAGGGGAAATACCTGAGGTGGACAAGAGGGGGGGCAAAGGGCTGTAAGCCTGGGTGGACGCTTCCCTTTTACCACAACCGCTGGCAGAGGGGGAGGGGTGGTACGTGGTACCTTAAGAGCTGCAACAGCATGTGTGAGGGCGTGGAAGGGTCTGGCCCCAATCAAGCGGGTCACTAAGAATGCAATCTCTAAAGCCCCTGGGAGAGGGTTCCTAGATGTGTGAGCAGCCGCAATGGAGTCCAAGGAAGCTCAAAAGCAGAGATGGCAATTTTGGAGAGGATTGAGTCAGTGGGAGCCAGGACCGCAAAGGATTTGATCAGGGAGGGCAGGTCAGTAGCTGAATGCCCCAATGTAAAGAGACGGAGAAGGCGAACCAGTCTTGAATCAGGGGCCTGGACTGCTGAAGTGACCAGAACAAGCAGAGGTGTAGGGTTGCAAGACTTGGCTGCAGAGCGGAGCACTCATTTGACCCAGCGGCGAGCGTCCCCATCTAGGATGTCAAGTAGAGCCACAGTCTGCTGGCCATCAAAGGGGAGCAGGGATTTCCTGCCATTGGCATTAAATTGCATCTGGAGCTACGCCAGAACACCCAGGACTTGGTTGGCCACCTCATCAGAAGGGATAGGGGGACCCCCATCCCTATCATGCTAACTGAGGGGATGAAATTCGTTGTTGGGGCTTGGTGGGGTGGGGACCAGTTTAACAAAGCCTGTTGGTAAGCTCAGATGAACGAGGCAGCAAACCAGCAGGAGAAGGCCAGGTCACAGAGGGAGTGCACATTCAGAGTAAGTGTGTAGGCCAACACTTCACCAGTTCCAGAGTGGAGGGCGGAGAAGGCTGAGATTACAGGTTGGTTCATTATGTCATGGATTTGGCTGATAAGAATTAGACTGGGCTCCCAATCAGGGTTTGAGCACCCAGTGGAGATCCCAGAATGCCATAGGCACACCAGTCCAAGTGACTTGTAAGAGTGAAGTTCTATTGGGGACGTGAGGAAAGCAAACTTTCAATAATGTACTGAAGGCTCCTAAGGCAAACCAGATGTTTGCATTGGGGGCAACCACAAGTCTTAGGGGGCAACCCTTAGGGCGGGAGAGGCAGGGATGATAATGACTCCTCTAGGGTTTGCAGTTGCTGGCCTTCAGGTTCAAATGAGTAAGCTTGTATGCCTATGAGGGGCGGCACAAGGGCTGCCATGCGATCAGTGGTGAGAGTAGAGGGGGTGGAAAGCGCAAGGAGCGTTGAGTCTGAGCTTCCCCTGAACGGGGTGCTCCAGGCCCCATAGTCATCCTGGACCATCAACAAATGGACCAGGTAGGGGTTTTGCCTCCATGGGTGGCGGAGCAGAGGTGCCCTGGTGCTGCTCAACAGGGGAGCGGTTTTGGAAAAATCAGCAGCTGAATGGATGGGAGGGTTCATATTAAATGGATGCGCAATAACAAATGAGCTAGTGGGTTTGTCATTGGGGCGAGCTGGTTTATTATATTCATGATTCACCACCGCATGGCAGGGTTGTGCGAATGATAGAATCCCGTCAGTGAACATTAGATAAGGATATTGGTGGCAGTGCACTTTTCCAAGTTTGATTGGTGGAATTTTTAATTAATTAGTAAAGTGGATGGAGGCAGCGGCAAGCTGAATGGGGTATTTGTGGTTTATTGAGCACAAAGCGCGAGAAGATAAGAGAATGAACCAACAACTGCCCCTGGGCAGGGCAGTTGCCTTAATTATTGGGTGAATCACATGTGGGAAGCGTTATGGGATTGGTCATTCAGGGTTCAGTGATGGGATTTGGTTGGCTGGCTGGGGGAGATGTTCACTATCCTGGCTAAAATAAAAAACTTTTGCAAATTTTTCTGCATTTTTGGGACCAAACCAAGTTGAAGGTGCCAATCTGGGCCCTGACCATCTGAGTCAGCCTGTTTTCATGATTTGGATTTCCTGGATTTGTTCCAGGAGGCTTTAACAGCTGGGCTGAGTTGTTTGAGACCTGTTCCAAACTCTTGATTGGTTTGTTTACATGATCCAAATTGCCCAGGTCTGTCCCAGAGAGTTAGGGCAACTGGTCCGAGTTTTTTGATGCCTGGTTCAAAATGCAAATAATGCCCTGATCTGATATCCGGCGCGACAGCCAGTCTGGACCAGCTCCCCCAGATCAGAATTCGCAGACCAGGACCTAATGTTGGTGCAGGCTATTTCCTCAAAATTTTGACATAATTTGCCTGGGGAGTGGCAGTCTCAAGGCTGTCCGTGGCCCCTGCCATGCGTAATCTCTCTGCAGACCTCCTCTACTAAGCTTTCCAGGGTTGAGGAGGGGGAAAGGGTGGGAACTAGTTATCCTTGCGATGAATAGCGGTACCCAGAACTTGTCTACCACGTGCACCAAGTCGCCCAACTGTGACAGGGGGTCCACTTGGGCCTTTTGGGCCCTTTTTGTCTGGAAGGTGTGTTGCTCCCTATCCAGTTGCAGGGGCTTATCTCCAGGGCTTAGATATCCCTCCACATTTTGGGCTTTAACTTGACCCAGAGTGCATGCGCTAGAGGCAAAGAAAAAGGAAATATACATTTGTTCTTACTGTGAAGGCCGCTGACACACTAAGGAGTAGTGCTATAAGCATTGGGCGGAAGAGGTAGAACATGAACTTTTGGGAAAAAGAGATATCAGCATGAAGGCAGAGGCTCTCCAAGCTGACACCTCCCCTTTATGCCTATAATTAATACTGAAAGCAGCACCAAGGTCACTATTGGAGAATCCTGTAACTATGAGTTGACCATTGTAAATTACTTAATTCTGCCTATTCTTATGACGAGTCATAAATGTTTTTCACCCTTTTGCCTCAATTCTGTAGTTTTATTACTCAAGTTCCAACTAAGGTACACGAAATTACAATGCTCGCCATAGTAGATAGTGGTTCTCCAGTGAATGTAACCAAATCTAAATTAATAGGAAATTAATATTGCTCCTGATCTTTTCCATCACATCGAGTATGACACCACCAGCCCTCAATGCACTCAATACATAGGAGCCTATTCCGTGATCCCCTCCAGTTTGGTATGGTTACATAAGACGCTGTGGCTAAAGCTCTGGACAACCCTAGCTACGACTTATTGCTGAGTAATTATATTCTCTGAGAGTATGATGCCATCATCCATTATGTGGAAGGTATTCTATCCTTGCTTGGTACCCGCATAGCCTTGGTAATTGAGATATACATGGATGGCAAGGAACGCGTGAAGGCACAGACATGTTTAATGGAGACCAAAACTGTATTGATTGACTCAATTAACAGGTCTGAGGCTCAAGAGTAAAACTACCCCTCGTTTAGTTGTTGGGACTTATTGAATGCCTGTTTATCTACGCAAACCCAAGGTAATTCCTACAGGGACACAGACTATTGTGGATACCCAGATTCATTTGAGCATACCGCCAGGGAGCCTGTTAAAAATTGTGGGTCTGAAAATCCATCCGTGAAGGAGGTCTTAACCTGCCTGGGCATTCTCTGCCCTACATACGCTGGCTCCATCTCTGTGCTGCTAGCTAACCTGAAGCCAAAGGCGCGAACTATTGGCTTAGTACACCAATCGCCTACCTACATTTAGCACAATCAATGGCATCAGCTGTGTTCGTGTATTTAAAAACCTCCCTGACTTTGCTTTAGAAGACCCTCCCACCATAGCTCTAGCACCACCTCCATAGGGGAATAATTAACTTCATATAAAAAAAGGAAAGTTGATGAGCTCTTGGAGGAATACACAGACCTTTTCTCCACGTTCATGTACTACTTTGGCAAGGTGAAAGGGGTTGTGTTTAATTTGGTAGTGGGCGATCCCCAATCAATACGCTCACGCCCCTACTGAAAGAGCAAGGTGGTAAAGGCTCAGCTTATTATTGTGCTCAAGGAGCTGATAAGCTTGAGGTTTCTGGTACCCCCCCCCAAATTCACTGGGCATCTCCTCTCCTGCTTGTTCAGAAAAAGATGGGAGCTATTTTGTTTTCATGGATTTTCATAAGCTTAGCGCAGTAACGCGAAAGATAGCTATCCCCTTCCACAGATTGATGATTCATCTAGACCCTATCAGGATTTAATACTTTTCTGCAATGGATATTGTCAGCGGGTACTGTAATATTGTGTTGGCTCCCATGAATAAATCCAAGTGCGCCCTTATCACATTTGAAGGTCTGTTTTAACCAACTTGAATGCCGCAGGGGCTCTGTAATGCCCCTGTCACCTTCCAGCGAGCTATGGATGGGCTTTTAGGTGATCTAAAAATCTCTTGCGTTTAGTCTACCTTGACAAAATTACCATCATCTCCAAGACCCTCAACGGTCACTTAATTCTTCTTTCTAAGGTTTACAATTGCCTCCAAGGAGCTTCCTTAAAGCTCAAACCCTCCGAATGCTCCTTTTTCCAACCTGAGATGGATCTTCTAGGGCATAAAGTCACTAAACATGTGATTCAGCCTTTGGAAGTCTAGATCGCCACTAAAGAGAACATGACGTTGCCTCAAATTCTTTGAGTATTCAATTATTACTAGGCATGGTAGGTATTACAGAAATTCATACCACGGTTTTCTGACCTGTCTGAGCCCTTGGTTTACTTGCTACACAAGAACGTACCTTTAAAATGGAACCCCAAGCTTGACTAGGCTTTCAGACTTCTTAAGACTGCGCTCATCTCTCTGTTGGTTCTAATCCATTTGAACATTGACCATTCCTTTGTATTGTTCATAAGTGTCAGTGACGTCGCTGTAGGGGCTATCCTAGCCTAACTGGATGAACAACAAATTGACTGGCCAATAGCTTATTTCAGAAAAACTTTAACAAAAGATGAACGGACTACAGCATCTCTGAGCATGTGTTTAGTGATATTGCTTGCGGTCAAGCGCTTACATCCATAATTATATGGGAACCATTTCACTATTGTCACCATTCACGCTTCCTTAAGGTGGCTTTAGCAGATGAAGGATCCCAACAGTCGATTGGTCAGGTGGGCCCTCCAGTTCGCAAAGTTATGACTTTTTGATATTGCATTGGGCTGGCACTACTTATCAGAATGCAGATGGGCTATCCATGATGCTGACACTTGCTGTACTACCTGAAGAAGATTGCTTATTTGACATGATTGGCCAGCTGGAGCGATGGGAACTAGAGACCTCAGAAACAGTGAAAATGTTACGCTCCATGGCCCAGAAAACTCAAATACAAGATGGAATATTGTATAGAAAGGTCAATGGAAATTGGATTTCCTACCTATGACCTTCTTTGAGGACTGAAGTTAATCTAGAAGGACACGCCCATGTAGGACATGGGGTGATCCAGAAAACCTATGAGTGGCTAAGAAAGCAATACTAATAGGATCCAAATGCTCAAGAATAGAAAGGAGGTTCTGTATGCTTGTTTGACGTTCAGAACCCAAGATTGGCCAAGAACTCACTACCAGAATGAACTTTTTTCCCCTTCACGCCGTTTAGCCTCTTTAGCGTGGATGTTGTATAGCCCTTATCCACGGGTCTCCACAGCTGTTTCTATATCATACTAGCCGTCAACCATCCTCCAATTGGGTTGAGACCATCTTAATACAGGCTGACACCGCAAAGGCTACTGCCTACTTTTAGTTTTGCTTCATTTTCACCTAACATGGGCTCCCAGAGTTTTACTATCAACCAATATTTTAATTTTCATCTCCAAGTTGTCCAAGAATTAACCTCCTATTTAATAATAACATCATTTAATGCACCTTATAACTCTTTGAAAAATAATACGGTCAAGTGGGCAAAAGGCACCCTAGGCTCTATTTTCTGAAAGATGGATGCCACAGACCCATGCGATGGAATCCCCACCATCATTGCACTTTACTAGCCCATCAGATCAGCTACCACTGAGTTATTAAACTATCTCTTTTTACCAGGCACTTTATTGTAGAGAGCCTCAACTGCTTGGCTGCGTCCAGACTTTTCTAGTATCCGCCTCTCCCAATATTTCTGAATTAATGATGATAGGATTTGTTGATGAGATAATTAGGGTGCAAGCGAAAGCCAATCAAGGGATTGTCACTATTACCACCAAGTAAACTACTCTGGTCAAATAACAAACATCGCGCTCTCCCATTATTCCAAATTGGGGACCTTGTGTTATTCTATCATTGCCGCCCTGGTGGTCGGCCAAATAGATTATATACTTTCTGGTTAGGACCCTACTGTGTACTCTATAAAGCTGGCACTGAATAATCCACCGCTGATGTCATTCATGTTACATTAGTCAACCACATACAAACTAGGTTCCTACGCCCTTATGTCTCCATACACCAAGTTCTTGAAAGGGCGATGTCAGTGTTTGTACTCTAGAATGGCCAAGATCATCTCAGGATAAGGCCAATAAGGCTTTTTATTTCCTCTGATGGGTTTGAACTTTCCAGAATCAAATGGATCATTGAAAAATGAGCCTTTGCCTCTAGCAAGAAAAAAAAGAAAAATAGAGATTCTTAATTTTCAAAGTTGAGACTCAATCTCATTGCAAGAGGCCACTATCCATATGCCCTAGTACAATGAGGGTCCTCAAACCTGAAGTCAGTTCAAGAGAAAGACCACGGCTTGACACTCATATTGGTTGAGAAGTAAAGATCCTAAATTTAGGAGACTTGGGAGCCCTATCCGTCATAAGGTCCCTACTCATATTATAAATATAAAAAGCTTTTAATACTAAGGTAATTAATTATAAGCTTACCAAATATACCTATATATCTTTGAATAGTTACAGAAACAGGTATCATAACCCAGGATAGTGCATAATGCTTTAACCTGAAGAAGCTAAAGCGCTACGCCATCGCCTCTCTCAAGCCATTCTAAAGCACCAAGCCATCTCAAATAACATTTCCAGCTTCATTTCATATGGCACTGGGCACCCAATTTTCCTAGCCTTTGGTTTTTCTTGCAAACTTCAGAATAAACTGAATCAACTAGGTCAGATTCAGGGAGCGTAGTTGCTAGAGGTTTTCCAAGCCACAGTGGCCATATTGGTGTACTTACGCTTGTTTTGACATCAATTAAAGGTGTAATTAAGTTGTTTTGGTCAAAATAAAGAGGTTAACTTTGTTCTGGCATGTTTTGGAAGTTGCTGTCTCCTCCTGATGCTGTGTGGTAGTTAGCTGTGTATTGTTAGTATGGGGAGTCCCATCCATATTGGCATTAGTTTCAGTTAATTGGGAATAGAGTGCTGACTCATCCTCATCCCAATCCCTGGGTGCAAACTAACTTGAGTATTTAGCATAATATTACTAGCTGAACTCAAGATATTTTTGGTGCGATATTAAAAGTTAAATTTTGTAAACACTGCCAACTTGAAAGTGCCTTTTTGGGGCTTAATTTGGACTTCTGAGAATAAATCTGGTGCAAAGAACCAAAATCCAATCTAGTGGTTTTTTCTTTGGGTGAATTAGGATGAAAATATTTGGTGTTTTGTGAATCATATTGGCGTCTGATCTAAAATTATGGGCGAAAGTTTAAAGTTTAAACAGCTGAGATTCGCCTCTTACATGTGCCTGGAGCATGGCATCAGCAGGATTTTGATGGGGTCAAATAGCCAAATCATTTAAGGTCGTGTATGCATAGGGAGGCTGAGTATTTTCCATAAGATCTTTTGTAATTAAAACGGCGTGAGAAAAGGCTTCCTTGGTGGTGGTCCCAGAGGGTAGTTGGGCTGCAATAAGTGCTGAGCGAGTGGGTGCAGGTTATAGAAGTGCGTTCTGGGAAGTTGGCACTTGTGAAGTGTCAACTGTTACACAACCTTGTCTATTAATTAATGCTTTATTGATCTGAGATAGAAATCTATCACTCTACTATGCGCAGAGTCTTGACGTTTTTATAGTTGTTATGGAATAAGAGGTGAAATTAGATTCTAAAAGCACTAGTTGGGTACTTGGAGGTCATTAATGGGGTTATAATGAGAATAGTATGTGCACTTGCATCAAATACAGTTAGAAATATGGCGTTAAAAACCTTAGAGGGAACCTCAGTGAACATTTAGGTTAATTTATAGCTAATATGTGGATCCTTTTCATGATATCCAACTTTTAAGCTCTCACCGATAAGTGTGGTCTTTGAGGACCTGGAGGGCCATTGTTACCTCCAAGCTCTTTGAATGACGTTTTTGAATGAAACAAATTGTCTGATGTTTATTTTTTGCCACTGACTTAAATTTTGAAAAAAGTTTGTGGTTCTTTGGGCACTGAAAAGTATAAAAGTAGTTCAGTGATCAATTGCCCATCTTATTGGTCATCTTGTTTATTGTCTTAATTAGAAATTGTTTTGTTCGCCTTATGGGTGACTTTTGCCTTGTTAAAACTTTATAATATGCTTTTTTTACGTATTTGACTTAAAAATACTTGTTTTCCTTAGGTCATTATTATCTCATGTGGTCATGGTAGTGAGAGTATAGCAGACGCTGCCCTGCATTTTTCTAAGGTGTGCCTCAAGTCCACAATTTTTATCTAATGGTAGGGCCTTGAGTTACCGCACTTTTCCTTTAGAAGAGATGGGTTGTCCGGTCAATCCTGATGGTGGTCCCCTAGGTCCTTAAAGACATTTGAACTAAGATTAGTATCATAGTTTATGAGAACACTTTTTGGAAGCCATGTTTTTCCTTGGTACATTGCATTCATAGCATAATCTAACAACCATTAAACGCCTTATGTATGATGTGTCTTTAAGAGCTTATGGCCTTGGGCATTTAACCCATCACAACCCACTTTTATATATCTTTATTATTGAGTAACTACATCAAAAAACGTCCATCTTAAGAAACTTGGTGAAATTCTATATTTAAAATAAATCGATTCAAGTAAATGATTCAGGTCATCAATGATGCATACTGTAAAGATTGGTTAAAATGAATGGAAATCTTAAGTTGAGACTTATTAGATCCACTACAACAGCAGTTGCAATCTCGTTTGCACCAACATGACTTAAATATTTACTCTGGATAATACTTACTAAAATTTTAAAATTTACTGACTTGGTTTGATTTTGGGCTCCTGATCCACCGGCCAGCAAGTCATTGAAATGCCAGTATTTGATAGTCTTACATTCTTAATTTATAGCCTAGTTTGCATATCAATTGCTAGCTACCATTCAGGCTGTGAACGCGCTCCCCTTCTACTCCACCTAGAATTTTTTACCTTTCATGAAATAAATCCCATTAACATATTACACATTTTATTAGTAAATAGCTTCAAAACGTGAAAGAAAGTTAGTTTGTTTTTAGTAACATCAGTAACAGAATGGCCATTGGCGTTGGCGCCTTGCAACTGAGTCGCAGTTGGCGCGTTATAACCCACATTTTTATACCTCTCATTAAGGCACCCTATAGGGTAGCGTGGACTGGAACCTAGTGACTTAGACATTTAGTGATCAGAGCTCAGTTTGGCATGACATGAAGCACTACAAACCTCAGTCTTCATAATAATTTGGGGTATGGTTCAGTGTCATAAACTGATAACATTTCATTTCTTACTACATGACTGGCTGACTAGGAAAAAACGCCTGCTGTACCACACCTGTAGGGACTTTATTAAGCGCCAAATTACTTGAGCTCTTAATTCTTTAGGTATACCTGGATTTGGTGAAATTTATAATCTACCTATTTCAATTACTTCACATGCCAAAATTTCTCAATATTTTTGCAGCCATAGCGTATATTCTATGGCTTAAAGAAATTCTTTATTATGATGTCTGGCTTGCTGAAGTGTTGATTGATGTCTTGAGAACCTTAATTGTTATGCAGATTTTGACATAAGAATAGATTTTGCAACATGTAGGCATAGTAAAGGGTTAATCTAACATTAATGATAACAAATATATCAAATTATCTGGTGACATTACCAAGGACTCATATTAATTGTAGTAATTCCATTTAACTAAGAGAATTCAGGGTATCCAAGCATCATGTGACTTTGGCGGAGAAGGTGAATAAGGACGTCACTCAACAACCATTCACGAAAATTATCCCATGTATGCTATTTGTCTGAACATAGGCTCCAAAATTAGCCACATTGTCTTAAGACTGCGTAGCAGAAATGTCCACATGTTATTACAAGAACATTAATAGTTAAAACTTCTCTACAGTTATGGAATGGGTCATATTGTGAATACCATGAAAATGGGATAAATTTGATCTCGTTTGCTTCTTATCAACGTTCATAATAAAGTGGGTAGTTGCAAAGTGAATTGAATACAAAGGTGGACACAAGAAACACAGGAAATTTTAACAAACTAAACTTGGTCTATCTTTTTACCTATCTTTAACCTGTGTTCTACAGTAAAAGGTGCTTCCAGTGTTCCTATGGTATGCCTTCCTCTTCATTAGGCTCTAAACCATATAGCGCATAAATATGAGTTTACAGTAAATTTTTTCAACAATCCTTCTTTTTTCTACCCTATGGTTTTAGGGGTGGCTGGTAATTGAAAAATAGGTTAACATTGAACTCAAATGAGATGTGCTTAATTTCATTTCAAATAACAAATTGGAATGAAATTTTGATCAACACCCTAGCATATGTAAACGCATAGGAACAAATGATGGCTTTCTCTTCTAAAGATGTGCTTCTTAGCTTGCCACTCTAACAAAAATCCTTGAGCCATCTAAAGAGGTAAAAATAGTGCTACTAAAATTCTGGCGTATTTTGTGTGATTTTACTTTCGTTTGATGATGGACAGATAAAGATAATTGCCCTTTATACACTTAAACAGCATCATAAGACAAAGCATTTAAGTCCTGACTCAAAAACATGTTGGCCATAGGATAGATATAATAAAACTTCTCCAGATCATCAGTGGTGGTTTTTACTTAAAATCTAGATGGCACTCTGCGACTATGTTTAGATTATTACTACCTAAACAAGTTTACCATTACAGATCATTATCCACTTCTTTATGGTAAGTAATAGTGTGTCAAGAAAAACTGGCCTGTTTATGCGGGTGAATATGAAACCATAGTAACAGTTAAAGACTAATAAGCAGCGCTTTATCAGTGAAGGTAGAGATCTTTGTGATGGGAAAGGGGCTTTACATTTTTTGAATAAGTGAGAGGGATAGCGAGGAGTTATATACTAAAAATATTGTTTTCAGCAATTTGGGCTGAGGTACCCCCAAAGATACCCTTTGAACTGGATCCAATAGGTAGAATTCCTTCATAGATTATTGTTTGCAACGCAGTAATCGATATTTTTAATTAAAAAAAACTAAATCTAAAAAGTGCTTTTAGTAGATTTTATAAAGGTTTGGGAAGCAATTAACCCAACAACCAACAAGATGTAGGCTGTTGGATATTATACCTAAGTGATGTGGTAGGTGATGACTTAGTAAGGTTCTAGTGCTTGTAAAAGGAGCCTACACACTTCTTGGATGATTCAAAATTGGATTAGTTCTTCCAACTTGAAGATTTTAGATTGATTCAGGGTTTTAATTTTCTGAATATGCTGCAGTATTATTGAAATTTTTTAGCACCTTTTTGCCCTATGTATGCCGGTTTTTCTCAAACTTTGCTAAAATGAACTCTCATCAATAAATTACTATCAATTGGAGTTGACCCAGATAATATATTGTTTACAGATGAAGGTGTTTTAGTATAGATTTTTAGGGGAGAGGGGAAATTGCCTAGCGCTTCTTTCCAAAACCCTTTTTATCTAAAAAGAGTTGTTTGATTTTATGGACTAATGATTTATAGATTCACTGAAATGAATGGTTTTGATTTAATGCAGGTTTTAGGGTGGAGGGAACAAACAAGAATAGATAACTGTTACCCATCTCACATCTTGGCTGTACTTTAAATCAGTGAGTTAGGTAAGAGGCAGAGCCTCATGGTTGACGTTCTTCTTAGTTTTAAAGGGGTGCAAGGTCCTACCTAGCTTGATCTCTGAGTCCTGTAAACTTACACTTAAGTCAGCAATACAAAAACTATTGCTAAATTAAAAGTCTTCTTCAAGCATGACATGGTAGATACAATGCATCATGTCACGTGAAAAGGGCCATGAATGGTTGACTCTTAGTTGCGCAAGTAATAGCATCTACAAATACAAAGTGAAGCCTTTCAAATTAAAAATAAACCTTCTAAAAAAGGTTCTTATTTTATTACTCACTTTGGGACCTCAGGTTCTTTTGTAACGTGGTATTTTAAAAATTACTCTTATCCACTATCCATCTACCAAATAACATTTAAAGGATCTTGTGGTTGTAGCCGTGGTGTTTTAAAAAGATATCCTCTTCTATATCGCAAATTGGTAGTTCCAATTTAAAGTAAAATTATTTGTAAACTTTTACTTATAATGAGTATGCTATTGATCCATCACTTCTTAAGGCAATAATATCCTAAATAACTCAAACAAGATGAAAACAATTTATAGCTTAATGGGTCTAATCAACTAATAAAAATTACCTAACATATCTAAGTTGACTCCTTCCCTACATACCTGACCAGTTAGAAAGCACCCTTTGACTTGACCCCCAGCGTCAGATCGCCTTTGATATACTAAACGCACTATATCTCCGCCCCAGTAATGTTCCATGTAGTTGAGGATAAGCCAAAAAATTCTTGTAAGACCCCCAGTATGGCGGTTGGTATTTTTATAATTCAGAAACATGAATGTCATGATCATTTTGTGTCTTACTTTTTGTAGATTTTTTTGGAAAGCAAGCACGATGTATTTAAAGTACAGAGTATGAAAAGGTTAGTATAGTCATAGAGCACTGACGCTGCCTACTACAAGGTATCAAGCATGCTGTTACAATGCAGATTATATAAAAAATCCTCATCTACTATCAGAAACTGCAGAGCTTGGAACACCACCAAACTATAACTCATTCTGATCATTGAGATCTGGCCGAAAAATGTGAGTTTGCTCGTGAGTTTTCTCACATTTTGTAATACTCTTAGCCAGAACCCCCTCATAGGACTTAGTACAGCAAAAGGTTATGAGTTAGTTATAGTGATCCCCTTAATTTTCAATAATGAAGCTTAGTTTCTTTTCAATTGCCACTGATGGTTTCACATCTTTAACTTCTGATGGCCGCCATTGTACCTGTGCCAATAAGTTTGCATATGTTGCATCCAGGACTAGCACATTGGAGTTATCTCTTCTTTTTGGAGTTCTTAAATCCAAAGCAATTAATTGGAAGAGTTGACTGTTGAAATTTTTTTCCAGAATCTATTTTTCACTTCAGTCACTTATTTGATCAAATTCAGATTTTAAAAAGTTTTTTTTACTCTCATTCTCCTCTTTCCCTCACCAAAACCTAGCCCATGTTGACTAGATTGATGCCTGCTGCCCCACGTGAGGCAGTTGTGCGCCGCCTCCTGGCATTTATTGGCCACTGCTGAAGCACCTGGGCTGGCCTAGCTGACCCAAAAATAATACAATTCGCTACGTCCCGCTTCAGGACCAAGTCCACTACCTCATATGCTCCCAGGCGGTGCTCAGAAGCCCCTGGTGATCCCTTGGAGCGACCTGCATTTTGGCCTTTAGGTCGATAATGGTAATCTCTTCCCCTATGTGAGTGCATTTGATATCAAGATAGACATGCCAGTCTACAAACCTGCTGGATTATAGTTTTTCCCCTTTAAGTGGTACCACAATCTTGGCTTCTCTTGTGAAGCCCACGCCATGATGGCAGCACAGCTGCCAATGATTTATTTAAATAACTAATACCAACCATACTAACGAGCTTTCAGGAGAAGCTACACTGGTGGTCCAGTTCACTGACTTACCTTCCCACTTCCTCTCTGAACGCCATAACCATGAGCTCATGGAGGTCTTGGCTGCCTACGGCGTTGACCCCATGCTGCAGTTTGTGGTGACAAATGGCGCCAATCATCTCACAGAGCCTCACGCTTTTGCAACAATCCACCCTTTCTTTAATAACACCTGCCTCATAATTTCCCCACGCCATGATCATATTCACCCTTATCATCCCTTCTGGGCATGCGTTAAAACAGCTGCTCCATTTACCCCTTGTGCTTAAATTTTGACAACTCGAAGCGAAAGTGCCCATCGCTTTCCACCAAAGCTGTTTCCACCTCTCCTCCCTCTGGCGTAAGCCCCACCTCTGATTTTATTAAATTTATTGCTTGGGGATTGGTCCTATCTCACCCACCATCAATCACCGTGGGTTTTGCTCCCATCGCTCTGCCCACCCAAGTCTTGACCGCCCAACCCACTCCTGAGAAGGTGTCAGCTCATGCGCTGGCAGAATTGCCATGGTCCATTGTGCATGGCCAATAATCAGCTTCCACCTCCACCAACTCCTGTCACTGGCCCAGCGCTGGTTGTGTCAAATCCTTTTGAGGCTCTCAGATTGATTGATGATGCAGACCTTCCCTATGGAATTAATCATGACTTCAACTGGTCAGAAAGCCTTGCGCACCCCTCCAATTCAACTCCCCGCCACCATTTCTGTCCTCACAACGGCTTCCAAGTTTACAAACTATACATCAAAGGCTGTCGATGCAGCTACTGCCCCCACCAACTCCCTACTTCATCAAGATCACCATATGGTGATTGAGCCATTTTGTGAGGGCTTTCCTATACCTAACTTACCTTTATATTACCCTGAGGACGCTAAATATGATATTAAAGAACTCACTTTTGCAGCAGTCTGCACATGCTAAATGAGGCGAGATCTTTACTTTAAGCCACAACTACCCTTAAACCCGCCTTAATCAACTCCTTCACATGTTTGCCTGACCTTATAACATTTGATGTATTTCAATTCACCAAATATGTTGAGGAGATGCACACCGCTGGCATCATTAATGAGGAGAACCCTCATCTCTTTTTCCTTCTGCAGCATGCCGCTGACGCCCCACCTCCCTTTTATCTGCCTTTGCCCACCACCTGAAGCTGGCGCCAGATAAAATTCCCAACCACACTTTCCCATTTAAAATGGATGCTTAGGGTAACGCTGTGGTACCATGATAGTAATTTTATATAACCATCCTTTTGTTTAGCACTCCTAAATAAAAATGCGGTAAGGACCCCCTCTTGGGTCGGCACCACTAGTACTAAAAAGAATTTTATCTCCAGAAAAGCCACTTCCAGTTGGTACTCTGTTTAAGATGTGGTAACCTTTTTTGTGACTTAATGTGTGAACTTTAGTGATGCAGGAACATGTTATAAAAGGACATCATGGACTGCTAACCATGAGCCACCACGGTGTAAATAAGTTTACTAATTGGTAGCTATCCTATATCTAGGTGATTGGACTAAATTAGTCCTAGCATGGATTGAAAAATGCTGACTTGCGCTAGCTGTAAATTATAGTGGAAAGATAAAAGTGGCAATTTATATTGATTGTATCAAGTTCAAGGCCCCTGACCATCTCTACTGGTGCATTTTGTTTTTAGTTTACCCTTATATAGAGTTTTTGATGCCTTTATGGTGGTATTTGAAAAACTTACCAAGTATGCAATCTTTATTCCTTACATGACTACAACAATTTCAGAAGATATGGTGAAAATTAACATTATACTTGTACTTTCTATGTTTGGCATATCATGAGAAGTTATTTGCATTATGAGTCCTCAATTTACATCACAATAATGGGTGACATTCTGTGACTTTTCCAATATTATACCTTATTGATCTTTAGCATATCATACCCAAACTGAAAGAAAAACCCAACAATAAATTAATCACTAGTGCAGTACCTTCAATGCTATGTCATATCGTCACAGGATACTTTGGCTTTAGACTTTTCTTAAGTCAAATCTCATATAGAAATTCCCTTCAATATCCATAAGTGTATCCCTATTTTTGTGAACTTTGGGCACAAAGAAGCATTTTAAATAAGACTACAGATACAATTAAGCACTCTTAAAGAAGATGAGTTTGCTACTCATATTTGGAATGTTTACCAACAGGTTCATAAACATCTACAAAATTAACAAGTGATAGAACATTGTGTACATTTAATATGTGCAGTTTAAGAAATTCATGTGGTTACTTTAGACATCTTATACAAAGAACATAAAGCTCAATTTACCATGTTGATAAATTTGCTTACCTACTAGATAACACATTTCTGGTAAAAATTTACAAAACAAGGGTGTTGATAATTGAAGCTGACCAACCATACAAGATCAACCTTTATCTTACCCTGATATTACATAATCTCACCGCTACAACGCTACATCTTTTATTAAATTGATTCCCGATTATCTACTATAAGACGTCTCACCAATAATATCTATTTTAAACCCTAATAGCACAAAGATCTCACCGCTGAACCACATGCATTTTTTGGTAGTAAATTCTAATTAATCTGCCATCAGACTTTTTGATAATCCACCTGTTTTTAAATTAAGTTATCATTGTCCTTGCGTCCTAATCCCCATCTCATTCCTGTTCCCTCCAAAGTTATATTCATTTAATGTTACGTGACCATTACACCATAAGTATTTTTGTTCATTAGCCTCCACCTCTATTCCAGGGAAGCCATACCCAATTAATCTATTGTTGATTTCCAACTTATTGCATGCAAAGCCTTTGAGGCGGGGTCAAACGCCTATCAACAGACTAAAATTGGATAATCTAGAAGATTTAGGCGCTGCGGATTGAAGCCATTAAACTGAGTATATTACAAATACACATTGCATACATTAAGGGTCATACAATGAAATGGAATCAGAGATCATGACAATGGTAACTAACTGGCAATAGAAAATAGAGTTTTTGTGAATACTGCTGGAACTAAAGTTATCAATATGACAGATCTTCAACCCTGAGATTATTATTTGATAACAAATTGAGGTATAAGACATTATACTTAATAAACCAATATACCTTGTATCAAAATTTTAAGTTTACTTAGAGATATTATGTTTTCATGCAGTTATAAATTATTGAGATCTATTTACCTGTTCATAAATTGTCCTATTATACCCTTCATTGCAACATCATGGTGCTCACTACAGGAAACTTTGGAAAACACTATATAAAAAACCCTTAAAATGAGCCACTAACTTATATGATTCGCCTTTATATTTATAGATGGGTAATACACATCAGTTATGTATTTAGGAGCGCCCAGTAGATAACACACTTTTATCTTAGCAGTTTTATAGCGAGGAAAGTGATCCTCCCACCATGGACTCTGCCCAATAGGTCCATAAGCTTTTAAATCCTAAGCCAGATGGCCAATGTCCCTATGAGCATGTTGAGAAAATTCATGGAATGGCTAGATCACAGGTATCGCCTTTATACTAATCCTATCAATGAGGATCACCTGATAATGTTCAGTAACTATAAAACCAAGATTACCTGTTTTCATTTAATTGCCTGTTCCAAGATATGACAATGGCGTGCAACTAAGAAGGACACCTTTCAGAAAATTCAGAATTTATTTACAGGTTCTATTTGAAGGTTAAACTTTATTGGTCATATTAGTGTCAGTGGGATTTATAGTAGAATGGTTCTTCAGTAGGGAAAATGCAATTTGACAATAATTTAGACGAGACAATATAAGATAAAGCGTAACATACTAAAAGAGGCAATATTTTTCTTTGAAGGGGAGACAAATTGGTGAAGATTTGTTACATAGGATACTCAAGATTATCCTTAATTTTTGAGGAAGCCTTGATTTTAGGTCGTAAAGGGATGTGGCCCTTTTGCGCTTTTTGAGAGAGATTTCAGATATAATTAGACCCTTTGTATCCTTAGAGACAATGGCCCAATAAAAGGATCTATCCAGTGGTAGTTTCTATTGATAGATAGCAAACTTGTCTGAGGGTCAATTTATGTCTGACCTGACTTGAGCTATTTCTTTCCTGACAATGACCTCTCAAGATCTTTCCTTGGGGTACGTAACTCCAGAGAAACTTTTCATGGAATTGATTAGCAACAGTAACCATCTTGAATGAAGTGATATATATAGGCCATGTCAGTATATCACTCATAAGGGCCAGACTACAGTACTCAAGCTTATGGACTCTCACTCCAGGCCAGTAATGGCTAAGTAGCATTAAGACCCCCAATTTTACTCAGGCATGATGGGTTTCTTTTCATTGGCTGTTAAATTTCACTTTTGGCAAGTGTTCATAGGAATTTTGACACCATAGCTTACAGCCTTAAATATCCTCCACCAGTCTACTCTTGGCTAGATTGATGGTGTCAGGAGTATAGTATTCTAAGGTGGGTTGGACACTAGAGGGTCACATGGGTTCATAAATTAAAGCCTTGAATGAGGATATCCTAATACTTTATAAGTAGCATACCCAGGAAGCCTTCAGAGCTTTGGGGAGATATTTATTCCATTGCATTAGATCAGTTTGTGCAATTTTGCGGAGAATAGAGATGAGTGTAACACTAGCTCACTCTACGGCCCCATTAGTGGAAGGATAATAGGGGGAATAGGGACTTGATAAGTTGATATCACTGAATTGAGCTTAGTTATAACCTGAGATATGAAATTAATTCCATTATCAGACATGAGGTCTTTCAGAATGCTTTTCCAGGCGAAGATGTAATGAATAAATAAGAGCAATGGCCTTAACAGTGACAAAGACTAAAGATGTGGCATCAGCACAAAGTTGTGGAATGATCAATGTAAATTTTAAATTTTATTTGAGGTGGTCTGACCTGGGGACAAAAACCGCACTGATTGAGTGGGAAATTGAATGAATGGGAAAGGAGGATAAAATCTGTAAAACCTCCATGCATGGCGTATGATAGGCATGGAACTCCATGGACCGCCTTTGCTATTTGCTATCTTGGTTCAGGGCATTGGTGCACAACGCCAACACAGTCATAGTTGTCCCCTACCCAAAGTTCCTGTACCGGAATTGAACTCATGGAGGCAGTGGTAGAGGTCCCTATTCTACCACAGGGGTATCCTCCCGGAATGATCAATGTAAAGGATAATGTAATTCCCATACATGGAGGTAGTCAGAGGCCTAATTACATCAATACTGACATTAGCAAAGTGTGAGGTTAAACCAGTGATTTGGTTATAATAAATTGGTTTGGAAGGACATCATTTAATGCAAATGAGGAAGAAAACAATAATATCATGGAGGGGGTGGGAGGCGAGTCATTAAGGGCATACCGCTACCAACCTGAAGGTTGCAGGTTTGATTCCCGCCCTTTGCACATTGATTGGGGTGCCAGCCAAAGGAAGCTATTGGCGGTTAGTAGGTCTAATAACACGAAAACCTTACCCATGACGTAACCAGAAAAATTTGATTCCCAATCCAGAGGTGGAAAAACTTTCTTCGATGGAGTTGACCCTGCTCAGGTTTCATGTCATTTCTTTCTTTCATTTCTTTCTTTTGGTAATGCCTGTCCCCTGGTCGGCTTGCCTCAGTTAGTAAAACAATAATATCATGGATGAAATTAAGCATGCCTTACCAGTAGCAATAATCTTAAAGCCACTAGTAGGTTTTTTGTAGGGCGCCATGCCCCACAGTGGTATGAGCCTCCATGATGATTGAGCTTATAGCCAAGGGCTGTACATTAGGCAACCAGGCCATGCCTATGCAATTATAGAGTGGCCCTTCCTTGATTTGGGTTGGTTCGTCATTTGTCATAGTCATTCTTTTTATTTCTGGGGTCTCCTGATCCCACATCTTGGTTCATCCTATTTGCTCATAAACTTGATCTTTTTAAAAGGATATAGAGTTAGAATTGGTAAGTAAGTTAGCCCATCAGCATTCTTATGGATAGCCCTCACTTGATGCACAATAGGAAAGCATAATTTTGTAACTTGAGAGCCCATCACACAAGTTGCCTGTCATGATCCTTCATTTGTTGGGACCACCTCAAAAACACATGGTTGGTTACAATTGTGAACTTTTTTCCATAGAGGTAGGGCCAAAATCTTTAAATTCCCAACAGCACAACCAGATGCAGACGTTCTGTAACACTATAGTTTATTTCAATATTGGTCAGAGTTTAACTGAAGTAAGTAATAGGATGGCCAACTTTACTGGGGTTTAGTTACGCCAATATAGCTCTGACTGCGATGTCTCTGGTGTCCTTGAACAGGAGGAATGGCTTGCCAAATTCAGGGTGGACTATTATAGGAGCGGTCATCAAAACATCTCTCAGAGAAAAGAAAGACTGTTGTTAAGATTCCTCCTAGTGAAACGGGACCTCTTTATGAAGTATATAAACCCAAGGGTTAAGCTATTTCAGTAAAATGAGGGTTAATTTGGTTTATAGTAACAATTTGCCTTTAAAAGACCAAACATCATGTAAAAGATTCGTCTAGGACATCTTTTGAATGGCAGCAACTTTGTCAGGTAAAGTAGAGATCTCTTTGCGCGTAACTTTATGGCCCAAGAATCCCATCTCCTTCTAAAAAACTTAATTTGGTGGGCTTCAGCTTTATGGATGCTGCCATCATCTGATCAAAGACTTCTCATAGGTGCTGTTAAAAACTGAGAACCTGTGGATACTCTACTTCTTCTGGAAAACAGCATCAATTGCTAAAGTCTGGCTTCGTTGACAATCAGTCCCAAAGATTAATTGCACAGGTTATGTGACTCGGTTCATGTTTCCTGAAATATTTAGATAGATGGGCAATAATAGTATAAAGACTATTATCTGTAGTTGAATAAATAAACCCATTTAATTGGTGGTCCAACGCTAAACTTGGAATGATCCATAAGGTACTGATTAGGTTGACAATTAGGAAATTCTTCCTTATCCTGGCTGAACTTAATCCACTCTCAGATTTAAAGGTTGTTGGAATCTGGGCAGTGTTATGCTCACTGGTGCTTGTTGGCCCCAGATTTTAACAATATAGTAGTGATGATAAGTTGGTAACTCGTAGCTGCTGGACTAATTTTTTTGGGGTTTTTCCCTACTTAAATATAAATTATAAAGCACTAATAAAACTAAAGAACTGGATTTATATATATATATTATTAGATGCGGAGAGGGAGTGAAAAGAGAACTCTTTCAGAATTTGGCTGTTTAGTATTTAAATTATATCAAACTTGAAGTGATTCAGATGATTAATTCATTATAAACCGGCCGCATCCAAATTAGGTAATATGGGCGTTTGACCTATTGGATCTCTTAAGACTCGCCTCACTTTATCATGAGGGCTGATGATGGGTCAATAGCCAGGGAGATGAACCTTTGGGGTAGGGATTGAATATATTTGGACCAATCAGAAGGCGAGAAATTGATTTCACCTGGTGGGACCCCCTCCAGGGCTATAAAAGGGCCCAGTCTCCATGGTACAGCTTAAACTAAATTAGATATAGGACGAGGAGGGACCTCAGAATGGCTCCCCTGATTCCGCCAATGATCTGGAGTAACCCTGCTACAAACCATAGGCCTATTTGGCTGAGTAGTAGTGGAAATTGTGTTACTCTGATCTGAGGGGTTCCACCGAGAGTTGGCTAGGGTCTTTTGGCCAATACAATCCTCTTTTACCTCCAAAACTGTTCTTCAATTCTGGACTTGTAATTGTCTGACAGAGGTTACTGGCCTTAGTTCCTGTCATGCCGAGTCAGTGGAGATCTACATCAAAGGTTTGCTTCTCTTCTAAGGATAACCAATCCTTACTCTTTATCACACAAAAGAGTCAACAATTATTGTACTACAACAATAATAAACTGAAGATCAATAGAACTTACGTGTGCTACTTTAATCTGCTTAATTAATAAAATAACTAAGGATTTTATAAGGGAGAATTTGTCACTCAACTCCTCAGTTGGTGCCTCCGCCATGAAAAGGCAGCCGTTGCTGTTGAATTACCTTTCAAAGTCTCCTCCAGCAATGGTCTTCTCCATTGGGATAAGAATTCCTCCGTTAGACATCTCAGAGACCTGAAAACGGAAGGAGCCATAAAACGTGTCCCTGACTTTTCTCTTGATCACAGTGAACCAACCACATTTGGCTAGCAACCTGTTTAGGTAATGGGACTCTTTACCCATAATAGCAGATCGCAAACCAATTAATTATTCACTAGTTGCAGGCGTCATTACCCACCTCACAACTGCTGATTAAATTCCCAATCAGTCAGTGATGAAACCAAACTAATTTCAATTGGTGCACCTGATAGTTAATCAATGATCAACTATAAAATGCCTCAATTCCATTGGCAACTCTACCCAACGAGATCTTAAGCATTCGCATGGATTGATCCTCAATGGTTCTGAACCCTGAGAATTACCCAAAAACCCACGGACATTATAAAGCCAAAATCAAAATCAACAGAAATCTGATTCATTCAATATCAGGCTTTATCACCAAGCAAACCAGCAGATAGCCTAAAAAGCTGTAAAAGTGGGAAAAAATTCCAACACATCCCGCCTCATGCCTAGATTTCCAGTGAGAATAAGATCAGGATAGGTGAATGCCACTTTCCAGGCCAGGTCAAATACTTCTTAGTTTTCAGAGGAGTACAGCTGTTCTGCACTTAACGCTGCTCATAACAACATTTGTCCTGCTTTTCCTCCCTTTCTTCCTCGCTGCCTCCTCCTCAAAGCGTGGTTCTCATGACCTACTTACAAGCTGACTAGTTGGTTTGTTTGTGCTGATGCAAGTCCCAGAAAGCCAGTTTCCCCCCAGTAAGGGCATATGACCTTTCGTCATTTTCAGGATCTTGGTTCAACATCCTTGATTCCCTGATCTTCCTCCTCATCCTTAGCAGAATGTTACTACCATCAATGTCTTTCTCATGGGAAAATAAGAATGATTGATTATATCTTCTCTGGTTTTTTCTCTAATAACTTTTTGCTCATATTATTCTTACATTTTTTTGTTTTTGAAGAGCATATTTAGTAAATTAAAAATTAATTGCGCCGAAATTAAAGTAAATTCTAGATTAATCTACACCAAAGTGGATATTGTTGACAATTATAAAAAAGTCTGACATCACCCAGTTTGTCCAACTCATCTATCAAATTAATTTTAGCTCTCAGTACCAGCAACATCTTGACAATCTTTCTGCTGAAGATGCCTGTCTCTTCCAATTGATGAGTCGTACTGCTCATAGAAATCTCTTTTATGGTCCCCCAGGACCCATACTCCAAGTTGATCACATATAGGTAGTCTTTCCGCTGAGCTACTGTAATTTGTATTTGATTCTGATGAAACCAGAGTAGCCACCATCTTGAACAAATCTTGTCCAATTCTCCCTCTTCCATTGGTTCCCAAATCGGACTTTGATTCTTTGCTAAATTCAGCTTCTTTCATGGATATCCCATTATAATTGTCAAGCCTATTAATCAACGCCTTCCAATATAAATCAGTTGTTTTGTGCCAGCTTTAATTTGCTTCCAGAGTTCTTTTATTTTCTTGGCCAATATTATAAACCAGATGTTCTTTTGACTGGACTAACTATCAGGAATTGAGAACCTTTGAGCTCCCTGTATGCAGAATTAAGGAACTTAGTAACCAAGGCCCTTGCTGAGGCTCTGAACACAACTAACCTCTCAAGCATACTAGATCGAGATGTTGCAGCCTATGCTCTTTGTTTCACTGGTCAAGTCCTTTGCAGTTTGATAACAAAGATTCCAGCCTCCCCCAATTTCCATCACTCTTCCTGTTTCCAGTTATAGGAAGTTTTCAGTCATCACCTTCAGGATTCATTTTCTCTTTGCATGACTATTATGACTCTGGTGCTTTGCATTAATACCTCCCCCTAAGGGCTCAGATTGGAGGCATGATTTGGCAACCTCCTCCCAGTGTACTTTGCACCATGGTGGCCCATATTTCCAACGTTTTTAAAGGATCCCGCTGGCAAGCACTAAAGACTAATCTTCCAGCAAAACCCCTATCATGACTATTTAGGGTTATTTGCTATCTGCCTCTTTCTTTTCTTTTGCTTTCCTCCCATATATGGAGTATTACATTTGGCAAGTAACAAAATTCAATTTCTCTTCCCCTTGTTGTTTTCTCTCAAGGCTCAACTTCTGTTCAACGAACTTGGCTTTGAGTGGGTCTAGACCTTGATAGCATTTGATCTCTGTAACGCACAGGTTCTTGCCAATATGTGACAAATGAGTTGGGCAGCACCAGCCATGTCACTGACCACATGACTGATAGTCCCATGGAAAACCACCCTCTCACCCACGTGCCATTCCCTGAATTCCCCATGCATTCGCGGACTAGAGTTCTGGCGATGCTGCAAGTGAGAAGTAAGGCCTGTCCCCAAGATAGTACCGCAAATGAGGCCAAAGCCTAGCCTAGCTCATTCGCTGAGCTCATGGTTTGGTTTATTCTGATCAAGTTTTTTATAAAATAAACTAATTTATAAAGCAAGTAAATTGGATTTTTATTGTGCTTTTCCAATTGAGAAAATGAAACTGTATTTAAAGTTGCCATTTTATCATTTTCAAAGCATCTTTTGCGAGTTTAAAATTACAAAAACCCTAAATTAAGCTCTCAAAGAACATCCACACTGTTGCATGTGAAAGTCTTGAGTCCCACATAATGAATACTTGGAGGATTCAAGACATTAGGCGTTCAATTTGCCGGATCAATCCTTGTTCTCAAATCTTCAAATCCTTACCTACAACTTCCATTACTAGTGGTTTTCATGATTGGTCCGACTTTCAAAATCTGATCTCCAAAATTTGTGCGCGAATTTGAACTAATATTCACGAGGTTGATGTGTGGATCTGGCTGGCCCCATTCCATCACATCACCCCTTGTAAATCCAAAAACTCCTGGATCTTCTCAGGGCAGCATACACACTCCTTGGGTGTTTTCCAGGTCGCTTCCTCTACCAGGTATCAATTTCATTTTACCAGAAATTGCTAGTGACCCCTGACCTAATGCTCCTCAGGATCTGCTCAACCTCATATTCTCAGTTGTTCTCCTCTTGCAGGTTCAGTGGTCCATGTCGCTCTGGTCCCTGCCCTCAGAATCCTTGAAGTTGAGACCCATGGATAACTGGATGGGCTTTCAACCCTTCTGGGAGGTCAATTTAAATGCCACCTTGTTAACAACCTGGATGACCCTATATGGGTCTAAGAACTTCAGTCCGAGTTTCCAGAACTTCACCAGTACTGCATAATTCTTTTCCACCACCTATACTCAATCCCCTTGAGCAAATGATGAGTCTGGCGCTCTTCGTCAATTCACATATCATTTTTTGCCAGCTGTGGCATGCTCCAGGTTGTTTAACGATTTTCTTCCAATCTCTTCCATTCTTTAGGATAATTCATCTGCCCCTGGAATACTCCACTGTTTGATCCCCCATCCAACGCCAGATTGGATCCATGATTGCAAAGAATGGTGACATACCTGTCGACAATTGGTGGTGGTTATTGTAAGTGAATTGAGTGAATCTAATCCATGTAACCCAATCGTTCTGCTTGTCTGAGACAGCATTGGAGGTATTTCTCCAGTATTTGGTTTACCCTCTCTGTTTGCCCATGGGACTAAGGATGGTATGATGAAGCCCTACATGGGTGAATCTTTAAATTACTGAGCAGACTAGACCATAACTTTAATACAAATTGGGGACCACGATCCAAAATGTCTCTGCTGGTAAGCCATGATGGGCGAATATCTCATTGATAAAAACCCTTGCTGTGTCTTTGGCTGAGAATTTTGAGGTATATGGTAAAAGTCGGCATATTTTGTGAACCAATTAATGACAACCATTATCACATCCTTCCCATGGATCTTAGGTAACCCTGTAATGAAATCCACACTGACTGACCCCCATGGCTGATTTGGAATCTGGAATGGGACTAACTTACCTGCAGGCTGCTTTTGTGAGGGCTTTGAGCGTGCAAAAACCAAGCACTCTGCCACATATTTTTTATATATTTTTGCATTCTAGCCCAGGAATACTTCCATCACACTAAGTCAATCATCTTCACGACCCCCAGATGTCCCGCCAGCGGGTGGTCATGCGATGCCTGCAGAACTTCCCACTGCAGTGATGGGTTCAGAACCCATATCTACGAGTCATCACATATTATTACATTTTTTCTTCCATATGTACAATGAAGGCTGTGCTGCTGGCCCTCTGCTGTTTCCGCCCATAACTGTAACCCAAATGAAGACATCCTTTGCTTTCTCAGATTTCCCTCTCCAGTTCATCCTCATCACTCACCATCATGGAAAATTGGTCTTCCCAGAACATGGTTGCTGTGTTGTACTTCTCTAACTCAGCCTTCTCATATGCTAGCCCCACATCCCAGCTCAACCAATCTGCTATTTTGTTCATGGCTCCCAGATGGTATTTCACATATAAATTATATTGAGTCAGCTCCACGTGCCAATGGGCTTGGAGCTGATTCATTTTCTTGGGCTCTTGGTAATATTCCAGCCCCAATGGTCTGTGCGTACTATGAAGGGGTGATGGGCATACAACAAGTGGTGCTGCCACTCCTGCAGCGTCGCAACCACCACCAGTAGCTCCTTGTCATATATCGGGTAATTCATTTCTGCAGGGATCATTTTACAACTGAAATAACACACTGGGTGCTCCAACCCGTCTTCCCCCTTCTGTAGGAGTACTGCTCCCAATGAAAAATTTGAGGCGTCTGTCTCCACCACCTAAGGTTTTACTGGATCTGGATAGGCAAGGACTGGTGCCAAAATGAGCTTCTCTTTCAGCAAGTTGAAAGCCCGCTCCTCTTCTTCCCCCCATATGAACGGTGCCTTCTGCATCAGTCGCATAAGTGGCAGGGCTAACTCTGATAGATTCTTGATGAACTGCATGAGAAAATTTACCATCCCCAGAAGGCTTCTCACCTCTGTCTGATTGTTGGAGACTTCTATGCGCGCACTTCCTGAATCTTATTGGGCATACCCCCAGGCCTTTCCTGAATATCACATTCCTTAGGAACCTGACTGACTCTCAGTTAAACTCACAAGAAGGCTTCAGTCGTAATCCTGCCTCCGCCAATGCCTTCAGGACCCCCACACATCCTGTACATGAGCCTCCTTGGAACGTGAGAACACCAGGATGTCATCCATATAAGTGATAAAACACCAGCTGATCAACTGATAGAGTACACGGTTGATCATTTGTTGAAATACTGCTGGGATATTGTGCAGCCCAAATGGCATAACTCGGTATTGGAACATTCTGAGGTGGCACTTGAATGCTGTGTATCTTTGGTGCTCTGGCCTGACAGGGACCTGGTTGAATGCATCTGCCAAATTGATCTTGGTAAAGCGTTGCACCCCATGATAATTGGCAGAATATCTTCCATTAGCAGCATTGGTTAAGGATCTGGTTTTGTGACCTCATTTAACCTCCGGTAATCCATGCATGGCCAGAAACTCTCCACTTGCCTTGGGCACTAGCAACACCGGAAATACCACAGCTGATTTTGATGGCTCAATCAAATCTTCTCTCAAAATCAAATTCATGTGGTCCTCCAATGCAGCCTTGGCTCATTCATTCAATAGATAGACTGGAAAACCATGGGGAAGTTTGGACCCTTGCTTAAACTGGAAAGAGAATGCAAATGGCCCAGTAGGGGAAAACATCGAATCCTTTTTTGGTCCAAAGACCCCCACAAAATCTTGTTATTCTGCAGATAAGACCTCTTCCTGCACGGCCCCAGGGTTTGAGGCTCATCTTACTTCTGGCTTCCCACTAACAGTCTCCACTTCATTGGTGGACCCCTCCTTAGGTACAAGGTAATGGTACTAGAAGGCACATTGATATGTGGTCTGAACTGATGCCACCACAGCATCCTAAACACTATTGGGTGGGTCAGGTTCTCAATCACACAAAACTTCATTCAAAACCCAAATGGGGCTGCTGTACCTTCACTGAAGGGCATACTCGCCATGATGGCGCCCTTCATGAGGCATCAGCAAAATCCACCACTGGTCCTTTCTGCACCTGCAGCTTCAAACGCTCTGCCAACACCAATTTAACGTAATTCTCTTCCATCCCAGTATCTATCAGGGCCCTTGCCTTTTCCATTTCCCAATCTGTATGCAACTTTATGGGGATAAACAGTTGAGAATAAAGCGAAGTAGCCGATTTATTTTTGGATAAGTTTATACTTGTGAATTGGCTGATAGAAATTTTGTCATATTCCCTTGGCGCCCTCCTCCTTGAACAATTACACGCTTTTTGGGGATGGGTGCTACCCCACTTGTCTGGAATGGCCACTTACCAGGGACTGTCCCTTCCCAGGTGACAATGATTCCTCCCACCAGTCCCATGCCAGTGCTAATTGTTTTTAGACTTGAACAGCTAAAGCCACTTCCTCCCCCAGCATCGCTTGGACCTTTGCCGCTGCCAAGGCTGCTAGCAAATCTTCCTGCAACCCCTGGCGGAACATTCTTGAGGATTGGGAATCCATAACCTGTGCTGCCTTTTCCATTGGATGGAAGACCCACCCATACTCTTCTACAGAGCTATGACCCTGGATGACTGTTAATAATGCTGACCAGGTCTCGTCTTTTGCTTCATCCAGATATGCCGCCCAGTCAATCAACTCCACACACTCCTCCATGGAATTTGGCAAACTATCCTGCTCCTTGATGAGTTCCTGGAACCATCCCACCAATTCTGGGGGTAATGCATCCACCACCTGGGCTAGTTGGAGCGTGAGAGGGGATTCCCCCTGTCACCTGAGCCAACCATGCCTGGAAATGGATCTGTACCATTACCTGGTGAATTTTATCTAACGCCTCCATGGATAATGCCACACAACCAGTAGGTGGTTTAAGTTTCACCTGGACCACTATGGTTTGCTGAGTTGTTGCCCCCATAATTGTCCCACTTTACATAACAAAAATGCAACAAAAATCCCACCATAACCACATTCAAAAGATGTCAGTTCCATTCCTCTCCTTTAGTAACCACAGCTTCTTCCCAGGACTCTCAAAAGACAGAGGGAAAGGTATTTGAGTTTCGTTTTATGTAATGCACAGGTTCTTGTCAATATGTGACAAATGAGTTGGGCAGCACCAGCCATGTCACTGACCACATGACTGATAGTCCCACGGAGAACCACCCTCTCACCCACGCTCCATTCCCTGAATTCCCTACGCATTCACAGACTAGATTTCTGGTGATGCTGCAAGCGAGCAGTAAGGCCTGTCCCTAAGATAGTGCTGCAAATGAGGCCAAAACCTGGCCTAGCTCACTTGTGGAGCTCATGGTTTGGGTTATTATGATCAAATTTTTTTAAATAATAACCAAATTTATAAACCAAGCAAACTGATTTTTATTGTGTTTTTCCAATTGAGAAATGAAACTGTACTTGCATTTGCCATTTTCTCATTTTTTAAGCATTTTTAATAGTTTAATATTAAAACCCTAAATTAAGCTCTCAAACAACATCCACACTGTTGCACATGAAAGTCTTGAGTCCCACATAATGAAAACACGGAGGATTCAAGACACTGAGCATTTGATATGCTGGATCAATCCTTGTTCTCAAATCCCTAAAACCTTACCTACGACTTCCATTACTAGTGGTTCTCATGATTGATCTGACTTTTGAAATCTTACCTCCGAAAAATGCGCAAATTCAAACCAATATTTCTGAGGTCAATGTATGGATCTGGCTGGCCCCAACCCATCACAATCTCAAATATATTTTGACAGTTTGTTCACTCTTATGTCATACATCCTCCCTTCCCCTCAAGAGGTGACATAGGCGGAATCATCCCCAAATTAAGGATAGAAGATAAAAGATTATAAAACATGACTTTTTTCTACATCAATTCTTATCTTATCAATTTTTATTATATATTTTTATATGGGACATGACCTTTACTCAGTTCAGTGGTCCATATTTTTATTAACCAACTTTGAAAAAGGAGAAGGTTCTCAATTTGACCTGTATGTATGTTTTTTCTATGTTTTTTCACACATTACTCTGAAAATAATGGACCAATTTGGATGATCATCTCCAAAAATAGAGAGTGCCCTAACTTAGGTCCCATTTTACTTTTGTACATATTGGTCAAGTATCTGACCATTAATTTAGTAAGTATATCAAAATGAGCTCAGAAGCAATGGATAATTGTTGGACTAATACAGCTCTAGATAAACTTAATTCCAGCATTAGTGAAGCAATAGCTTTGAGCAACTTTTGATATAATATATGTCCTATAGCTGGGGGGTATGTTCAAAATCCAGGCAGTATGAGATCATAGCAGGACGAGCTTAATTCATTATAGATGGCTATTCTTTTTACATAATTTGACTAATAAACTCAGTTAAATTTAAAAAATGATTTATTTTAGATAGTGATCAATAAATTTACCATGGATTGACTAATAAAAGTAAACAAATATAATAAACCAAATTACTGTAGATTGTGATCAGTAAATTTGGCATACGTTGACCAATAAAATTATCTAAATTTAAAGAAATGAGGTGTTGTTGATGGAGATCAGTAGAATTTAATATGGATTGACCAATAAAATGAATTATTGTAGATGCCAATCAGTAAATTTAGCATAGATTAGTTAATAAAATCAACTAAATTTAATAAAGTGAATCATTAGTATAAATTATGAGATTCTATATATATATATACAATGAGTTTTATTTTTATAGACAAATAGTAAGGGGTCAAAAAGGATATATAGAGATATTAATAATTTTAGAAGTAGGAAAAAGAGCCACTTTTAAAATTTCACTAATCTTTTGGGGGAATAGGGCTAGAGTAAAAGTTTTTTTGGGAAAAAAAAACCTTCTTGAAAATTTTTTGGGAAAAAAGAACCTCCTATAAAAAAAGCTCTAAAAAGTATGAAATATTTGAGAAATTATGAATCCTCAATAGAACCCTTTTTGAGGTTGGCGTCATATTTTAACTGACTTATAATAGCCATATATAATATATATACTCATCACTGTATTCTATATTGTTTATAGTTTACATTTAAGCCCAATCCAGACATAATATATAAATTGTATTTGTGAGCAAATCTTATATAAGTCAGTTTGGAAGATGGCGCTGACTTCAAAAAGGATTTTATTGAGGATTCATATTTTCTCAATTATTTCATACTTTTTAGAGCTTTTTTTGAAGGAGGTTCTTTTTTCCCATTTTTATTATTATTCCCCAAACTGGTTCCTAGGTATACTCTGACCTATCAGTTTTTATGGTTCAGATGTCTCATTTTTAATTATCCATTTCTTTTGGTTCAGAGGTCTTTTTTAAGGAATTAACCAAAATTGTCTGGACATAGCCATATCAATGGTTCAGCGGTCCTTAGGGAACACTCTCATTTTTTTCTTGGTTCCACTGCTTTAGGTACTTTGCATGGACCCTCTTAACGATTCTTCCATCTGTGAGGTTCTTGATGGAATGTGCATCTGTCACCATCTTGGCAATAATCTCAAATGGGCCCAACCACAACGCATCTAATTTTTTTCTTCTAAAGCCATGCGTTTCACAATAGGCTACCCTATTGTCTACATGGTATTTGGATAATGCCAGTCAGTTCTTATTGTCTGTCATCTTGACCTTGATCTTTTTATTCAATGTCATATCAAATGCTCGCAACTGCATTATGAAGGATATTTGAAAGTCTGATTAAGTTCTATTCAGCACTCATCCCCAATGTTAGTCTAACCACCAAATATAGAGTCAGTGTTAACGCAACATTTCTTCCATACAACAATTAAAACGGCTTTTTTCCCATCGCCACGTGGTGACTAATGTTGTATGTGAATGTTACTAAGCTGAGGTAGGTTCCCCACGCAGAAGTTTTTCAATCAAGCATCTTCCTCAGTGTCACAGCCATCATTCCATTTATTTTTTCTACCAGTCTGTTTGTCTCCAGCCGGTAAGGTACAGACATGACTCCTTGGATACCATTAATTTGTTCAACCTCAGGATCAAATGGGACATGAAATTCGTTCCAATGCCACTTAACAAGACTTGCGTGCATCAATAGAGATAAACAACTTGATCTAGGATAAACTGTGCAGTATTTGTTGCATTCACTTTCGCCAGGCCTTCATCTCAACCCATCTGGCCAGATGATTAATAGCAACTATAGTATATCTGACTCCCCCAGTGCTCATAGTCAGTGGTCCCATCACGTCAATGGACACTGTATGCTAAGCAAATCCAGGGAAGATAAATCTATATCCAGTTGTGTTCTTGTGTGATTTATTCAACTGGCAATCCACACGGCAAGTCAGATATTTGACCACATCATAGTTGATAGACTCCCAGTAATAGTAATGGCAGATGTGGTCAAATGTCTTCTTCAGGCTTCCATGACTGGCAGCCTTATAAGCAGCTTAAACTATTGTCTCTTGTTCTGAAAGTTTTGGGAATATCAGATGTTTTCTGTCAATCATCTTGAATACTTTTCCATCATTAGTCTCAGTGTATTCCATTGCTTTTCAAAGCGCACCTTGTATTTCTAAGGGCTCGTTTCCAATTTCTCCATTGACCATTCTCTAAACAGCTCATCAGTCTGCTGGTGTAC
The DNA here is from genome assembly GCA_022478985.1 of Massospora cicadina. Lineage (NCBI taxonomy): Eukaryota > Fungi > Entomophthoromycota > Entomophthoromycetes > Entomophthorales > Entomophthoraceae > Massospora > Massospora cicadina. Next base: position 119,633 of record JAKSZP010015819.1, read on the forward strand.
CACTTGGACCATTTGTAACCTTGATAAGTCATCCGCATTTTGACGAAAAGCTCCTGCTTGGTGTACTATCTCAAAGTCATAAGCTTGACGCTTCAGTGACCATCAGGACAGACATCCTTCAAGTTCTTTCAGGTTATGCAGCCAACGCAGGGATGAGTGGTCCATCATCACTTTAAAGTGTGTATTGTGAATATATACCCAAAACTGCTTACAGGCATAAATCACTGCAAGGCATTCACGCTCTTTAACTGTGTAATTCCGTTCTGCTGCTGATAACGTCCAGCTCATGTATGCTACTGTATGCCCATCCCCAAGTTCATCCACTTGACTCAAGATGGCACTAATTGCCATTAACGAAGCATTGGTCTTTAATATATAAACTCCCAATTGAAATTCGGATATCTTAAAATTGGAGAATCTATAAGATACTAATGTAACTCATCAAAAGAATCCTAGACACTTCATTCCATATGAATCCTTTCTTCAGATCTTTCAGCAAATGGAAAAGGGGCTTGGCAACTCTCACGAAATCCCATATGAATCTTTGGTAATATCTGACCATTTCAAGGAAAATTGGATATCTAGTGCACTTCTTGTGATGGCCATCTGCTCTATAGCAATGCTATTCTGAGTTTGCAGCTGTAGTCCACTATAGTTGAAGATGAACCTCATAATATAACTCTTTATAAAGAATTGGCACTTCCTTAGATTGATCTTTAGATTAGCCATGGACATTCTCTTGGAGACTTCTTCCATGTGGTGCAAATGGTCAGTGAAGGTTCTACTCGACACATTTATGTTGTCCAAGTACACCAGGACGCAGGACAAATTCAAGTCATTCAATATGGCGTCTATGGCTCTTTGGAACGTTGCAGGCGCATTGCAAAGGCCTTGGGGCATCCGAGTTTTTTGGTATAGCCCCTACACGGTGATGTTCATGCACTTCTCTTGGTCTTCAGTTGGAAAATCGATCTGTCTATATTTCAAGATTAGATCCATTGCGGAGAAATACTTTGCTTCTCCCAAACAATCTAATTCATCATTAATTGTAATAATGGATACAAATCCTTTTGTTATTTTGTTCAGCCTCCAATAGTCAATTACCACTTAAAAGTAGCCATTCTTCTTCTTCACTATCTATATAGGGCTCGCCCAGGGGCTCAACAATGGAACTAAGAGCCCGTGCTCCACTATTTTGCTGATATCCTCTTCCACTACCACTCCAGCTGCCTTTGACCATCAGATCTGTCTCATCCATATTGGTAAATTTTCCCTGATATCAACTTTATGGATTACATTCTTCACAAATTCTAAGTCATGATCTTCCTGGGCAAAGATTTCCAAATACTTTTTGAATAGTTCAAGCACCTTCTCCTGCTGTCTTTTCATCAGATCAGCGAGTTGCTCCCAGTCAACCAACAAGTTGATACTCTTGGTAATACCTCTTTTCGAAATCTCATCTTGAAGAGGGTCCCAAAATAATGGAATTTTTGCCTTTCCGCTATCTGGATAATATGGAAAAAAGTGATGATCTGATCTTTCTTAATCTTCATCGGTTTTCAACTTAGATTCGCCAAGAGAACTCATATTTCTCCATGTCCCAGAATTACTATAGCATGTGCCACCCATGGCTTAACTCTGGTCTTCTTCCATGGGCTACCAACCTCTCCATACAGCAACTTGGGTATTTCCAAAGTCAATCCTGTATTGACTATGATCTGAGATCCCAGTGGTATGGTACTCAACTTCTTAATTTATAGTGGGATTCCCTGATTTTCCGGTATTTCCATCATCATTTAACTTCGCTTTTATCCAACCAATTGGTAGCAAATCGGGATAATGCCATTATTTAGATAAGATTGATGAAACTGTTTCTACTGGTAAGCAGAGTCTCCCGTCTCTCTGATAGACCAGAGACGTCGTTTGACCCAATATAGTCAATGTATTATCCTCAAAGTTACACCTAACTCTGTATTTCCTTAGAAACTTGGTCCCAATTAGAATGCTGTAGTTTTTATTGGCCAAAACTATAGCTGGGGCAGATACCACCAAAGATCCAAATCAGAGTAGTAATGCGCTATATACTCCATAGGAGATGGTCATTTCAAGCCCAGAGGTCCCATATTTTTTTCTTTATTCCAAATTTAACGAGATTTTCATTTTCTTCATCAGCTTGGTCAAGACTATATTATTTGGCGCCCCGCTGTCAATAATGGCTTGTACCTATACTTGATTGACCAGTATATCAGTATATGTACACTCAGAGTATTGCAAAATAGTGTTTATTGAGTGTGAAGCGGCGTTATTTGCCAAATTGAGGTTGTGAATTATTTGCACTAACAAATCAGAAAAAGATTACTTAATTGCTCTTAGGGAAATTGACAGGTTCACTTAATTTAATTTGATCTTGGCCAAAACATCCAGATTCTCAGAAAATCAGATCTTGTCTGCTAGTTGGCGTGCATATGGGCGAGTGACCTCCTTGATTATTTTGGGTCAATTCCCTTTGCTCTGTCTCTGGTTACAGCATTGACATCTAGGTTGACCACTTGATAAAGCTGGTGTGGCACTTCATCATTGGCGAACAGATCACTAATGTCAATGTTCACATTCATTATATCAGGAGGAACAAGGTTACCCACAGCTATAGACTGTTCCACTTCTGGGCCGCAGGCCCTTTTCCTGACTCTTATGCGGGTTTGGCTTCCTCGGACTGCACCACGTTAATTTACTCCTTAGACTTCTTGCTGAAGCACTGTGCAGCAAAGTGGCCCTTCCCCCTGCTCTGGTGAAGGCGTATGTTGCTCTTGTCTGTCCTTTTGAACCCCTCAGGTTTGTTTTCTGGCACTGTTTGAGATGTTGATTCCTTACCAGGTTCAGTAAATTTGTTGGGATTTAGATTTCTAAAAGGCTAGCCTTGAAGCTTCAATTAGGGGCCTTGAACGTGGCTCATAGAATCTTCAAGTGATCCACCATTTGAGAGGTGATTATTTTGGTGGCTAATGCAGATGACATCCTTTTGGTGCAAATTGAAATAAGGCAAAGAGCCGATTGTAAATGTGATCTGTGCATCATAAGTGGTCAAGACTTTTGCTCTGACCAAAATCTGTGATTCTTGATAAAATTGGTTGGCGAAATTAACTAAGGTTACTTCTTTCAAGAATTGGATCCTCTTAAATCCTTGTCTGCATTTTGACATACATGAGGGTCTTCCAAACTCCTTCATAATTGCAGCCTTGGCCTCAGAATAGGATCAGCTGTCTCCATTAATATACTGTAACACCAAGATTTAGCAGTCAGTATCCAAGAAGTTCATGGTCGTCAAAGCTTTTTGTTTATTGCCACACCCAAACATAGTCATGTCAAACAGGTGGAGAATGCAGTAGCGTTATCAAAATGAAAGATGGGTATTTTTAGCGAGGCTTTATATTCCTCTGAATTTTCTTTAGCCGCCACTCTTGGCTCAGCTACCTGACTGACTAGAGGAGTAATCTCAGGGGTCATCTCCAAAATGGTAGCAAATTCAGTTGACATATTTCTATGAGTTGGCAACTTCTGAACTGGAGTTCTTGGGGTTTTTTCTTTGGCAACTGATGCCACATAGGGTTTACATTCACATTTCTTTTTCTTCAGTTCGTCTACTTGTTTCACTAGACGTTCCATGTCCAAGCTGAGTAAGCGCAATTGAATGCAATCCGCTTTAAGTTCCATTTTCAGGAAAAAAAATTCTCTGAAAAATCTCCTTCCTTATTTTTCAATGATGTAACTTTTCCAAGTATCTCATTGTTGAAATTGAAAAACTTCTTCTACTCCTTCCTCAATCTTACTGACTCTCTCCTCTAGGACAGCGAATTCTTTATGATTGGCTTAATTCAAGGCGTTCTTATCGATGGTTGCCAATTCCATCCATAGATTTCTTAATTCATCTTTATATGACATCATGGATTGGATTATCTTACTCAACTACCTCTTGTAGTGAGCATCAAATGTTAAAAGCTGGGAACCGGTGGCTATTCTACTCCTTATGGAAAGAGTACTAATTGTTAAAGTCTGACTTTGTTTTTGATCGTTACCAGAGATTAATTGCACAGGTTTGGTTATGTGCCGATTTGATTTGCTTGATAATATTAGATAGATGGGTTGATAATAGTATGAAGACTATTATCCGTAAATAAATATATACCCAGTTAATTAGTGGTCCAACGCTAAACTTGGAATGATCTACGAAATACTGATTAGGCTGACAATTTGGTACTTCTTCCCTATCCTGGCTAAACTTAATCCACTCTCAAATTTAGAGGTTCCTGGCCTTAGTTCCTGTAATGCTGAGTTGGTGGAGAGCCACGTCAAAGGTCTGCTTCTCTTCTAAGGATATCCAATTTTTACTCCTTATCACACAAAAGAGTCAACGAGTATTGTTAACAACAATAATAAACTGAAGATCAATAGAACTTATGAATGCTACTTTAATCTGCTTAATTAAAAAAATAACTAAGGATTTTGTAAAGGAGAATTTGGCGCTCAACTCCTCAGTTGGTGCCTCCGCCATGAAATGGCAGCCGTTGCTGTTGAATTACCTTTCAAAGTCTCCTCCAGCGATGGTCTCTCCATTGGGATAAGGATTCCTCCGTTAGACATCCCAGAGACCTGAAAACGGAAGGAGCCATAAAACGTGTCCCTGACTTTTCTCTTGATCACAGTGAACCAACCACATTTTGCTAGCAACCTGTTTAGGCATGGGACTCTTTCCACATTATAGCAGGTCGCAAACCAACTGATTGATTTAAAAGTTTCAGGCGGCATCAGACACCTAACGACTGCTTATTAAATTCTTAATCAGTCAGAGATGAAACCAAACTAATCCCAATCGGTGCACCTAATAGTTAATCAATGATAAACTATCATATTCCTTAACTCCGTTGTCAAATCTTCCTAACGATTTCTTAAGCATTTTCATGGATCAATCCCTGACGGATTTTAAACCAGCGAATTACCCAAAAACCTGTGGACATTATTAAGCTGTAATCGAAATCAACTGATACTGATTAATTTGCTAGTGGGACTTATCCCCTAGCAAGCCAGCAAATAACCTAGGTTGCTGGAAAGGTGGGCAAAAGTCCCAACAAATGCTGTAGATGGTCATTGAAGGTGCGGGAGAATGCAGTAACATTTTCAAATAGACTAATAACAAGAAACTTAGGATCTACTATCATAACATCCATCGCCCTTTAGTGTGTCACAGGGGCTATGCATAACCCCTAGGGCATAGATGTCAACTTGAATAACCCTTCACAGGGGATTAGTCTACTTTTCTCTATGCCTCTGGTGCAAGTTCAATCTCCTAATATCAGCTGGCAAGATCCATGCTGGAAAAAATTGGGATCCAGTTAAAAGCTTGAGAGAGTCATCTATGCGGGAAGATGGTAGCTATCCTTATGGGTGAGTGCATTGATTCATCTGTAGTCCATCACAACGTGATGACCCCCATCTTTCTTGCAGACAAGCAATAGGTGAGAAGCCCATGGGCTCTGAGAAGGTTTTAAGAGGCCTGCCTCCAATAAATTTTTCAGTATCTTGGTCATTTGGGCCTCTTTAATCGTAGACTTCTGATAGGGCCTGGTACATATGGGTTGGGAGTCACTGTTCTGCATCTTGTGCTGGACCACTTTCATCACCCAAATTCATCTGGAGCCTTATAAAAGTGTTGGCCTATTCCTCAATTAATGACTCCACCCTCATTGTTGTTTATATTAGTGAATGACCAAACTTTACCTCCACTAGCTTTATGATAGGTAATCATCAAGTCCTAGTTTATCATATATCAACAGCTAGAGATGGAGCTAACTTGATCATTTGGTAAGACGTGGAAATAGACTATTGGGTGATTACAAATCACAGTCAGGAGTTGATCAGTAAAATTGGCCACCAATACAGTAATAGTCCAACGGTATGCAAGGTTAAATATGCCTAGGCAAATCAGAGGTTTATGTATCAATGGATTGGGTTCTCCATTAATCTCCAACCTGGTGAGCCAGTAATATAGTGACTTGTACCCTGTCCCCACTAAAATTTTAGAATTATGGGGAATAGTGACCTTAATGACAGGAACTTAGCATTCACTTAAGGGCATCAATAGTAGATGAAGGTAACTTGATTTTTGTCCCATTACTCAGTATTTCAGCAATCCAATGGACTTAGAATGCTCCAATAAGAAACTTTGGGGTTTCCAACTCCCATTTCTCCTTAGTAAAGTTCTGATTGATGAGTCAAAGGTGATAACCCCAGTATAAAGAAATAAAGGTATTTTATGTTTAATCCTAGTGTAAAAATGGACGAGAAATTGTGCATAAATGATTAAATCATAGTTCACTATTGTTTAAGACAACTCTGGGGCCAACACCACTAGGTACCTGAACTGGTAGGGCAAAGATGAGTAAGCTCAGAGGTTTCTAGTGCAGGAGGGAACAGCAATTACGTATAAAAAATTATAATTAAGATTGGGATTAACCTTAATCTTCTTCAACAGGTGAGAGGAAATGATGTTAATGGGGGATCCGGTGTTAACTATAGCCAGGAATTTTACATTGTTCAGCACTATTTCTACCCAAATAACATTGGAGTTAAAGTGAGGGATGTAATAGATAGCAATGAAGACCATAAACTTGTCAAGAGAGTCAGTGGGCTTACTCAAGGCAGAATAAGACAAAAGGTAGCCTTTAATTACAAAAAGAGTATGGGGATGTTAAGTCCATCTGGAGCAGACACAAAAGAGCACCAAGATGGTGAAGGATTAGATTAAGTTGTTGAGGCGTAGATTCGTCAGCTTAGGGAGCCTTGTGTCAGGAGAGTATCTATAACTCTCCAGTTCCCCGCTTGGCGGTGCACTAGGCACTGGGTTAAAGCAAGGGAACAATTTGTCAGTGTCAATATATTGATAGACCAGAAGAGTGAGCTGGAGCTAAGTAAACATAGGACGAGGGTGTTGAGCACAGTAACAGTAATAATATATTTACCAAGCAGAAAACTTGCCCATGCCCCAAAGTACAGTTTATCACCAAGTTTGGTACAAGAGTTTAGTGTGCGGGTAACCTGGTTTGGAGGGAACCTGGTAGGCTAACGGTTTGTCTGAGGCTGTCTTTATTTAAAAAAATAACATAGCTAACATGTTGCGAGAGCTCCTTGAAGATGTCTACACGCAGGTTTGCCCAAGTCAACATATAGAAAATGTAAAAAAGACTAGGGGACTTACTAGGAAAGACAAACAACGAGAAACGTTGGTCTTGAGTGAACATAATTAGCCCATTTTGGGGTAATTTTATATCAGCTAAGGTGGTTCAAAGCATTGGTGCACCAATAGGCGCATGCTTTCATCTGAAAGAGTAGCATAATTGAAAACTGACCTCAATCTAGTAATTAATTGAAGCTGTACCCAATCTAAGCTCATAATTTCATAAATGGAACAGGCTTTGAACCCCCGTTCCCCAATAAACTGGAATGTGCCATCATCGTTTATTGAATAGCTCATCCGTTTTAATTCCAGAGCCTAAACAAGGGGCTGGGCGTTTTGTATCTCACTTATATCAACCTGGGCATACTTGGTCTGTAGCCAGCGTTGGTCCAAGGTTTGCTTGAGATCAGGAAGGGCTAAAGTTTAACCTTCTGGACCTCCTGCCACACATCCTTGTCCTTGGGGTTGGTGCCTTCATTCAAGTCATGTAAACATTACATTACCCTCTCCTCCTTTTTGGCACCACCCCCCCTCCAGGGGCATTTTCCAAATAAAAGTTTTTGTGGGCAGGGGCCAAATTCATGGAAGCAATGGCTGGCTTGGACTACGATCCTGAAGCATCAGGGAAGCGCTCATGTAATACTTCGTTTAGCTCTTGGGCATGAGCACAGTCACACGCAGGGACCCAACTGTTCTCCACAGCGTCAAATCCCTTCCAAGATACAAGGTACTCGAGCCTTCTTCTTACCTGATGAGAGGCAACAATATCCTCCACTTCCAACTCAAGCGCCCCATCCAAAAGATAAGCCTTGGTAGTTTCTGGAGGGGGGCCCTAAAACAACGTGAGCTTGATTTCATGATACACTGAAAAGATTCAAAATGAAGTGGGGAGATCCAACTAGTATGAGACATGGCCCACATTTTTGACAACGCGGTATGGCCTAATACTCTTTGGACCTAGGTTTTTGCATGGTTGCTCAATTAAGATGTTTTTAGCATCTAGCGTCACGAGATCTCCTTCCTTGTACGCTGGTCCAACTTGTCTCTTACCATCAGAATTCTCCTTGTAAGCATGCATGGACACATCTAAATTTGTGCTCACCCCCTGGTGTACCTTCTCAGTTACTTTTTCAAAGTCCACCACCACTTCCACCTTGGATCCACAACTGGGCTCCATGTTGAAGGCGGTATTGAAGCCATAGTTGGCGAAGAAGGGGGAACAACCATTCAATGCATATTGTGCTTTTTATATTTGAATTGGGCAATGGTGAGATGTGAGGCCCAATCTGAATGATCTGCAGCGATGTAACAACGCAAGAACTGTTTAAGGCATTGGTTCACTCATTCAGTCTGCCCATCTGATTGAGAGGTGATAGGCAGTTAAATGGCAGGGGCGAATCTGAAGATTCTTACACAACTCTTCCCAAAAGACGGAGTTGACTGGGGTCCCCAATCACTAATTATTTTTGAGGGACCCCGTGAAGAAAGAAAACATGAGTAACAAAAAGCCTAGCCATCTCAGCTGCACTGATTGTGGTTCTGAAAGGGATAAAGTGGGTGAAATTTGTAAAGAAGTACACTACCACTATGATAGCATCATAGCCATCAGATACAGGCAATTCCACAGTAAAATCTACCAATAAGGAAGTCCAAGGTTCATCAGGCTTTTGAATTGGTACCAACAACCCTGCTAGTGGTTGGGATTAAGTTTCATCTGGTTGCAGACTAGGCAAATTTTACAATATCTGCCTACTGAGCGGCTAAATCCTTCCAATTGTAAGTGTGGCGATTTAGCTCAAACATCTTCACCTTCCCAGGATGGCCAACGGTGATTCCGTTATGATGGTCCTGGATGATTTTCAGGCGAAGTGGTCCATAAGGAACCCATAGGCGCCCCTGAAGCCACACCATCTCATCTTTTACGTGATAGCCTCTGGTGATGTCCTCCTGATTCCATGCGCTCTTAGCAAGGACCATAGTATATTCAGCCGCAAAGGCTGAGAAAGGACTAACTTTCTGGGCATATCATATTTCTTCACATTTTCCAGAGGAGCGTGCGCTGGCCCATTGGCCAAGGGAGAGGGAAGTTGAGACACAATATTACTCAGAGGAATCATTAAATAGGTATTAGGCACCTCAACCTCCTTAGGATTGGGAGCTAGTGCAGGGTTGTGGCTCAAAGCATCCGCCAAACCATTCTCCTTGCCCTTAGTAAACTCATAAGAAAATGCAAATTGTGCAAGGGTCTCATGCCAAAGGTTTTTGCCATGGGGTTTGTGAAAATCTGAGAATCACTTGGTTGATAAAAGAATTACTGCACACTTAATTGGACTGAAGTTAGGCCAAATAATCCTCAATTTTTCCAGTGGCTTACAGTATTTGGACCATTTGGAAACTCACTAGGCATATAAAAATAGCCCCAACTCTTCTGGTCAATTTCTGGCTTAATTTTTCCTCCATAATTGAGAACTTCAACCCAAGAAGGCAAAGTTACAAGCTATGGATCTTGAGATCCCAGCTTTCTGACACTTTCCAAAAGTGACTTAAGATAAAAACAGTAAAGAGGATTAAATAAATAGATTTTTATTAGATTAGATTATTTGTTAATTATTCATTAGGCCAGGCGCTGGTATTTATACCTCTAGGGCATCTCCTGGCAACTTTTGAGCATGCAATCTCAACAGATCATTTTTCACCTCAGTCAGGCCCATGAACTGGTATGACTGAGACCTATTGTTAGGTTTATTGGTGGCAAAATAATCTCAATTTTGGGAGGATTTCAGGGAAGAAAATTGCAACAACAAGCTTGGAAAATTGTCCTAAATCATCTCAAAATGAGTTTCGGCATACTGCTGATAAAATACAAATTCTGGGAACTTTTGGAATCAATTTAAATAAATGATGTACCCTTAATTGGGAAGTTGGCAGGCCTCTCTCAATAGCACTAGGTACTCCCATTCAGGCAGTCCATATGCAAGTGCCATCATGCCAGTTACACATATCAACATACAAAAATTATTTTAGACCAGCCCAAAATACGTTTCATCAAACAGCTGATGAAAATGACTCCCTAATTGGGATGTCAGTTGTTTTCTCAATAGCACTAGGTACTCCATTTGGGTGGTCAAGTGCAAGTGCTATCATGCTAAAAATGAGGATTGACATTTAAAATTTTTCCTAGGCGGAAGAAGATTACGTTTTTTTCATATATTCATTCATGTGATTTGTAGACGTTATCTTTGGGTTGATCCCAAAAAAATTCTCATGCTGAATTTTTGATCTCAGTCTCAATTAGTTAAAAAATTGCCGAGTTTTGGTGCAGCAATTATTGGTCCAACTGTGCGAGTGTATCCAGCCTGGGCTTCCAATAAATAATTGGATTGAATTAGATTGGGTTAATTGACTGAGCTGAGTAGTTGCAGAGAAGGTCAGCCTAAATGTGTGAGTGTATTTGGTCTGAGCTTCCAATAAAATTGGATTGAATTGACATTGAGTTGATTGGCCTGAGCAGAGTAGTTGCAGAGAAGGTCGTCCTAAATGTGCAAGTGTATTCAGCCTGAGCTTAAAATAATATAATTAAATCCACATTGTGATAATATGCATGAGCCTCTTATTGCAATAGGCTCTAATTATAGTATTATTCAGTCATTAAGAGGATAATTGGCCCAATCTGTTGGTTGTCAAAGGGTTTACTTTTTGAGTCAACCACTAGAATCTGACAGGGTTAAAACATGAGGTGTGCGGTAGTACAGTAGGGCACGGTGATCTGTATGTACGCAGAAGGGTTGGGATGAGCCATGCAAGTGATGACGCCAATAAGTCAGCGCCTCAAATACTGCTAATAGCTCTTTATCATAAACGGCATAGTTTAACTTTGGTAAAATCTTTCCAGAAAAATATCTCACCAGATGCTCTATTCCATCTTCACCTAATTGTATTAGGGCTTCTGCTATGGTGAAGTTGGAGGCATCTGAAGCCACAATGAACTTTTTATTGGGGTCGACATGGCAAAGAATGGAAGTGGACAGCAAGGTACATTTTAGTGCTTGGAAGGCATCCTCTAAACCAGGGGACCACTAAAGTACTTTTGCCCTACTTGCCTTATACAAAGGCGCTGCAACTTCAGAGAAGGTTTGGTGTGAACTCTTCAAGGAATGTACACGTTATAAAAAGCTCATCAATTTTCTAACCAAAATTGTAGTGGGCCACTCATAAATCGCCTTCTCCTTGTCTGGAGCTTCATGTGCCCTTAGTCAAACACGCCGTTGCCCAAGAAGGTGACCTGGGACTTAAAGAACTCTCACTTATTGATTTTCAGCGTATAGTTGGCAGCCCTCAAACGCTCCACCACCTGCCAAAGGTGTACTGCATGGGACTCATTGTCAAGGTAAAATACCAAAATATCATCCTTTAAGCTACCGCACATACCCCAGCAAGTCCCCCAAAGCCACATCTTTACGACGTTAAAAGATGGCAGAAGCATTTTTTAGCCCAAAGGGAATAATCCAAAATTTGAAGATTCCTTTTCTGGTATGGAATGTGGTCAACCACTCCTGGCCCTTCTTTATACAGATCTGATTAAACAAGTTTAAACAATCCAGCTTGGAAAAGACTCACACCTTCTCCACATAGCGTGCAATCTGAGATTCCAGGTGGATGTAATGTAAGTCTGGTACAGTGACATTGTTGAGATTCCCATAATCTATGCATGGGTGTAAGGTATTAATGGCCTTCTCTACAAAGAGAAGTGGAGAACATATATGGGAAATTCACTGAAAATTGAACCTTTGGCTAACTGTTCCTTAACCCACATATCTAAGGCCGCTTCCTCCCATACCGTCAATGGATAAATTGGGGAAGATATACGCACCAAATCAACGGTGAGCTTGAACTTTCAATCAAACTCTGAATGAGCTGGTAGTTCATTATCTGAAGCTGCATCAAACGAAGATTTCAACCCCCCAAATAGGAAGGTAGAGGAACATCCACAGAGGGCTTCAACAACGGGGCAAGACTGAGTGTGTGGATATTGAGCCAGTGGGGCAAGTCGCCCTGAAAGTTGGCTTCAGCCAAAGGAACCGCCAACGTGCCACCATTCTTCGAAGTTAAGGATAGGGTATTTCTTTTAAGTTGGTACTGACGTCAAACTTTCGCCACCACTCTACACCCAAAAGGATGGGGTACAAGAAATTTTTGATAGCTTGAAAGTGATCAGACAAATGATAGGTGCCAACTTGATAGTCCACTAACCCTGAGATTTTCAGCGTGGGAATACCTTAAGAAGGCCTCCTCTAACCTTACCACCTGGCAAGTAACTCAGCACAAGGTAGTCGGCAAGGTCTTGGTCCATAAAATTCTCAGTGGCTCCAGTATCCACTAAAATAGTAGTTCTGATTTTCCCTAAAGGGGATTAAAGGGTAGCAGTCAATAAAAATAACCCAAATGATATTTATTTATAGCAGAAAACGCCAACACTTCACCATTAAACTTTTCTTCAGGGTTGTACATACCCCCAGGGTACGTTTTTGCATCAAAAATGGGGAGGGATAGTTGGCCACTCTTACTACTGAGGCTACATATCTCACCATATCTTCAGCAACTTCATAAACGTTTTTATAATTTAATTGTAACACCTTCTTCACCTCCTGGGTTCCGCGGATCATGGTTGTTGTCAAGCGTGGGTTTTTGGGGGTGATTGATACACTGAAATGGGGTCCATATTTGTCCCATATGGGAAGTGACATGGCTCAGTAGTGCATATGGAAACGTCATTATAAAACATGTTTTATGTCACAAACAATCCTACGCCAATTTTGACGACGGGTTGTATGATGTTATCCAAGGCCAACACCACCAGGCCCTTCGTTGATGATCCTGTCTGCAAAGTCCAAATGCAGTGCCAAGAAAAAAAACGATTTTTTTGGTGTAGATTTTATTAAATTCAGTGGAAAGTTGGGGAATCACAACTCTCAGATCGTGAAGCATCCATATCCACCAAGTATGGGCAAGAATGGTGAGTACTTTTCGGTCTAAGTTAGCGAGAATAATGCCATTTTGCTCCAACCCTTGGCAAAATGCAAAAAAAGTGGTGAGCCCCAATGCGGCTGTGGCCACCAGCTGGCGCACACCATGTGCACTTCGCAAAAGCCCCATATGGAAAAGTTCTTGCATGTAACTATAAGAGGTTGGTCGTCTAATGTCAGGAGAATATCTATAACTTCCAGTTCCCCACTTGGTGTGCACGAAGCACTGGGCCAGAGCAACGGAACTCGTCATCAATGGTAATATAATGATAGCCCAGAAGAGTGAGCTGGAGCTAAGTAAACATAGGGCGATGGTGTTGAGCACAGTAACAGTAATAATATATTACACAAACAACAAAACTTGGTCGTAAACCAAAGGACAGTTTATCACCAAGTTTGGTACAGGAGTTGAGTGCGCGGGTAACCTGGTTTGGAAGGAACATGGTAGGCCCAACGGTGTACCTGAGGCTGTTATTATTTTAAATAAAATAAAATGGCAAACATGTCATGAGACTTTCTTTGAGAAGTCCGCGCACAGGTTTGCCCAAGGCAACATATAGAAAAATTTAAGGACGACTAGGGGATTTATTAGGGAAGATGACCAACAATTAACGTTAGTCTTAAGTGAACATAATGTAACCATCTTTGAGTAATTCTATATCAGTGAAGGTGGTCCCCAAGCCTTGGTGCACCAATAGGCGCATGCTTCCATCCAAAATGGTAGCATACTTCAAAACTGACCTCACTCAAGTGATTGATTGAAGTTGTACCTGACCTGAGCTCATAATTACATAAATGGAATGGGTTTTAAACCCCCATTCCCCATTAAACTGGATTGTGCCATCATCGTTTATTAAATAGCTCATCCGTTTTAATTCCAGAGCCTAAACAAGGGGCTGGGCGTTTTGCACCTCACTTATATCAACCTGGGCATACTTGGTCTGTAGCCAGCGTTGGCCCAAGGTGTGCTTGAGATCAGGAAGGCCTGAAGTTTAACCTTATGGACCTCCTGCCACCCATCCTTGTCCTTGGGGTTGGTGCCTTCAATCAAGTCAAGTAAACATGACACCTTGCGCCCAGGCTGACTGCAAAGCCCTTAGCTCCAGCTAATAAGTTGGACAGGGGCATGCACCCCTTTAGGTCAAAAAAGTAGGCAAACCCCAAGGCCCCCACCCAGATCTCTGACCTAGGACATATTTTGGCGAGAGATGATGGGCTGCTGCTCCTCCTGCCTGCACACACCTTTCCTCCTTTTCCCCTCAACCCAAACACATCCAAGTTTCAAAATCTGAAAGTTAATATTTAAGAAAATCAATTAAAAGTGTAGGTACATTAGACAAATCAATAAGCTCTCCACCATGATTCCCATTCCCTGACCCCAACAGGAGGCTCAAATAGAAGTCGATATCAGAGTGGAAATCTTGCCTAGTACTCCAAATTCAAGAAAAAAATGAAAAGAAAGGGTCAAAAATAGTATTAAACCCAACACCCCATTCCAAAATCAAAAAAGCAAATTTGGACATTTGGAAGTTGTTAAACGTCCTGAGAATATCTTGGAATCATCGTCAAATACTGTGATAAATGGGATCTTTCCACATCACCATAAACCAATTTGTCAGGAGGGCCCATGCAAGGGCCCACAAGCAGGAGATGGCAGCGGTGGTTAAAGATCCCATTTTTTAGGCTTGATGAATGGTTGTTGCTAAACCCTTGGAAGATGGTAAGGACAATATTGATGCTTAGGAGGATTGTCTGTCCACCAAAGAGGGCGTACAGAGAGGCGGCAGCCTTGTCAAAGCCAGAATTATAGCTTATTTTCATTTCAAGATCCAGAGTACCTTCACAAAATCTCAGCAAATGATTTTAAAGATTTAAATTTTTTCGATTTTTGAGGTTTTTATTGCATATATTAGAAGAAGAAGTTTTCCTAAACACCTTTGTCTGGTTGTATTTATGTTAGGAAGTGGGGGATATGGGGGAATTTGTTCCCATGGAGTCTGCAGCATTGGGCTATTCGTGGGCCTATTTTGAGAATCTTGGCCCCCAATATTCCTATCTGGGCCCATTCTATACCGTTGGTTAGGTACCCCCAGGAGTTACGGAAAATTTTTCACATTTAATTTTGTTTATTGGTGATGAATTGGAGCTTGGCATTTATTTGTCAACCTTATTGCAAACTTTTAAATAAATTTTCATAAAATGTTTCTGATGACTTCTGATTTGCATAGCTGCTGCTCACCTTGACTCTCAATACTTCCATTTTTGTTGTAATTTGGCTTGGCAGCTCCTGATTTGCCAAGCTGTCTTTTGCCATTGTCCTCATCATTTCTTGTTTCAGCATATTATGGGTTGGCAGTCTTTGATTGGCCTAACCGCCATTTACATCAGCCTTTGCCACCTCCGCTCTGAGATTTAGTTGATTTGTTGGCATCTTGTTTATCAGAATGCCATTTTTGAGGGTCGTTGCCCTCAAATCCTACAATTTCATTATCATTATTGATATTATTATAAGCCCCAATCTCCACCTTAGGGGGGATCAGGGCTATGGGACGGCCATGCAGCGCCTTGATCGTCACAAATACTATCAAGGGAAAATTGGGGATCAAAACCACTAACTAATGAATTCAAAAATATATATCATTCCCAGCTACAAGAGTTCAGCTTAGAAGCTCGCCTCCTTATCCCAGCATAAGACTAAGCACCCTGCTAGTGGTAGGGTTTCTGGTTATTCTTTTTCTTACTTTCCTATTAATTTTAAATAAAGTATTTATTAAAACACATTTTTTTGGTTTCAAAATATGTAAAACGGCAAATGGTAACTGATCCATGAATTTAAGCCTTTCCAACACCCCTTCCAACGCGCCCACCCAGAGCTCTATGAAGCCAGCGGTTCCTTGTGGACCATGACTGCCCTTGTGGGTCTTGCTGTAACCATGAAGGAAGCCATGTCTTTTTCTTAGTACGCTGGATTCCTAACATTATAATCCAACCAAAAAATAAAGGTGCAGTTGTTAGTTTAAAATCTCTTAATTTTGAGCGAGTCACACTACCAATTAAAGTTTATTTCCCCTTTTAAAAGTTCTCCTTAGCTGTTTT
This sequence comes from Massospora cicadina, assembly GCA_022478985.1. Lineage (NCBI taxonomy): Eukaryota > Fungi > Entomophthoromycota > Entomophthoromycetes > Entomophthorales > Entomophthoraceae > Massospora > Massospora cicadina. The sequence continues at coordinate 135,980 of JAKSZP010015819.1, forward strand.
CCGCGGAATACTCTTGTTACAATCTTACAGCAGGTCCTATTAGCTTGTGAGGCACAACCCACAAACCCTTTGACTCCATCACTTTACTAGTCACAGCCAAAGTATGAGGCTGCCCCTAATTTTATCAGGTTAGGCCACAGCCAGGTGTTGAGAAATTGACAGCAGATGAGAATTACATAAAGAGTGGTGAATGTCTCTGAGAAGGGAATGAAACTCGCGCTCTTGACTATTGCACTAATTTCCCCTAAAAATTCAAAGAATGTAATATAATACAAGAATATTCAATTAAATACTCACAACACAGGCCTAGGTTATCTCACTGAGGCCTACCTTACCCCCTCACAGGGGTCTGGAAGAGCTATAACGCTTCAACTTCACCAGTATCGCCCTGAAGTATCTATATCACCCCACGAAATATCAAATATCCCTTTGGGGATGGGTGCAACTCCCATAAACCATGAAGCCCTGGCTATAAACTCTTATCACATTACACTTGTCAGTCAGGTGAAGGTAAAGTGTCTCTAGGATTCTGTTTATGAGGATCTTTTAAATAAGCATTCCTTATCTTACCATGACGATCATGAGTTTGCGCCTTTGTCTTATGTCCAGACCACTGTATACTCACTCAATTTTTTAACATGTTCACTGAGGTGTACAGACCCTCCAACTTAAGGAGTCTGGTTCAACTCTTTGTTACCTTAATAAGCTATTTAAAGTTGATTGTGCTTACTTTTTATTTACCATTCATATTTTAGTAGGGCAACGCAAGGTAACGTTAACTGCATCTGTAGACGCTGGAGCCACAGGGAACTTCATTAATCTTACTTTGTGCAAGATTTGGATCTTGCAAATACTCCAGTATCCACAGTCTTGGGGGCATCTCGGTTTATTATGATCACACTCCCTATTTGTGAAATTTTTGCTTTGTTGCACATAAATATGAATTTTTAGCCCACTTTTCAACGATCCAAGAATTGCTTTGTTCAGTGATTTTGAGTGTAGGATGGTGGCGCCGCCAGTTAGTGAGTATTGACTTTGAGAGGTATATGCTATCTTTCTCCTCCAATGCTCACTTGTGTAAAATTCCCTTCTTCTAACCTTGGCTACAGTAAACGCAATAGCAGACTGTGGAGGACTCATCTATGGATATTATGCCTAAGTTGCCTACTTTACCTCTTAGTCTCGCTCCATTCAAGTCAGTTTTTGACATAAAAAGGGCCAATAAGCTGCTCAGTCACTCATAATTTGATCTAAGTTTCCAGTTGATGGTGGACCTGATCAAAAGCAAAAATTACCTATATCCCTACACGGCTGCAGAAAACTAGGCGTTAAAGATGTACTTTGATGACATGGTGACGAAAGGGTGGATGGTCAAGAAAACCTCTCCTATATCCTCTCCTGTGGTCTTCACCCAGAATCGGATGGTATTTTGAGACCATGCGTGGATTATGGACACCTGAATAATGTGATGGTTCCTGAACCTTACCCTTTTGCCCTTGGAGGCATCGATTTCTCAAGAACTTATAAATCAAAGGTGTTTTTTAAAACTTGATTGGGTGAATGCTTAGCATCAGGTGCGGGTCAAGTCTGGAGTGTCTGACTGCAATTTGTACCTGGTATGGCATTTACCAAATTAAAGTTTTGCCCTTCAGTTCAAAAAATGCCCAGCAGTTTTCTAGAACCAAATAGATGACGCCTTTGGGGATCATAGATTCTCCTGTGCGATTGCTTATGTGGATGACAATCTGATCCACTCACCCAATGCAGAATAACACAGCAAGGATTTGGTAGCAGGGGCTGCAGCCATCCCAAAAGCTTGTCTAGTTGCCAATCCATCCAAATGCAAGTTCTTCAAGGATAAATTTAAATTCCATGAAAACCTGATTTTAATATATGAAAATGTTATTGCACATTCTAAGCCAGATGCCATTCGCTCATGGCCCACTCCAGTAACACAGAAACAGCTGCAGAGTCTCTTCTTATCTGTTACGTTTTTTGAAAAGGGTTCTCATTAGCCATTTAATTACTGTCCTGACCCCTTCACTCCTAAAAGGTGAGAATGCCCCATCTGTTTATAGATACAGAATGTCAGAAAGAATTTGAGGCAGTAAAGGAGGTTTTCACTACTACCCCTATTCTTCGTCTTGCTAAAGAAAATAAGCCAAGTATTGTGGTCCGCGACGCCTCTGATAATACAGTGGAGACTGTACATTTGCAGTAACATGAGGGATGTGAACACCATGTGGCTTATTTATTAAGGAAGTTTTGCGCCATAGAGCGAACCTGGGATATTCATGATAAAGAGTTGGCGGCAATTTCTTGGTCCCAGATTCACTAAAGGTGCCTGTTACAGGGGGCCAAGATAAAATGTTTGTGCGCATGGACCACAAGTCACTCACTTACTATCACAATCTTCATTAGTTTGTTCCCATGCAGTCAGGACTCATCGTGACTTTCTGAGCTTTAGTTTCATGTATGATATTGTCAAAGGGGCCGCCCATATTTTATCAGATATATTGAGCCAAACACCCCTAGCGGTCCCACAGTGGATACTAACTATGAATTAGTCACGGTAATCACTCCTGAGAATGACATAGCTCCGCTACCCCCAACCATTGCTGTAATTACGTCCTCACACTAAACCTTAAGCCTAAACCTAAAATAGACCCAAGTCTAAAACAAAACCCCAGGGTCCACATCCCCCATTATCCCTGATTCTTTTAATACCATTATCCCATGTTAATAAAGATTCTCCCCTCGACGTTGTTATCCTTGATACTCCTTCTGTGCCAGTGATTGAATTAAATTCATCTGAACTAGTCATGGAATCTCCTGTCATTGAAAGTTCTCTCTTGGATACAGTTTTGGCATTTCAGTCAACAGATACTGAGGGACGGGATCTCCTTGTAAAAAGACGCTTGTCTTTCCACTTTTTGGATAATATTTTTCAAAAAAATAATAGGAATATTTTCGCGATAATGTATGGGTTTACTCTGAACTGCATTCCTACGTCATAAAATAACATTATGAACATCCCATCTGGGGCACTCTGGATTGAAGAAATGTATCAATCTAATCAAATCAAGGGTGTGATTGGGACTGGGTTGACAAAGGAAGTTACTACCTGGATTAACAATATTTGATCTGCGCTAGGTCTAAATAAGATAGGACTGTGCGTAAAGGTCTCCTCCACAACTCTTATAAAAAGCAGCAGGCCCATGGTTTTACTTTCAGTGGATTTCATTTAAAATTTACCAAGGTCCCATGGGTATAACGCTAGTTTTGAATGGTTGTAGATTGATACTAAAATGCAATCTTAATTTCTTTTTTGACAAAAACTACATCCTGAGAACATGGCACAGTTGTTTGTAGCCCAAGTATTTTCACCGTTTGGGGTTCCACAGGAAGTAATCAGCGGCAGGGGACCTCAGTTTACCTCGCAGTATTTCGAGCCTTGTGTGACATGATGAAAATTAAGTTTTGCAGATCCACAGCTTATCATCACCAATATAATGGCCAAACAAAGCGTACTAACCAGTCTTTAGAGCTTTATCCCCAATGCTACGCAACTGCCTCTCAGGATAAAGAGGCAGTGGACCTCCCTTTGGCCCAATTTTTGTACAACAACTCCCTTCAATTGTAAACAAGGATCTCCCCTATGCATGCTATTTTAGGATGCATCTCCGCTTCTACCATTGGACCTCAAACTTGGAGTAATATTCCCAGCAGCAGATACCTTTGTCGCCCGCATCAAGTAATTCACCAACAAATCCAAAACCAGATGGCAAAATCAACCAATGACACCAAGTGGGTTACAGATAAAAAGCGCTGTGAGGCACATAAATTATCAAGAAGGAGATTTGGTAATGGTGGACACTAGAAATATGCACCTCAAGGCGCCATGTTATAAATGTCTTGAAACAAGAAGGTCCCTTCCCCATTTCCTATGTGTTAAACAATAAATCCTTAAACGTGAAACTGTACTCCAACTAAAAGATTAATAACTCCTTAAACGCCTCGCCTTATCACCGTTTAAAGTATAGAATCCTGTTTATTTAGATCTAATCATGGTAAAGGATGTACCAGAGGTTAAAGTGGCGAGAATTTTGAACTCAATAGTAGTAAACAAGGATTGCATTCCTTAGTATCCTCAAAGGGGATCTCATTTTATTAAGATAGTTGAGTTCCCCTCCAAAGATTGTAAGAACTGTCAGGAGTTCTTTTGCGAGTTTCTAAAAGACCAATCCTAGGGAACCATCACCATACCATCCCAAGAGGGCTACCCTTGCAGCCATGAAGCTCCCTACCCCAAACAAGAGTTATATTCTGGACAACTCCCGTGAAGGAGGTGGATTTTGTTTTTAGGAAAGGGTAATGAAGGCCTCATAGATTATCTATAAAACAGTACAGGGTCATGCACCCCTTTAGGTCAAAAAGGTGGAAACCACGAGGCCAGAACCTCACCCAGACCTCTAACCTATGGTATAACCTGGATAAGAGATGGGTGGCTAATGCTTCCCCTTCCTGCCACATGACTTTTATTTCATCAACAACTTAACCCAAATCCAAACAATTTTTAAGATCTGCAAGTTATTATCTTTATGAAAAAAAAACAAAATTGTAAAGACATTGGTCAGATCATAAAGCTCTCCACCATGGTTCACATTCCAAGTCCCCCAATTGGGGTCTCAACAATAAGTCAATATAAGATGGAAAACTTACCCAGAAAGCCAAATTTAAGCAAAAAGTCGAAAAGAAAGGGTCAAAAACAGGGATTAAACTCAACTCATTATTCCAAAATCAAAAAAGTAAATTTGGACATTTGGAATCCAAGATATGTCCTGAGAATAGCTTGGACCAACAGCTCACTATAGAGGGGAAATTGAGGATTAAAAGTATTAACTAACAAATTTATAATCAGAAATCATTCCCCACTACTGTAGTTCAGCTTAGCTGCTCTCCCGCATGCCACCATAAGACCCAGCACCCTGCTAATGGTAGGGTTTCTGGTTATTCTTTCTCTTTAGTTTCCTTCATTTAAATAATAATTTTAAAAAAGCACATCTTTTTGCTTATTTTAGGGAGTAAAATGGAAAATGGACAACTTATCCATGGGATGGAGCCTTTCCAAACCCCCTCCAGCGCGCCCACCTAGAGCTTTTTGAAACCAGCGGTGCCTTGTGGATCATGGCTGCCCTTGTGAGTCTTGGCGTACCCACAAAGGAAGCCATGTCTTTCCTTATCACGCTGAATTGCTAACACTGATGCTTCTTTTTCTAACTCATCTGACTTCTTCTTCTCAAAATGACTACCTGGTGATTTAAAAAATCCACATTAGGAATATGGGTCACATTTGGGTCAAGACTTTGGATTTTGCCAAGGACATGGATAATTGGTCGCGACCTCTTACTAGATAAGGTGTGACACATCTATGGTTTTGCAGTCTCGTGATAGTCTCCTTGATATTGAGGATCAATTTAAAGAGCTTATTAACTCCTTGGATATGGATTATGAGGTTTCAGTTAAAGAATAAAGCGGATTCTAAATGCAGCTATCATATCATCCAGGGTAACCTGGTCACAGGAGGCTTAAGCCTGCTCTATTTTAAGAGAAGCTGGATAACTCTGTATTGGATTTTCCTTTTCTCAGATGGATTTACATAAAGAATTTCTTATGAGTAGAAAGGGTCAAGTTACTGCTGAATTCTTTATTAAATGAAGCCATCACTTGATCCCAAGAGATACATTTTCTGAAGTAAGTCATCAGTATTTCTCGGGCATTACTGTCAAGACAGATCTTTATGTGTTGAACCTTCTGCATATTAGTGGCTAACTCCATGTCCCCTTCATATATTAAAAAAGTTCCAATGCTCGCCGTGATAATGACATATTTCTCCTTGGTGTAAGTCTTAACAGAGTTGACAGGCTTAGGTAGGACATGTATGGAGGGGTTTGAGGGCCTCCTAGTTTCTCAAGGCTCAGTTTTGAGTGGGTCTGTTATTCATAATTGATCAAGTTGTTGTCAGAGTTTTTTGAGAACATTTTGTAGATTCTGACTCCGATTACTTACATCTAAAGTTGCAGCCTTGGAGCTTGTAGACTGGTGTTTGTTGTTTTTATAGTTTGGTAAGTGAATTTTTAAAATATTGTTCGTTGCTAATTTTCCAAAAACTGAAGTCATGAGGTAAATCAATCTTGTAGTCCATAGTAGATTGACTTATTTGTTATCAAGAGCCATATTTAAACATGAGTGCTATATGGTTGCCACTTTATCATAGAGGGCAGTCAAGGTAAATTTTTGTTGAGAGAGTTTCTCTAACATCTATCCAGCTCCCATAACCCGCCCCTTTCAATTGGCATTCAAGGTCAAAAATTTGGGATTTAAGTTCCTTTTCTCAGGTTGATCAATACTTGGAGGATCTCCAGGGGGCCGGGAAGGACCCTCTAAAGCCCAGGGGCCCTCAGGGACTCTGAGTCCTTTGGGACCTTGTGGCCCTTTGGGGCCAGTGGGCCTAAGAGATACTTCTCTTATGTGCGTCTCAGAGGCAGATTGAGCATTGACCTATCATTGAGCTTCCAGACCCAATTAGTCAAATCTTCAATATGAGCTTCATATAATTGCTTTTGCTCAGTTAACTGAGATAATAAGTTAGTCACAGCTCGTTCCATTTGTTTGTGTAAGGTTGCTGAGGCATTAGTGAGTGCTGGGAGATTTTTCTAATTTAGGTACCCATCAAACTCATTATCATCCAAGCAAGTTGACTCTGCAGTTCATTGTTTACTATTCAAATGTCAATATAAGCCTCACAATTTTCTTGACCAAAGTTTGAGACAGTATCATATTTTGGAGAGTCATATATGAAGCTTATGGGTAAGTCTAAATTGTCTCTGGATCCCAATGTAGTGTATTCACTAGAGTTGAAACTGTTGCTGGAGAGCAGGATTGACAAATAGGCGGAAGTATGACTCAGTTTGGGCAACTCCCACTGCCGTGCTTGGGAGGGCAGCTATAGCCTATAAGCTCATTAGCTTAAGTACAACCTGGTGGAACAATTCCAATTAGTCATCTTCTATTTTGTAGAGTCTATAAATTAAAAGCCTCCACAATCTGGGCTACTAAGGCAGATTGAATTTGATAGGTCGCATCATCTGGAGCTGAAAGGTTAAAAGTCATTGGCGCTGTTATTTGTATACCTATCACGTTCTGAGTAGGTTTATTTGTTTGTTAAAGTGGACCCATCTTGTCATACTCATGTTTTCCTCCCTTTGGGTGATGTTTTCACCACTGGAATTATTAGTCTTTTGGAAGGTACGTCTTCACCTGGATGACTTGGATGGTAAACCTAGCATTAATCACCATTTTCAGAAGTTTTGGAATTTATCAGCTAGTTCCTTCATATGCTTTAAAATTATTAGTCATATAAGTGTTATTAAGCTCCCTATTAGAAATAAATCTTCTCCAGGAAAATGCACTTTAGCATTAATTTAGACCAGACAAGATATAGTAAAGCGTACTATATTTTTCAAAACAATAATTTTTGTCTTTGAAGGGGCGCTCTCACAGTGAGGATATTGTCCCTAAGATTGGCACTATCTAATCCCCTGAGGGAGCCTTGGTTTTAGGTTGTGAAAGGATGGGAACCTTTGCGCCCTTTGAGAGAGTTTCAGATTTCAATTGAACCTTTGTGTCTTTGGAAAAAATGTCTTAATCAAAGGTATTGTCCAGTAGTAGTTTCTGTTGATTGATGGCAAACTCATCTGAGGGCCAATTCATATCTAAAAAAGCTTTAACTCAGTTTCCCTGACAAAGCCAACAGGAACAGATAGTTGAAATGATCTTTCAGAAAATAAATTTATAAATCCACCAGAGCATGAGGTCACAAGCCTGAAAACATATCAATATCAATAGATTTGTTGATTTTGTGGAGGCTCAGTAAAGAGACAACCAATTATTGGTAAATCAACTGGATAATACCTATCAAGAGTTCTACGCTGCAATCCTACATGACCAACATCAGCCAAATGAGGACAATCATAGAGTGGATAGACTAGCAGATTACTTTAACAGCAATATGGCATGTATCATTGTGTAACTATTGGACCACCGCGGAGTCTCAGCATAATGAGTATTGGATGTAACCCACGACTGTGGCCAAGAAAAAAATATCTTAGAATGGAGGTGGCGCGACATTTAATTTTTAAAGCTGCCAACCAAGAGGCCCATGCCAGAATGGTAAACAATTAATCAGTTAGGTGAAGATATGGATCATTAACCTGTCTGACTCTCAGGCGGCATAATTGACCTCCACAAAAATCATGCCCTTACGCGGAGCTCAGACAATAACCAATTCAGAATCAGTACCCTTGGAAGAAACTTGGATGGCGCAATACAATCACTTAACATTTTTACCGTTATCTCAGCCTGTTTTTTGAGTTGTTGCGAGTTTAAGGCCAGAGAATAGCACATTTCACTGAGGACAATGCTGCCTTAAATGCAATGCCACCTCAGCGGAAGTTAAGTTATTGGAGGTTGAACATATTATGAAGTTTAAGCATTGTTACCTCTCTTAAAAGTTGGACCAGTTTCATGAAAAATAAGGAAAGCCTCTGTAAGTGCTGGCAAGGCCCTTCTAGTAAAAACTAAATCTATCTTATAGATGGATGCAATCTAGTTTAATTGACTCATAATTTTAAGACAACAAATAATCTTTGGGTGGAATATCCCAGTTGCTCTGGATTTGACGCCTGCTTCCAACATATTGATACAAACTGCTACTTAGAAGGCTCCAACCCACGCTGCATAAATGGCTACAATCAGTAGTAGTGCCACAGCAGCTTGCCCGATGTAAATTGTTGCTCATTGAGATCAACTTATATCAACTTTGGCCCAAAAATGTTGCAATTTCAACATCCTACCAGGCTATTGGCTTCTGGCAAGTAAACAGGGACACTTGAGATTACCATATTAAACCTATTAACCTACCAAAGATGATAAGAAAGGGAATATACTCACATTCTAGTTATTGTCTGAGATCAGTATGAAGGTCACTAATAAATATACTAAACTTGCAACACTAATGATCTTTCTAGATATGGAAAGTCAAGAATCAATAATGCCAACAAATCTGTGATCTGTTTTAATCTATTGAATTGTAAATGACATCATAATAAAAGAGTTTTGAGGGGCATGGATAACGACTACCATGAATACTTTTTTTCTAAATATTTTAAGAAAGATAAAAAATGGTGAGTTTGCTGATCACTTCTACCTTGAGGCTCAAGTATTGTATGGCGAAAAGGTTTTGAATAAGTATGACACTCAAATTGTCCTACATGTTATCTGGAGCCCTATAAAGAGTTGTACTTAGTAATGCTACCTGTGTTAAAAGACAAACATGATTTTTGCAAATGTTGGACTGCTTCTGCTACTGAATTGCAACCTTCAATGCACACAATTAAGTATTTCGTAAATTGAGATTACCATAATAAGTCATTTCAGCGAGAATTCAACTTAACTGTACAAACAATACCAGACCTGGGAGACCTGATGTGTGCTTCATTACGTGCAGCCTATTTGGAAATAAGGGTAATATGCAAGCTAATAAAATTTCAAAGAACCAAGCCCAAGGTGCATCACGTGGGACCAGCGGGCATTGAATACCAGGTAAAAAAGTTTTAAGAGTAGAAAAGGCATTTTCTGCTTCCGCTTAGACTCAACTTATCCCCAACAAAGCACAGAGAGGTTATCTCCCAGCAAACACCAACTAGCCTCAGATGATCATCACGGCTTTGCCCCCAAATATCCATTCTGTGATTGCTGACAACATATTATCAGTTGCCACTCACTCACATAAAAAAAGAACATGGAACAGGTCTTGGAGGTGGTATCAAAGCCCTACATCCAGCAATTTGAAGCTTACAAACTAACTGTTGCCTCCTGCAATATGCCAAAACTAGAAAAAGTCAACGCATTCATTCATATAGAAATTTAAAGAAATCCAGCCACCAACCTTTGAAGAGTTATTGACCTATCAGGATAAGCTGAAAATATTGTCATTTTTAAACTTCATTACTTTTTTATGATTGACTGGATTCGTTATAAGTTTAAAAGCTATTATTTCTTTTTAGAACAAAATGATTACTACAACCTGAACCTAAGTAATGGGACATAAAACAGATGATTTAGTCATTTGAGTGAAAATAAAATGCTAAACTGTAAGAAAAGATGGTATCTTCTGGTTTTTTTAATAAATATTTGATTCAATGACTTAGTCATGGGGCCTCATAATAGAATTAAATTGAGACTAGATATTTGTGCCTATTATATACAACTGTCTTTTTTATATTTAGTGGTACAAAATACATGGGCCCTGAACTTTCATAATCCCAAGGATTGGTGACATAGCCTTTTTTACAAGAATTGACATGAGGTGCTATGTCTTATAATTACCTGTTATGCAGGAAAGAATTCAATAATTGAAAGGAGGAGGAGCTGACAGTACAGCATGAAGCCTCTTATGCGAGGAGTATTTTTAAAAAATCCTGCCAACATGCCGCTAGTTTAGTACTTGTACAAGGAGAGGAAATATGAAGAAGGTGAAGTTATCATTAGAACTAAACCTAACTAAGCCATTAATTTCTTCAGGATATGAACAGATTAAAATAAAGTTCAAGTTAAAGTTCCATTTTTTAAAATATAATTTTTAAACCCCCTTAAAATACATTAATCTTTAGTGTATTAAGTATAAAGAAGTTCTTGTATTATCAGGGACATCATATTGGTTTGCCATAGTACTTGTATTGATGAGAAAAATATTGCTTCAATCCCATATTTCAGGATTACAAAATAAAACCCACAATCTGTTAGTTTGTTGTTTTCTTATATTAGAAAACTGTAGATCCAAAACTATTCTTAACAACAAAGAATAAGACACTGCAGTTTCAAGATCTTTAAAACAGATAGATAGTATTCTGAGTGTATTTTTGTTGATATTAGCATATGGAAAATCATGTCTAGAGCTTTAGAAGCCAGTGGGAATTGTAGAAAATACTATTAAGTAAGTTAGTTTTAAACTCAGACTATATCCAGATATAAAAGACCACAAGGAATGTGGCGTGCAGTTCTAGATATTACTGCTTTGCTAGGGGTCTTACATCACGCTTCCATTAAGGTTTGGTTCTATGGTTTTACTGGCTCCAAAGATCATCCTGCCAAATTAACAATATAAAATCCTCCTCATAACTTCCTTTATGAGTACCTATGGAGTTAAGTATGGTTTGAGGAGAACACCTTAGTAATAATTAGCCAGAACAATAATGTACTATAGAATTGGAGCTTACAGGAAGAGCGTTAAGCTCTGTTGACTGTGAGCCTATTTTTTAATTATATAAGTGTACTTACTGAATTTCAAAAGGGATGTGGTCAAACCAGAAATTTAAGCACCAGATCTTTGAGTCTGAATGCATTCCGTTGAGAGCTGGCTGGAACCTGACTAGACCATCGCCCAAAAAGTCATAGTAACAATGATATTGAGTTGAATATAACACCAGGCCTATATGACGAAGTTTTAACGCCTTTCCGTTGATCACATAAAGAACATGTTGCTGCACCTGGGCTCACCTTTCTATGTTAAGGGGATATCAGCGTGCTATAGGTCAATCAGTACTCCTACCCAATTTGTGTAAAAATGACATCAATTTACCGCCTTTGTTTATATCCTAACAATGGAACAACTAAAGGACATACTAAATTTGGAATGGTGGATGAGTTGGGTTTGAAGATGCAAGCCATGAGTCATTTGTTCAGTAATACCTTGTGAAAACTTAGCCAGTCTTACGGAAAAAAGATCAGGCAATGACATTGTTTGAGATACTTAAAAGTTGTTGCCAAGGATAGCTTTGATTTGTTGTGCGCAAGTGATATTCTCCGCCATATTGCCACCATTAATTATCCTCCAATCTGTATCCATCTTATCCATCAGTTCAAGGTGGGGGATGCAGCTGTCAATGAGAAAAAGATGATCAGTTAACCCAAAATGGAATGCAAGTACTTTCTAAGATCCCAAGGTCATCGTCCTTTCTTTATTTTTAAACAAAAAAGAAGGTTCCCATCGCTTGGTGATTGACTACAAAAGCTCAACAACACAAAAATAGCATTTTTATCATCTACCTAGATTTAACAACATATTTTTACCAGTTAGGAGAGGCGAAATGTTTCTCTTATATGGTCCTAATCTCCAGAGACTGGCATATTATGCAGCCAAAAGAAATGCATGAGAAATGCGCAATAGTAATGAATCAGGTACTGTTTCAACCCACTTGGATGCAAAATGTGTGTATAATGTCACTTCTACATTTTAACAACAATGAACAGTATATTTTGTGGCCTTAAAATATTCTTTATCTTAATGTACATAATTTTTATTTAGGGGAAGGACGACCTGCGGACAAGGATTTCCAGTTGTAAGCAAATAGTATAAGATTATAAAATAAAATAAAGTGAGAAACTCTAGAGTTGGGTAATCCTCCTCCTCTTGTCATCCAGAACTGCAGGTATAAGAAATTGGTAGCACTAATTACATATAGGCACTATGCCAAGATAGAGCATGAATGGAGAAAAGAGTCTGTTTTAGAAACAAAAATGGAGTACATGAGGTAATTATCTTCCTCCAATTTAGTTTCATGTGACCAAATATTCAAGCATATATTTGTTTACTAGATGAAAGCGGAAGCTGAAAAATGCCTCAAAAAGTATGGGGATGGTCCTACACAAGCATCTAGGAGAATGGTGTAATTTTGTACATAATGCTCCACTTTAATTCACAAAGTGAGTCAGGAAAGGATAGACCACTCTAAAAGCAAGTATTTTTCTTGATAGTATGAACTCCTGATTGGAGTCTTAAAGGAAGAGACTCGTTACCTCACATCATACATCTTTGGAGAGCAGGTAGCGTTTGTTTTGGTGTTTAAAGTTCCCAGCTGCCCGCATGCCACGCATGTATATTGAGAGGCATTGGATCATTCAGTAGTGCAATATATCCTCTTTGAGCATCTATAAACATGTTTGTAGATTTGTAACTGTAGCAGATAATGTGTGTGTATTTCTAGATTAGCTTCTATGTGGCTTAGAGTGTATGTTATGTCCAACATGTCAAGATAGTCTATTTGGGCTTTGGTGCATGGAGGTGTGGTGCAGTATTGTCTAAAAACTTTATCAACTTATTGAATGTAAAATATTATTGGGCGGCCCATCTGGTCAGTTTGCCTACATATGCGGATTCTCCATCTTCGCTTTACTTGATCAGGTGCAAGCGTTTGAAGTGTTTAGGGGTACCATTTGACCCTGTAGCAGGGGTTGGATGATAGATACTTTATTAGATAACTGGGTAATTGGGGTTTCTAAGTCAGATTGCGCATGCAAAGTTAGTCCTAGCAGCGCATTACCAATGTTGTGTTTGAGGACAAGATATGGCACTTAGGTTATTTTGAGGAAATTAAAGAAGCCTGCTCCGCATAGTTGATTAGTCCCTTGCCACCGCTATGTCATGGGCTTTACATAGCTTCTAGTTCACAGGGGCTTGGCGGCCTGACCACAGCCATCCCTAAAGAGGAGCATAAACTAATGCATTTGATTCTGAAAATATTATTCATGTGCTGTAAACCATATGATTAGTAGAATCAAATAATTGGCTATTATTACCTGGTCTTTCAGAAGTTTTTAATGGACTTTAATGGATGTAATACGCTTAAATAATTTTTCTATCAAGCGGTTTTCCATTATGTTGTTGGTGTAAGCTTCTTATTCTAGCTGCACTCTTAGATGGCGGAAAAGTCCCATGGCGGTCCTGGAAGCAAATGGTAAAGTGAGGGGAGTTATGTGTTATTTGTCCCAATAGTCAAACTTGATATACATTTGAATTATTTAGTAAGCTAAAAGGGGAAGGTGCCCAGCGTGTCTGATAAGTACAAGTAGTTTGATTTTTTTATGAGTTTAGCGCTGCATTTCGCACTTCTTAATAATATCTGATACTTTGTTTTAATATAAGGCATATTTTTACATGAATACGCTAACTATACAATCATCTACTAATGCTATCATCTTAACTGATGGTTGAAGATTCATAAATACCAGAAAGATGAGCATTTACTGAGAGGAGGAGTAAGTCAAGACTAAAATTATAGGAGAGGGCTAAAAGGGACGCTTTGTTTGAGAACTTTTGTGGGTATACAATGTCAGTGAAGAAGCTAGTACACGGACTACCATTGTAGCTGACTCTGCTAATATCATGGCCCAATTGGTAGGTCTGGATTAAAATTTAAACTTTCTTAGGCATACACTAAGGTGTTTCAATTTATCTTTAGTCACAATTTTTGATCAAAGAAAACAAATGCTCAAGTAGCTTGTTATTGGCAGAAGGTAGCTATTTTATGTATGTTGTCCCATAGTTTTTTTTGGAATGAATCCATATTTTGATGGTGTAATCACTTTAGATGCAATAGTCCCTAGACGTTCTCCATTATTTTTGGTAAAAAGTTTAAAAAATTGTAAGCGATATAGGGCTCCAGTTGGCTAAGTCCAGCCTATCACCTCTTTAAATAGAGTTACCACAAAAGCATCTTGACCTCTAGGTAGGAGGCATGTCTACATGAGATATTTGTCCTTGGGGGTTAAAAGTACAGGCGCAATAATGCAAGAATGTTATTTGTAAAATTCATAAAGTATCCCATCAAGGCTAGCATTTTCTATGTAATTCACTTATCACAGCTTACCAGGGTTCTTCCTGCATAATTAAATTAAAAAAATATTAATATGCATAGTGAGAGAGTGTGACTTTTAAGAAACTTTTAGATTTTTTACTAAACATTTTTTGTATATATTGTTTAATACCTGTATAATCAGTTGGTACCTCTTATGATTTTTCCACAGCTGTATGATTTGGACTTTAAAACTGTGTATATGCCACTGCTGTTTTCTGAGAGTGGAATTGGCAAAAAGATAAGTTGAGCATTTTTTACTGCTGTGATGTTTTTACTCTTTGTTGGAAATTAACTTGATGTTGTAGTTTTATTAACAATGCTTTAAAGCAGGAAGATACATCTATTCTTGTGCAATCCCATGAGGGACTATGTACTTCTGCAGGACTATTCCATTCAAAGATTTCCTGTTCCTTGAAGAAATGCTTGATAATAGCTGAAACAGCCTGAATTTTTCTGAATATAAAGTGTCTATCTTGCTTTACTGTTCATTGGTTAAAATATGAGCGAGTGGTTAATGAGTCTGCACAAAAAGGGATTGTAATCCAGTGTCAAAAACTTATTTTTGTTCATGTACTACATTTTGGTCGTGAGATTGCCTCCAGATAGTTATTTAACTGATCTCCAGTGAATGTTATTGGTTTGGAGACAATGACAAGAAATACTATTTAATGATTTAGAAATTAGCTTTTGCTGGTTTATATTGTGAAATCTGGGGGCAATAATTAAAAAGCTCAAGTATGAGATCTATGCGTGACATAGACATTAGTTGGCCATTGTATACATGAGGGCTTGTCATGTTAGGCAGGTGAGAAGCATTCTTAGATTTATAGTCATATGGGTCAAAGGTAGCTTTCAGGACATGCAGTGCAACATGTCCTTACGTGGCCTCTGCTGTAGGGGACCATCAATCAGTTGTTAAATCAAATTTAACAGTCATGTCTCCACCAATAAAAGTGTTTGATGGGATGGGGAGGAGTGCAATATTGTTTAAAAATATCAAAAAATCTATGCACTATTTGGTGAATATATGCTGCCCACTGTGTGCACTTTATTATGCCATGATATTGTACTGGCTAGCTCTCAAACATCTGACTGTCTAGAGTTTATCTATTATTTTATGTCTTAATTTGTTTTTACTATCAGCCCAAAGTGTTGTGAACAAGAAAACTGCGTTGGGAGGAGCATATGAGGCCATGCGTACTCTACCCCATGCATACAATGGGATCTTGTATTGCCAGGATGTTTATAGGGGGATCTCAAAGAACGTTTAGTCTTCTGGTCTAGGCGCTTAAGCCCAAATTCCTGCAATTTACAGTAACTCTATTTTGATCAAGACGCCCATAATAACTCAGGAGTGATGGACAGGGCCTTTCAGCCTTATGACATCGCTCACCTTGAGGTCCTTGCTGAAAGTATTGTAAGGGTGTGTATTCACTATAATGTGTTCTTTATAATTGTTCATTATCAATAGGGATTCATCTTATCTGGGTATATTTGTTTTGGTATTAGGGTGAATTTTTGTTGCACTATAAGCATATCTGAGTAGGGTACCTGTTTATATTGTGCAATATCCCTGACAATTGATGCTTGATAATTATGCATAGAGTTCAAGTTGGCAAGCTGTTTAGGGATTTGAAAATTATTGCCCAAATTGGATTTCTCAGAACTATTGTCATTTACTGTAGCATTTACTTGGTTTATCTTATCAAGTTCCGCCACATATTCTTAAATCTTTTCAGGCATGATCAAGAATTCTGTTGAAGCCTTTGCTTTGTGAGGCTAGCTTTCAGGCTCTTTAAGCGGTTTAATGTTTTTGGGGTATTCAATCAACTATTTTCATTAGCCAAACTCACACCACCTAAAAACTTTAATTGCATCTACACTTTTTAAATATACGCTATTTTTTTCTTCCATGTCTTCATCACAAAAGTCAGATGCCATCAGACCTTCTTTAACAGGGTAGGCGTGTACTTTGTGCCCAAATGCTTTCAGTGATTACAGATGGACGGTGCACTTTCCACGGATATATAAAATACTTTAGACAGTTAGCCATCCAGGAGTGTAAAAGCTGCAATATGGGGATTTTAATAAGGTCTTTCACTCCCTCTTCATGTGGTTAAATTACCGCAATAGCCTTCACTGTGCATAAAGAAGGCATAAGGTGGAATTGTTATATTTTAATCTTTTTAATATTACATATTATCTCATATCTGCATGGAGTTTACATTCAATATAATTGAGAGGCAAGATTGTCGCGGGGTGGTCAAATGAGGAAAATAGAGATCTAACGTCAATCCAATGTATGCACTTTGTTTGAACTACTTTCTGACTTTTTGATGGTCATTCACTATGAGCACCTTAGCTTCACATTCATCATCCTCTTCCTTTCAAAATTGAGGTTCAACTAACTATGGTTATATGTGGTGGTTTCATACATTTATGTGGCAAAAAGTTAACTGGCTTCACCCACTTTTCCCAGAGTGAGGTGATACCCCGCACAGAAAGAGTCTAATAACATGCTTAACTAAATACAAAGACTGATATGTTCAATTTTTAGAAAGGCGTTATGCTTTGTACTAAATTTAAAAAACCCTGGATGCGCCTCTGCTTTAAGTTTTCTTGTTTTTTAAATGCCATAATCTATTCCCAGGGCGTTTTTAACCTTTGTGCGTTGTAGTTAAAAGCCCTTTTCCTTTTACTATATTTGCCAAATCTATTCGATTCTTATAAAATCCGCTCATCTCATCTGTGTAGATTATCAGATTGACTTTTTAATTAAAATAACTTTGCCAAAAACGTTGATAATTGATAAAGAGAATATTCCTTAGTTTATTTAGCTGATATAAAAGTCTTTTTGAGAATGTTTAGCAAACACTTACAACATTTAGAGGATGTCTTCTACTAGCTACCATCGCTAATCTTAGTATCACCCCAAATAAATATAGTTTTACCCAGAAAAAACTCAAGTATTTAGTATCATTATTGACTAGAAGGGCTTATGGCCCTTGCCATCTAAGTTTGAGGCTATTGAGAAGATGTGCAACCAACAAGCAAGTGGGAATTATAGGTCTTCTTAGGGATGGTTGGCTATTATTAACAATTCATCTAGATTTTTAAGTAGATTAAGAGAGTCTTTATTTTCATATCTTAAAGAACAGGTTTCATTAAAGTGGATAATGTGCTGCTAACTGACTTTTGCTAAGCTTAAGAATTGCATCACCTCCACGCTGGTGCTTATGTACCTAATCTTGACAAATAGTTTATGATCAAAATGGACTTGTCCCTTACCACAATGGGGCTGTGTTATATCATCTCAACAAAGATGAGATAAAGCACCCCATGACCTACTGCATCTAATGGTAGACATACACAAAAGGAATTACATTGTGACCAAGAAAGTGTGCCTACCAGTAAACTATGCATGTCAACAGTCTTGGGTCTACATCCATGGCGTACATTTTAAGGTGGCTGTCACAGATGAGGCTGCAACTGATGTACTAAGTCATTCTTTTACCAGTGGACGTGTACAAATAACCCTAAACTGGTGGAGGTACTGGCAATCACTTCACCATAGATGAGGGCGATCAAGGATATTTTATAGGTGAGGGCGAGTCTTGAATTTTTTAGTCAGCTTGGGATGTTGTAATGAGTAATAATTTCAATATGCACATTATGACATCACGCAAAATATTTCTCGCCCTGCAGGTTAGAAGATTATATTAATGAGGATGAAAACGCTGCTAAAGATCCATATAAAAATTAAACACCTTTAATAGCTTTGGGGTCCAAAAATTTTTATTCTGCCAATAACAAAATAATTAACGAACCAAATTACGCCAACAAGAGCTTTTGAGGTTTGAAAGCATATATTAACAAATCTGGCAATCATTTTATTTACAGAGTGACTCAAAGCCACAATATGAGGTGCATCATAGGAGCGCCATTACTCAAACCTGAAGTTGAGTAGGGAATTACCAAATCTGGTAATTAATTAATACTAACAGAAGCAACAATGGACCAGAACTCAGAAGCAGGGCCTAGTACAAATGCCCTTGAACATCCAGTTTCTGGGTTAACCACTGCAAGATGGAGCTCATGTATGCAAGATTTATCACAAATAGATAAAGTGACAAATACAGCAGTCAGAAGACGTATGACTAGAGGATATTGAAAAATCCTTAAATCAAAACACTAAATTCCAACTTATATCTCAATATCCCATTTATTTCTTATTTTGAATTTCCATGAAGTATAATATACTTCATGTTTTATCTTAATAAGTAACATTTCTATAGAAGCTTAATTTTATCCATTTGTTTGCACTTTTGTTGTATAAAGTGTAGTAATCGCCAGTAACCAGTCTGAAATTGACCAATTTGGAAGAGACACTCTCTGTTGAGGATACCTTGGTGCTGATAACGCCAAGAGATGAGTTTTAAAGGTTCCCTTTGAGTCCCAAGACCCACGCATGTCAACAAAGTATAAGATTGTCAAGAAGTTTGCTATAATCGTGGACATTTTATACAAGCAGTTAATGCTACAAGGGGTAGCATCAAAGGAGTAATTGAACAAAGAGAGCAATTGTGATGTGAGAAAAGGTTGTTTGGTGCCTAATCTGCGCGAAGTAGACCCCCTGAGCAGAGGGTCGCCTTTAAAATTAAGTGAGCTGAGGTTGGCGCGCTGACTTTGGTGCTCCTTACAGAGGTGGCACCATCAGGCCCTAGCAATGATCATTATAGTTCTTCTGAGCAATATGACAATGATGCGATTATAAAAGTATATCACATAGAGGATTTCTCTGAACAACCTGAGAGGGAGGAGGATACACTCCATACTAGACTCCATATCCAGAAATTTGAAGTGCATGATCTATGCACTGACCTTGAGCGTTTTAAGGAGACTGCTAGAAGAGGTTGAAACGCCTCACTACTTATTGTGAGAGGACATCACCAATAATCAAATTGAAAGCAACACTTAAGAACTTTGAGGAGAGACTTTTATTCCTCAAAAAGAGAATGGCGAAACCATCACCACTTTGAATGAATATGGAGAGCACTTGGAACAGCACGACAATATGGTGTTTGGAATGGATAATAGTATAGAAGATCTGAAGGCACAGATGCACATTGCACTGGAGCTGACCTCTACTTGACCTATAAATTTAATGCAGGCACCTATGTGGACCGCTCAAAGGAATGCAACACAACTGGTCAGAACTTGTACTCAGCTTATGATGCATGCTATCTTGTTGAGATAATTCCAACTTTAAATAGATTTCAACACTATGTATAAACCTGGCGAGGGTACAATTGCAGGTTTCCTTCAGATGTACAACAGTAGCATGTATGGTGCTAGCGATTGCCAGAAGGCTCACTTTGTACAAGGATGCATGATCCATGAGGCTCAGGAGATCCTTAGCACGTGCTTGAGACCTGGATTATCTTTGACCAAAGTCAAAAACATCTTACTATCTGAGTTTGGTAGTTAATAGGATGTCCATAATATGAAAACAAGAGTTCTTGTTGATGAAGATGGGCAAAAATGAGTCAGTTGCGAATTAAGCTTCTTGCTACTACTTCAAGGCTCAGTAGTAATGTGCCACAGGAACAATGGATTTGCCTACCGCCAAAATCATTTTACTTAATTCATCAGAAATGCATCCTAATCTGAAAATATATATGACTCTGGCGGTCAAGAGTGCAATGTCCCTCAAAGTACTAAGGAGGTGTTGCTCAACGTACAAGGGATGTACAAATCTTAAAATAAGGCTATTCCACCTACACCAACCCCTAGAAAATTTAATTAGGCCGTTTATGTCACCAACGATAATGTTGACAAGCCCAATGAGAAGAGTAATAAATTGCCTGACTGCTTGCTCATCAAGAGTTTAAGTGCCACAGGTGTCATCAATCTGGCACTTTTATCGATCCTGTCCATTAGTTACTGCCAAAACAAAGGAACCAACCCCTAAAGAGGATTCACCCAACACCATAAACTGAGTGAATCTCCATACTTATGGTGAGAAAGACCATGAGGATGAGGACTTAGCTAGTGTGTTACCACGTGTTAGGGCACCTAGCATAGCGGCTGTATCAGCTAAATTAGGAGTTCATGGTACTTATGGATTTGCATCAAGAAATATTTATTTGGCCCAAGAAAACAAGCCTACTTATTGTGATCAATTCAATTGAATAAGGAGAGAAGTTGGTCGCGTCTACCTTTTAAAATGTGGCGCCAAATAGCAAAGACACTATCAAGGCCAATGCTTGCGCTGCTGCTTTAAAACAGTTTGAGGAATCTGCCATCAACGTTATCACTACTAGAAACCCCTTTAGCAAGAGCGTAACAAATGTGGAAGTAATCATCCAGAAGGTTCTCGGTCTAGAAGTGCTGGATACTAGGGCTCCAGTTAACCTTATCTCCTTTAAACTTATGAAGAAACTCATTTTTATGCCTAACATTGACTACAATTTGAAGTAACGTACCGTAAGACTTGACATTGATTGTGCCTTAGGAGCTTTTTCCGAGTTGCCTTTACGCTTTAGGATGGTCCTGATGGCACCTGCAGTACTATTGGACAACTACCGCTGCAATTTTTGATTGGTAAAAATTTCTACTAGTTTTGGAGCAAAGGTCGATTTCACCACTATCATGGTTAGCATCTTGAGCTATTAGCTCCCCCTGGTGTTCAAGGATGAGGATGTTAAACCATAAAAACTCATGCGTGTATTGATCAAAACAGACCAATTTATCTATACAGTTCATTACACCTGATGGAGAAAGGTGCAAAATAACTACCGCCTACAGTGAGTGCAGATCAAGATCTTCCTCTAAGTGCAAGTGAAACCATAGAAATTTGACAGGTGATTAAAGAAGAATGACCATGTCAATTAGTGTTAAGATTCCTCCTGACACCATCCTGGAAGTGTATAGTCAAGACGAATCTGAGATCAAGAGCTCAGAGTACTACCATAATTCTATGAGACTACTTACTCTGGAGAGCTAACCCTTGTTTTTAGAATATTACTACCCATAAAATACGAGTTGAAAAGGGAAAAGTTGTATCTCTGGCCCAACTGACCAATTGCCAAGATATTGAGTCCATACTTACTGTAGGAGGTTTCAACGAGTTTGGGTTTTGGGATGTGACTCTAAGTAGCAAAATGAGTTGGACGAACTTTTGGACAAAATTGATGACATTTTCAGCACCAACCCAACGACTATGGACTGTGCAAAGGGAGGTCCATAAGATGAACACTGGTTCTTCTATCCCTTCAAGTCCAAACCTTATCACCGTTTAAAGACAAAGGACGCTGTCTTTTCACAAGAGCAAAACCAGTTAGCTGAATCTAGGCTAATTCTTCCATCCAAGAGCCCATGGGCATCTCCTTTGTTGCTGATGCACAAGAAGGATGGGACCTATAGGGTATTCATGGTCTACCGCCACTTAAATGAGATAACCAAGAAGGACTTGTACCCGCTGCCACTTATCAATGATGCTAAAAAACCTGGCGGCCTGAAATACTTTTGGCTTTGGACCTAGCCAAAAGCTACTGTCAAATGAAGCTGTTTAAGATTACTTATTTGGTTCTTTATCTGAAAATAACCCTAGTAATTTACTGCACAGATTCTCTTTTCTTGTGCACTTCATCTGCGCTGTATAGTATAATAGATTATTGATCAATAATAGTATGACGACTATTATCCATAGTTGAGTATAAATTCTTATATTTTGGCCCAACGCTCAGACAGTATTCCTGATTAAATACTTATGATGTCATAATCATAAAGATTTGTTCCCTCGTTCTGTCCAACACAATTTTCGCTGAGATTCCCTGGTGACAGTCTCTTCAGTCTAACACACAGTTAGCAGCAATCCCTGATTGTTTCTCCTCTTTCTCTAGATCCTCACTCAGATCTTTACTCTTTTCTCTAAGAGTCTTTCCAATTATTGCACACAGCAATAAGATTATTGAGAAGAATAGCACAATGGAAGCTGATGATAGTTTACTACTTAAACTATTTACTGGATGAATAACTTTAAACTATATATCTGTTATCATAATTACTGTTTTTTATTATAGTGAATCCTGGGGGATTTATAGTGGGGATTCGGTCATCTAACCCTCAGTTGACACCTCTTCAATGAAACGGCAGCCATTGCTGTTGAATCACCCATCTTCATCTCAGCAGTGATGGTCTTCCCCATCCTGGCTAGGATTCCGTCATTGGACATCCTTGAGACCTAAATGGAAAGAGTCAGAAAACGTGTCCCTAACGTTTTCCTTTCAATCCAAGTGAACCAACCATATTTGGCTAGCGACCTGCTTAGGTAATGGGACTTATTACACTAAGGCAGGTCACGCATCAACCGATCAATTTGCTAGTTGCAGGCAGCATTTTTCACCTCAAAACTTGCTATTCATTCTAATCAGCCAGTGATGAAACCTGACCAATCCCAATTGGTACACCTGATAGTTAATCACTATCAGATGCCCTTATTTTGTCAGCAACTACTCCTGATGAGATCTTAAATATTTGTCCAGAAAATCCCCAATGGATATGACCAGGCAAATATCCCAAAATCCCCCAAACGTAGTTACTCTGAAACTCAGGCCAACCAATTTCCAATTCACTTTGCCTTAGGGAATTTTCCCCTAGCAATACCTGGTAATCTAGCAGGCTGGGAATATGGGCAAAAATCCTAACACATCCCCCCTCTTGCCTAGATTTCCAGCGAGAAAAGGACCGGTGCATGAGAACACCACTTTGGACACTTGGTCATATATTCTATTGGTTCAAGTGGATTACACTCGTCAATACTCAATGCTGCTTAGGATGACCATTGACATGCAGCTCTCTTCCTCTTCCTCCTTGCTACCGCCTACTCAGAGCGCGGTCCCCACGATCTACTGTTTTGCCAGGCTGATCAATTCACTCATGATGATATTAGTCTCAGGATCCAGTTTTCCCCCCATCAGGGCATATGACCTGCTGTCATATTCAGGATTCTTGGTCTGGCGTCCTTGATTTCCTGATTTTCTCCTCATCCTAGACAAGAAACTCTTGCCATCAATGTTCAATTCATGGCTCAATTAAGAATACTTATTTTTATTCGCCCTTGTTATTTCTCTCATAACCTCTTGGCTCAAGTCATTCCTAATTTTTCCCTTGGAGAGCTTATCTGATTATTTTTGCGATTAATTTTCTCTGAAATTGGAGCTTAATGGATTGTAGGGTGTATACTGTCAACTTCCATATAAGTCCAACATCCCCCTCTCATCCAGCTCATTTGTCAAATTCTGAGTCGCAATACCAGCAGCTTCTGATTAGATTGTCTGATCAAGACCTCCATCTCATCCAGCAGATGAGTTGGGATGCTCGGCGGAACATCTTCAATGATCCTTCCAGGACTCATACGCCTAGTCTGGCACCAGCGGCTAGCCCTTCCATCAAATTACAGGAAATGGTAACTAATCCCTCTAAAACCAGCTGTCTATCATTTTGAACAACTCTCAGCCAATTCTTCCTCTGCCATCAATTCCAGAGTTGAATTTCAAAACTCTCTAGATTTTGCTCCTTTTGCTGATGCACCACCATCATCGTAGATGCTCCAGAGATTATGCCATTTTCTCATGATCGCTCATTTCTTTCCAGGTTGGACCTGCTTCCTGAGTTCCTCTTCCAACTCGGACAATGTTACAAACCTGCTGTTCTGGCTACTGAGCTCACTATCAGTAACAGTATTCACTTTGAGCTTCCCTATGCTGAACTCTGGGCCCAAGTCACTAAGGCTTTGTCACTAGCACTGAATTCCTCTGATCTTGATAACATCCTGGATCAGGATACCGCCACTTATGCTCTTCGCTTTTCTGGACAAGTTCTTCAAAGTTGGTCCACAAAGCTTCCAGCCTCACCTGGTTTTCACCATTTGTTCAGCTTCAGCTTACAAAAACCCATAGTTGTCACTTGCAGGATGCCATTCGCTCCCTGCATGACTATCTCTTTGCCAGCGCTTCCCATCAGTATCTTCCGCTGATGGCTTTAATAGGGGGTATGCTTTTGCAACCCCCATCCAGTATCCTTTGTTCATTGCCAGCCCATATGTACAGTGTTCTAAATGAAGCTCGTTGTCAGGCGCTCAAGACTAATCTTCCAGCTCCGGTACCATACTGGGATTACTCAGGGTTATTTGCCAATTGCCTCTTCTTATACATTGATTTCCTCCCCGCTCCAGGGTTTTGCAATTGGCTTCATCTGACATCTCACTTTCCCTTCCCCTAGTTGCTTTCTCGCAGGGCTTTGCATCCGCTCAAAGAATGTGGTTTTTTGTAGGGCTAGCCCTCGCTAGCATCCAATCTCACATCAATTTTGATGGGCTGCTCATTCCTACCACGATCCATCCTCTCTCCCCAAGAGGCGACAGAGGCGGAATCATCCCATATCAACTACAATTAATAAAAATAAAAATTAGTGACTTTATTGGTTTTTTCTCTGTGTGATTTATAATCTCTCTTTTTTCCAATATCTTTTATCAATTTTTTATCTTTATTCTTCTTTTTTCCATGGGACTTGACCTTGTTTCGGTTCAGCAGTCCATCTTTTTATTTTTCCCCCCAAACTGGGTCCTGGATACTTAAACCTGCCAAAGCTCTATGGTTCAGAGGTCCTTTTTTCGGACTTAACCATCTAGATTGGCTCAGAGGTCCTTTTTTTGACTTGACCTAATCATCAGTACATGACCAACTTAATGGTTCATTGGTCCTTCTGGAACTCTTTTATTTTTTTTCATTGCTCCATCGCTTCAGATACTTAGAGTGGACTCAATTCACAACTCTTCCATCCAAGAGATTCTTGATGGAGTAGGCATCAGTCACCATCTTGGTGATCACTTCAAATGGACCTGACCACAACGTATCTAATTTGTTTCTTCTTCTGAAACCATGTGTATCACAATAGGCTACTTATTCACCTATTCAATATTATTCTAAAGCTGGTCAGTTTTTATCATCCGTCAATTTCACACATATCCTTTTCTTCAATGTAGTATCAAATGCTTGTGATTGCATATCAATAAGGATATTTCTCAGTTGGTTCAGGTACTGTTTGGCACTCATCTCTGATGTAGTTTCCACCACTGAGTATATAATTGGTAGCAACGCGACATTTCTCCCATACAACAACTCAAATTGCGTCTTTCCATCATATTATGATGACTAATATTGTAGGCAAACATCACAAAACTCATGTATGTTCCCCACGCGGAAGTTCTTTTTGTGACCAGCTTCCTCAGCGTCATGGCCAGCGTTCTATTCACCCTTTCTACCAGTCCGTTCATCTCCGGATGGTAAGGTACTGACACGACTCCTCTGATCCCCATTATCTCATTCAATATTGGGATCACATGAGATGTGAAGTTAGTCCCATTATTGCTAAGCAGGACCTGTGGACATCCATGTCAATATATTACTTGATCCCAGATGAACCTGGCAGTGTGGGTAGCATCTACTTTTTTCAGGGCCTTCATCTCGACCCATCTCATCAGATGGTCGATGGCAACTATAATGTACTTGAATTCCCCTGTGCTCATCATCAGTGGTCCTATCACGTCAATGGACACCGTGTGCCAGGCAAATCCAGGGCGGACCAGTCAGTATCCAGTTGTATTTTTATGTGGTTTGTGCAGTTGGCTCTCCACGCAACAAGATAGATAATCCATGACATAGTAGTTGATGGATTCCCAGTAATAGTACTGGTGAATATGATCAGTTGTTTTCCTCAGGCCTCCATGCCCAACAGCCTTGTGAGCTTCTTTCACAACAGCTGCTCTTTCTGATGGCTTCAGTAATAACTGCTTCCCATTGATCATCTTATGTACTTGTCCATCCATAGTCTTGGTTTTTCCATCGTTTTCTAAAGCGCACCTTGGATTTCTTAGGGATTGTCCCCAATTTTTCGTCGACCATTCTCTGGAATAGCTCATCCACCTGCGGGTATACCATCTGGATCATTGGTAACCACGATAAGCCATCCACGTTCTGGTGAGAAGCCCTCACTTGGTGGACAATCTCATAATAATAAGCCTGGAGCTTTAGTGCCCATTGGGCCAGTCATCCTTCTGGCTCTCTCAAATTTTGAAGCCAATGCAACAAAGAGTAGTCTGTCACCACCTTAAAGTGCATTCCGTGGATGTACACCTGAGACTGCTTACATGCATAAATAACCACAAGGCATTCACGCTCATTCACAGTGTAGTTCCTCTCAGCGGCTGAGAGTTTCCAGATCACATACGCCACTGGATATTTGTCCCCCAAGTTCATCTAATTGACTTAGTATGGCGCCAATCGCCATCAATGAAGCATCAGTTTGAATAATAAACTCCCAATCAAAATTCGGATATTTCAGAATCAGAGAATCTATTAAATTCTGGCGTAGCTCATTGAAGGACCCCTGGGCCTTTTCATTCCATATGAATCCTTTTTTGGATTCTTCAATATATGGAATAATGGCTCAGCTATTCAGGCGAAGTCCCAAATAAATCTTCTAATAGATTGTTTCTCTTGGCAACTCATGCTGGCAATCTCATCTTCTCATAATTGGCAGATTTTCTTCAGTATCAACCTTGTGGATCACTTCTCTCACACTTAAATCATGGTCATTTTTTGGGCGAATACTCTCTGATACAATTCAAACAATTCAAGCACCTCCTCTTGATGGACTTCCATCAGATCAGCGAGTTGCTCTTGATCAACCAATAGGTTGATACTCTTGGTTACCCCGGCTGATAATTTCATCTCATCAAGGACGGAATTTCCTCAATTTGGCCATAAGGATCTTTTGTCACCTCTTAGGTCCAAAACTCAGACCATAAAGATCGATATTTTAATATTTTATATATTTTTTTGTATTTTTTGCAATGAGACTTGCAACCTACAAAAGGCTCAGAGATCCTTCTTTTCCCCTTCATCCAAACTGGATCCTGGGTACTTAAACTTACCAGTTATCATGGTTAAAAATCTTATCCTCTCAAGATTTAACCAACCATTTGGTTCAGTACCTCTTCTAGGACTTGACCAAAATCTCAGGACATAATTATATAATGGTTCAGAGGTCCGCTGGGAACATTGCAACTATTTTCTCTTAAGCTCAATACTTCTGATTAGTATTGACCTTTATCACTATACAACCAGCAGTGGTGTCTCTTCACATATAGGCTACTCTTGCCAGCTTTGGCAATACTCTTAATTATTAGGCCTTTAATCCCAACTGGTTATTTGTCCAACAGGTCCTAATTTCATCCCTTATTTTGGCAACTGATGCTTTAGATCCTTTTATCCTCATTAGCCTAAAGTTCCATCCAATTATTCAAATTGTTTTTCTCCTTAAAACAATTTTCAGCCTTCATGGCTATTCTTAATTACACATGTCGTTCTGACCTCGTTAGCTTCATCCAATTTCTCCTAGATTAATGTACTCATCTCCAGCAACTTCTGATCAGTGATTGAGTGTTATTGATTCAGATGATTTTCTCCACTGTCTTGTATTAATCATTTCCTGTTTTTGTCTTCAAATCTTAATTTGTATGGCAATTCAATTCTCCGGATTGATTGCTTCCTATTTCATTTAATGCCTCATATAAACACTCACTCCTCAGGACCATTTAAAGCAGATCTAATTTCAACCTAAGTTGATCCTGATGTTCCTCAGGACTATTTCCTTCAGTC
Organism: Massospora cicadina; assembly: GCA_022478985.1. Lineage (NCBI taxonomy): Eukaryota > Fungi > Entomophthoromycota > Entomophthoromycetes > Entomophthorales > Entomophthoraceae > Massospora > Massospora cicadina. Next base: position 164,460 of record JAKSZP010015819.1, read on the forward strand.
CCATTTTCAACCCGAGTTGGCCCTGCTGATCCTTGGGACTAAAGTGGACCCAATTTAAAACCCATGTTAGCCCTGCTGTTTCTTGGGACTATTTTCAGCGGGCCCAATTCCAACCCAAGTTGGCCCTGATGTTCCTTGGGACTATTTCCAGTGGGCCCAATTTCAATCTGAGTTGGCCCTGATGAATCTTCATCTCAAATAGATGTCCGGTGGAACAGGTTTTTCTTGCAGCACTAAATAGTTCCATATCTAGGCTGCAAGTCCTTTTCCCTGAACTTGAGTATCTTCAACTTGCTTCACTCAGAGCTCAACTTTTGAGCTGGGTGAATGATAATGAACGTAATCCACTTCACATTCTATCTTCGTTACTTCCTTCAGTAACTTAGTTCAAAAATTGGAAACATCTTCATAGGACATCGTGTTCTAAGTTCTTAAACTCAACTACCCCTGTAGTGAGCACCAAATTGTGAAAAATTTACTTATTGTTTTCTTTATAAACAAACAACTCAAGTAACCTTTTTACTGCACAGATTTGGTTTTCTTGTGCACTTTTTATCCGCGTTGTATAGTATAATAGATTATCGATCAATAATAGTATGATGACTATTATCTGAAGTTGAGTATGAATTCTTATATTTCAGCCCAACGCTCAGCCAGTATTCCTGATTAAATACTTATGATGTCATAATTTTAGGGATTCATTCCCTCATTCTGTCCAACCTGATCTTCTTTGAGATTCCCTAATAAAAGTCTTTTCAGTCTAACACACAGTTGGCAGCAATCCCTGATTGTTTCTCCTCTTTCTCTAGATCCACGCTCAGATCTTTACTCTTTTCTCTAAGAGTCTTCCAATTATCGCACACAGCAATAAGATCCTTGAGAAGAATAGCACAATAGAAGCTGATGATAGTTTACTACTTAAACTATATACTGGATGAATAACTTAGAACTATATATCTGTTATCATAATTACTATTTTTTATTATAGTGAATCCTGGGGGATTTATAGTGGGGATTTGGTCATCTAACCCTCAGTTGACACCTCTTCAATGAAACGGCAGCCATTGCTGTTAAATCACCCATCTTCGTCTTGGCAGCGATGGTCTTCCCCATCCTGGATAGGATTCCATCATTGGACTTTCTTGAGACCTAAATGGAAAGAGTCAGAAAATGTGTCCCTAATGTTTTCCTCTCAATCCAAGTGAAATAATTGTATTTGGCTAGCGACTTGCTTAGGTAATGGGACTTATTACTCATTAAGGTAGATCATGCACCAACCAATCAATTTGTAGTTGCAGGCAGCATTTTTCACCTCACAGCTTGCTATTCATTCCCAATCAGTTAGTGATGATTCCTGACTAATCCCAACTGGTACACCTGATAGTTAATCACTATCAGATGTCCCTATTTTGTCAGCAACTCCACCCAATGAGATCTTAAATTTTGTCCTGATTGATCCCTGATGGATATGACCAGGCGAACATCCCAAAATCCCCCAAACGTAGTTACTCCAAAACTTGGGCTAACTGATTTCCAATTCACTTCGCCTTAGGGAATTTTCCCTAGCAATACCTGGTAATCTAGCAGGCTGGGAATATAAAAAAAAATTCAAACAGAATCTCTCACCTTATGATCAGAGAATTGCGCCTTATTCAGCAACCAGGGATTGTTTGAACCCACAATAATGCCACAGGAGCTCTGTAATGCCCCTTCAACCTTTCAACAAGCGATGGTTCACATCTTCAGTGATCTTAAGTTATTGAGTCTGTTGATATAACTTGATGACATCACTATGTTCAGTCACACGTTTCTGGAACATTTGCAGAACCTCTAAATGACTTCACGTGGATGCGCGCATAAAACTTGAAACTGAAGAAAAGCAATTGTAGCTATTCTTAAGAGACAGATGGAGTTCCCGGGTTATGAGATTATCCCAGCTAAAATTAAGCCTCAAAACAGAAATTGAACACAATTGTGGCAAGGGAGCCACCAAAGAGTATAAGGGATGTTTAAGTGTTTTTTGAATGGTGGGGTAATACAAGCAGTTTATCCCCCATTTTAGGGACTTGGTGGCGCCCCTTACCTACCTGCTGACTAAAGAGGTAAAGTTTAAATAGAGCTTGGAGCAGGAGCAGGAGCAGGAGCAGGCCTTTGCAGATTTGAAGGCACAATTGGTAGAAGCACCAACCTTGGCCTACCCATACTTCAATAAGACTTTCTACTTGCATACCGAAGCCAGTGATGTGGGACTTGGTGCAATCTTAGCACACCTGGATAAAGATGTGGTGGATCACCCAATCAAGTATAACTTTAAATTATTCATAAAGGCCTAAAAGAATTACACAGTTACCAAACGCAAATACCTTACATAATCAGAGCAATCAAGCACTTTTGGCCCTATCTGGAATACATTTCAAAGTAGTCACAGATCATGCATCGCTTCAAAGGTTAAGAAACATGAAGGATACAGGTGGACGCCTTGCCCGTTGGGCTTTCCTTCTTCAAGGGTATGATTTTTAAATAATATATTGAGCAGGAGATAAACACCTCAACACGGATGGCTTTTCAAGACTATCAGTATTCCACCTGCAGGCACCTGAGAGCGATCACATTTACAACCTAATTGGGCTACCTGAAGAGACCTTACAGGATGAAACTGAAGAAGTGAATAGCGTCCCGCGCAGATGCTCTAAAGACACCCTGCGTGTCAATGGTAATCTGCAAAAGAAGGTTTAAGACAAATGGTATCCATACATCCAGCCCAGTGATCACATGGAGATAATGATGGAGGCTCACAAGCACATAGTCCATGGAAGATTTCAAAGTATGTTGTCATACCTCAAGGAGAGGTTCTTTTAGGAGTGCATGTCCGACAAAGTACACCAAGCCTTGGAGTTGTGTTTATCTTGTGCCAATTTCAACCACTGGAAATAAATTTGATTTTACGCCAATTCCCCAACTGCACCGTTCAGCAATGTCTCTATTGACGTGGTGGTAAAAATGCCAACAGCATCCAGCGGAGCCAAGTTCATCCTGGTGGCTCTTGACCACTTCATTAAGTGGTCAGTGCACCCATTTTTAAAACATAGACAGCAATTTTCACAGCCCGTTTTTTTTAAAATCAGGTGATCACAAGGCACGGATGCTCTCAATTTCTGCTGTCAGACATTACAAAAACTATATCTCGGACTTAGTAAACAAATTAATTAATCTTTTTGGGGTGAAGCAGCAGCACACTACCTATAATCCATCCTCCAATGGAAGTGTCAAAAGAGTAAACGGGATCCTAGGAGTAAATTTTAAAGAATATGGCTCTATTTTACAAGTCAAAATGGGTTCAGCTGTTGCCATCAGCGTTTTTGGCTTACCAGTTAAGCCATCATTAAATGATTGCAATGTCCCCCTTCAAAGCCCTGTATGGGCGAGAGGCCGCGCTGCCTACCTTCCTGGCACCCATCATATCAGCAGATCAAAAGAACTACCACCCAGGAGTTACCAACAGGATTTAGCTAAAGATCTTATAAGAAATTAATTAGAAGCTTTAATCAACTTTGAAGTAAACCTCCCTCCAAGCCAAAGAGAGAGCCAGAGAAGAACCAAGTTACTTAAGGTTAGCATAGGAGGCAAGATTTTGTTTTATCACCTGAAAGGAACACAACCAGAGAAACTACAGGGCACTTGGACTGGTCCTGCGGCCATCCTGATGAAGAGAGGAGCGGAATACTCCATCTGGGAAAGTGATACTAACTTTGTTTTTTAGAGTGCATGCCCAGCACCTTTGGTCATTCCCCAGGTCTCATCTTGGAAGGGGAAGTGTTGTGGATGATGCCGTGACTGGTGTACAAGTCATTCCTTTACCAGTGGAATGAGCTCAAACAAACTTCAAACCAGTGGAGGTACTGGTGACCAACTCACCTTGGATGGGGGAAATCAAGTCCCTTTTATAGGTGAGGGCGAGTCAAGAAATTTTTAAGTCATCTCAGGATGACGTAATGAGCAATAATTCTCAACACACATGTGATGACGTCATGCAATATATTTTCGTTGTGCCAAGTTAGAAGATTTTAATTAATGATGACAATAACGCCATTAAGATTCTTTATGAAAATTGATCCCCTTTATATCTTTGGGGTCTGAAATAATTTTTCATTCTGCCAGTGGCAAAACGATGAGTAAACATAATTATGACGATGAGATTATCAGAGGTCAGAAAGTGAATATTACCAAATCTGGCAATCATTTAATTTACAGAGTGACTCAAAGCCATGACGTGAGGTGCTTTTGTAGGAGCGCCATCACTTAAACCTGAAGTCAAGAAGGAAGTTACCAAATTTGGTAATCCTTTGATATCAATCAAAGTGACAATAGCCCAGAACCCAGAAGCAGAGCCTATTACAAAGGCCCCTGAACATCCAGGTTCAGGGGTAACCACTGCAAGTCTGAGCTCACGGCTGTAAATATTATTACAAATGGACAAAATGCTTAAAGTAGCAGTAAGAAAACGTATGACTAGAGGATCTTGAAAATCCTCATTAAAACCCCAAATTCTCAAATATTTCTCACTATCACATTTAACTCCTATCTTAATATTTACCATGAAGTATAAATTATTTCACGTTTTATCTTGATATAAAACCTTTCTACAGAAGCTTAATTATATCCTTTTTTGCATTTTTGTTGTATAAAGTGTACTGATCGCCAGTAACTTGTCTAGTATTGACCAATTTGGTATAAGACACTCTCTTTTGAGGATACCTTGGTGCTGAAAACACCAAGGAAGAGGGTGTAAAGGTTCTCGTTGAGTCACAAGGACCAACGCTTGTCAACAATGTCTAAGAGTGTCAAGAATTTCGCTATGGGAGCGGACAGTTTATAAAAGAAATCAATGCTACAAGGGGTTGCATCAAAAGAAGATTTGCTTTGAAAGAGAGATTTTTATGTTAATGAAGGTTGTCTGGTGCCTATTTTGCGTGTAGTAGACCCCCTGAGCAACAAGTTGGCCTCTAAAGTTAAGCAAGAGAAGCTGGCGCGCTGACTGTGGCAACTGACTACTCTTCCCTCAGATGATTGCAAAACCTCAAAGAAATGGAAGTCTAGCTAGCTCATTGTGCGCTAAAACAACAGTCTTACAACTTTGAAAATCAACATTGACCCATGGCAATCAACCAGAACGCAAATAGACTGTCTTGGCTTCCACTTTAGCACTGATTACCAACATGGTGGACAGCTTCTATGACAATCTTTTGGGTCAACCTTATGACAAAAAAATGGAGGAGGTACAATGAGCACAGGATCAACTGATGAAAATTATCTTTATCAAAGAGGGGAAGTTTTTTAAGATGATAGAAGGTTGTAAATATCTGGTATCAGATCAGCCAAAAAAGTAACTGATCCTTAGAGACCATAAGGCCACGGGTCATGGAGGGTTCATGGAGACTTATGAGCAGATGAAGCAATATTATCACTGATAATTAATACATTTGTATGATCATGATGCATTAGTAATCGTACTAAGTGTCACAAAAGCGCCATAATTCAAGAGGTGCTTGTACCATTTAGTTAAACTTAATCTCACTTTTCATATCATGTTAACAACGTCATAGGGTTGCTGACCACTATCAATGACCAGTTAAAAAATGTGGCAGCTAATGACCATCTTAAAATGGGTAGAAGCCATAACAATCAGGGACTTGAGGCCTCGATGACTTCCAAATTTATTTTAAAAGATATTATCTACAAGAATGGGTGCCCTCAACTTTTACTGATGGACAATGAACTAACTATACCTACTATGTGAAAAAAGCTCATAAGTTTATGGGCTCAAGGGGTAATTGATGCCATTACCCCAAAACCCAACGGTGTGGTGGAACGTGTTAATGGCACCCTGTCAGCATCCTGAAGAGTTTTGGCGTTGGGCATGCCGTCCAGTTAGAACTTTTTCTTATCCTCTGTAGTGTTTGTGTATAACATTTCATTCCACAAGTCCCATAAAGAAATTGCCATTATAATTGTTGCATGGAATATAGCCCGCTCTGGCTCTGTTATTATACTCAAGCGTCCATGAAGAGAGGATGAGTCCCAACCAATACCTCAAAAAAATTTAAAGGACACTAATTTAGCTCTCGATTGAGGCTTTCTTAAACATATTTGTCTATAAGAAAATATGCAGGGAGTTTGACAACCAAATAAACATTCTTTACCCTGCCTCAGCGTGCTATATTGGGTGCTTTACTATGATAACTAAGTATTTGGTAGGATTAATAATATTGAACACTTTTTTATGTATCCTTTTAAGAAATATTGAGAAAGTTAACAGTACCTATAAGCTGAAGAAATCCATCAATGACATAGCATTAACGGAGTGCATGCCAAGTTCCCTAAAAATTCCAACAGAGCTCTGAGGCATCAACTTTATTTTCTTAAGAACCAAGCTCACCATTTAAAGGCAAATTATCGACATCCTATGTTTAGTCAAGTAGGAGAAATGTTGAGAAATGGTGTTGATCAGACACAAAATATTGACCTTTAGCAGACCCTAATATCACAAAGATATAACTGATTCACAGTTTGTACCTTTTGTTAAATCTTGATATCATATAACGTCACAGCTGACCCACATGCATTTTTAGTGACCAATTACTATTAATCAGCCATCAGACTTCTTACTAACTCAACTGCTTTTGAATTTGTATACCATTGCCTTTATAGCTTGAGCCCCATTATTTTCCCATTCCCTCCAAGTTTTATGTTGGTTGTGTTACTTAGCCATTCCATTGTAATTGTTTTACAAATTGATCTCCACCTCTATTCCAAGGAAGCCATTCCCAATTGATCTATTGTTGGTTTCCACCTTTTGCACACCAAGCCTTTTGGCGGGGTCAAACGCCTATCAGCAGACTATAAATGGTATAACCTAGAAGATTTAGGCGCTAAGAAAGCTAATTAACTGAGTATATTCCATATACAAGTGCCTACATTGGGGGACATACAATGGAAATGAGATCAGAGATCATGGCAATGGGAACTAACGGGCAACATAATTACAGAAGTTAAATGGTTCCTGCTGAAACAAGAGCCCTATCACTATTTCAACAGATCTTCACCCTAGGATTACTATTTAAAACTATATAAGGCTAAAGACATTCTAATTAATATCATCAATATATCTTAAACTAATTATAATTTTATTTTAATTATTCTGTTTCTCATAAAGTTGTATCTTATTGAGTGCTTTATTTTCATGTACATATGTTCTCAGTTGTAATAAAATTTGCAACAAATGTGTCCTTTCATTTTAACCAGACTACATTGGAAGTACAGATCTTTCAAACCTCATTTTCCTCATTTTAAATGCTGAAAATAAATGGTGTGTAGTTATTATATTAAAGAGGCACCCCGTGTATTAAAAAAACAAATTTGAGAACCTGCTTGGTCAAATGAGGACTTTAATACTTTGTGTCATGGAAGAGTTATTCATCTTATGAGATTAGTTGTGACACTGAAAAAGATTGCACCAACTGTCATAAGTTTATGTTTCAAAATTTACTAAGATTATATCTAGATTGAATTTTCACCCTCACTCAAGATAGCTACCATTACAGCTATCATCCTTTTATTTCCAACAAGAGCTACGCCCTGGTAACGGCAATAGCGGGAGGATTAGACCATATTTTAAGGTAAAGATACTGTAAGGACCCTAACTGCGACCATTAAGTTATACTGGATAATAGACTCTTACCTGGGCTATTCCAATCCTCAGGCACTGCCTTTAGTAAATTGTGGATCTGGCCACACTATTGATGCGATTTGGATAGCCGCCACTACCATTCTCTAATCATCAAAATCACTTTTACCAAACAAGCATTAAGCCTTAAAAAATTTCCAATTATGCTAAATTTTATGTAAACAAAAGCAAGTTAATTTTTGTAAAGAAGCTTGCTATTTATAAGGGTAGAAATGCTATTGGGAAGCACATCTTCAAAAAAAACTTTAAAACTAGATGATTAACACCTTATAAAACCTTAATCTACTGAAATGAGATAAAGCATGGAATTTTGTCTAATTTTTTTGGGTTAATGAATTATAGATAACCAATTTAACTGAAGACTAATTGATATAAAGCAACTCAAGGTCCCCAAACAGTGCGCAAAAGTTTAAAGCCCTATTGAAATTCCAAGGAAGTGGGATGTCAAGTCACATCATAATTATATACACCCAAGTATTCCTTAAAATATATTTTGTTACGCAAGACATAACTAAAGTATTTTGTTGTGTTAATATCAGATTTTTTAGAGTAAAGTATCACATTATCTTTAATTTACACTTTATCCAAAAATCTATCTAACCTTGGATCACTATAAGCCCAACGCTGGGCTTATCTTCTATGGGGGTTTAATAAATGCACTCTTGGCGCTACCTTTGTTGGTAATAAGTAGTGACATGTACAAAGAAGCCCTTCTTAAGCTCATTCCCAAATGGTCTAAACATGTGAACTATGTTGTGGAACCCAGGTTGTAGATAACACTAGCCATGAGTCTGGATTTTTAGATGATATCAGCTTCCCTTTATTCACATTTTCCTCATTATATAAATTGCAAAGCATAAGCACAATTAATTAGAATGAAAGTACATATGGGTAATACTGCTAATGTGGGTGCCTTAGGACCAATTATAAAAGCCTGGTTTTCCTTGGCGTTTTATTCCAAACAACATATGACAATGTATATTAATAATAATATCAATTCTAACACGGTTTTAAAAAGATGATAAGAAATTGTGATATTAAAGAATATAATGAATCTATGAGGAAACATCAGAACTTATATTTTTTTAATGGTATCCACTTATCTTCCCACAATCATAGCTGAAAAATTTGGCCGGCCAAAATTAGATTTTATACTATAATATAAAGTTGCACATACTAATTATTGAAGTGATATATATAATTAAACCTCATTAAAGTGATAAGCTACATCTAATTTGAAGGAGGGCCAAGGTAGAGCTTACAGTGGTAACGTTATTCTTGTTTATGAATTAGTTTCTAAGAATTATAATATTATACTTCCTTATTTTATATTAAAACCCATTACTCAGTTTCTCACCTTATCAGTGGCTGAATATTATGGAGTCGCCATCAATGATAGTATAGTTAATTGATCTATATTGTGAAATCCAGTTTATGAATGTAGTCACAAGCTTTTTTAAAAGATAGTTGAATGAAGATTAGATATTAATTCCTTTAGGGATATCATTTACAAAACATTTAGCTCATTTTAAAGAGTAAAAGAGTTTAGCATGTGAAAAAACAAGAATATTTTGGAGGTAAGACTAAGTTATATGTATCATCATATAGAGAAAGAGAAATAAACTATTATAGAATAATGATCTTAGGGTGGTTGTCTTTTGTTAATATGTTGCATAGTTTATGGTTTTATGATAGTATGAACTGTAAGAGGCAAATGTGAGTAGATAGACCAAATACCATAGTTTACTCATACTAAAAAACCTTGTTACTTGTTATGTAAAAGACATGCAGAATTTTGATAATTGTTATATATCATAAATGACTTGTGCAGATAAGTTACAAGAGCTGTATGGCCATTGTATTGTAGAATCATTTTATATCTTTTTTACTATCAAATCCAACTCAAAATATTGCATATATTAATCTATCAGTAAAATTTTATTGTATAATGATTTTAGTTATTTTAATCTTTCCATGAAAATATTATCACATAAATCAACTTTCTTATAGATAGTATATTTATAGCTTAGTTACTATCTTTTCAAGTGAAATAATTTATGAAGCTAAGATATACTCATTATATTCTCTTTTATAGAAAAAGCGCATGTTACTTGATACTTATAATAATTAAAAATAAGTTTTATTGCTAAAGTATTAAAAGTAAAATGTTTCAATTATCATTTTTAAACTTATAAGATTTATATGCGCTTCATTTACCTTCCTTTTTACAATAAATAATAAAAAGTTATACACTATTTATAAAGATAATTATCTAGGTTCTCCGGTACTATATTGGGTTTCCCTTACTGGTAAAAGTAAGTAATTTATGATAGATTATAGACTAATAGAATCTTTAGATTATAAGAATCTTCTAGCTACTTGATTAGCTAAGGTAACTAGTGGGAAGTAGCACAGGGTTCAGGCATGCTGACACAACATGAAAGCAAAGAATACCTCTGTCCATCAGAACAAAAACACAAAGACAGAAAGCATCAATAATAAAGGGTATTTTTACACTAAATTTTTCTGCTGATCTTCAATTAGATTTACTTCTATACTCTCCAATACACAAGCACTTCTTAAAAAACAAAAACTAAATTTTTTTCCTCTATAACTCTTTGATTATCCTACTATACTCTTAACCCTACTAACTTTTTTGATACTCAACTCTTTGATAATAGCCTACTAGTTTCACACTAGTAGGTATAAAGTTTTCAGCTAATGAAAACCCAGGCTACCTAATCAATCACCCCTTTAGCATAATTTCTTGGGGCCTGGAGTTTTTCTTAGCTCCTTGTTAAAGTTCCGATCTCTGGAGAAACTGACTTCTGATTTTAAAAATTGTGATAAAGTTTTCAAGGAAGTTAGCGTCTGCTCTCTATTGATTCATAATTCAACTCATTAAATTAATTTGATTGCTCAGGTTTAATTCAATAGAACTCTGAATCTCTTTGTAAACTATCTGATAATATAACGAACTTTAAGGCAGATTGGTAACATGGATCTAAAAAACTTAAGCTTGTTACTCTGCCAACTTTAATTTTATAGCATTTTCCCACCCTTAACTGAGCAAAATTTTATTCCAGCGCCACTGCTCTTACTTCTTCAGAACCAAATTGTCAAGAACATCATTTATGCAGTATTATTTCTGTGCATCCAATTATGTCTTTAATCACTGGCATGACTAATACACAAGGAACATAGATCATGTTCTGTAACAGCCTTCCAGATGGTAATAATACGCAAGACATTACAATAGGTCGCGCCCACGCCATCTTATCACAAGATAAAATTCTCCCAAAGTTTGTTGGCCATATGAAATCTTTGCGGTATCTGTGCTCCCTTTATCTAATGGTTTTTCTCATCAGTTAATGCCCCATCCATAGTACTTTGCTCTGCTTGGAATCCATGTACCCGCTGCTATGGTTTGTGTGCTGAGTTATGCTTGATTAGTCAGGTGAGTCTCAAGGCAGCTCAGAAATCTATATTATGTTAGGGATCAACTACCAGGATAATCAGTTCAATAGCATGCATGAATTAATATCCGCCACTTTTAAGGCCTTGAATGAGAGTTATCCGGGAAGATATCTTCTGATGATGTGCCTCATTAACAATTGATTCTTATTCTCCTCCAATGGGACCTCATCTCAACTTATATTGCCTTCATGCTACAGTTGGGGAGATATTTTGGACATCCTACTCTACCTCTACGCCTTTCCCATGAAGCTATCTTATCATAAACGATTCCTTTAGATTGTTTTGTCCTTGGAGTATCCATCTCTCCTCTAATGGGGATACAAATTCCTTGCATTGTACCTTCATCTATCTCCTCAATTTGTCATATACTCCCAGATCCCCTGCAACTCTCAGCGGTTGTAGCTATGTGGCCTCCTCATAGTCGCACAGGAATTTTGTTCAGATCATCCAATGTCTCTAAACCTTGCCTCTTCATTGCCCTATGCTGAGAGTGCCTGATCCTCCATCATCCATCACCCACATGAAGGGTCTCACCTTGAAAGTCAAAGATCTTCTTAGAAGTTATGGGCTCTTAGCCAACTCCAGAAATAAAAGCTGAAATGATCTTAAAAAAGCTATGGTAAGTGAATCAGTTGAATCCTCTAGCCAATCTCTTCTGCGTGGATGTACATTCTGTTATTGAATGGCACACAAAGCAAGCAGAAAGGAACGCCGGTACCAAAGATAATGAGGACAGAGGATCACACCAACCAAAAAATTGTTTCTGTTTATTGCCTATTACTTATATTAATTTCATGCTCTTTATTATATATAAGTATACTACAACTTTTTTCATTTTTTATTATCTACTTCTTTTTTTCTTATTTTCTTTCCACTATGATTCTAAAGACAATTTAAACTTGGCTTGGACCTTCTTGACAATCTTCCCATCTGAAAGTTTACTTGGCAGATATGCATCTTTGGATGTTTCTCTACAATTTCAATTATTTCAATCCATACGCTCACCAGTTTGTTTTTTCACACAAAGCCATGATTATTGTAATATAACACATATCTTTGTATCTCATATTGCAGCAACTTAGCTCATCTCTGTAGATCAGCATCATGATCTTTAACCTTCTTTGACAGACTGGCTAAGTGGACTTTATTCTGAAGTTTGATCAACCTAGAAGTTCAATTTGACATATTTTCTTTAGTTCACTCCAGAGGTTACTTCCACACAGGAATATAGCAGTGGTGCTAAGGACTGGTGTAATAAGTACAATAGTTGGAATGGGCTCTTCCCATTAGTCCAAAGGCTTCAAGATTTTCCATTGTCTTGAGCCACACTGCATTTCTTGCTGCCCTGTGCACGTTGAGGATGATGCTTAATTGATCTGATAGTCTAGAGAAATACAGGTTAGATCTGTCTATTTTATTGTATTTTTTGTCAATTTTCCAAAGTGTATTTACGCACATCTCATCCAGTGCTTGTATCACTTGTAAAGTATTTTTGGAGTATTCGCCGCTGATAATTGTCTCATACATCATAACAGTAGATTTTTTGTTATGGCTACAGTTGATAGCCATTATTAGAAGTCTTCATTGTTTCTTTCAGCTCCAGGGAGGTGTAATATTTCAAAATTGTACGCCTGAAGTTTAAGGCCCATTGCGCTAGTCTCCTTACCAGTTCTCTAAGGCTTTGCAACCAGTGTATCAACGCGTTATTTAAAATAGCCTTAAACACTATATACCATGTAGATACACCAAAAATTGTTTGTGAGGAGGATCAAAGCTAAGCATTCTAATTTGCTGATGGTATTATTTTGTTCATGAAATTTAGGCTCCAGCTACATAAGCGACTGGATGTTTGGCACCATTATCATCCTGTTATGAAAGAACCTCACCTATGGTGGAGAAAGGATGTGTCTTATGTAATATGACTCTTTCCGAAATTAGCGTACTGTAACACTAGAGCATTGAATAATGCTGTTTGGAAGGTTTCAGAGGCATCCTTGCACTGTTTTATCCATATAAACAGCGCATCCTTCCCAGAAGTCCAAAAAGAAGTTCGCTAATTTAGATGGAGTTTATCAATGAAACGCTGATAGTATCTGACCATTCCTAGGTCAATTTATACGCCAAATTTGCTAATGTGCATTGACATCTGAAGTGACTTCAATTTTGAGAAGCTTGGATTGAAGGCCTTTATCATCTAATAAAAAGCCAAAGTACTTTTATTGATTAATCAAGAAGTTACATCTGCAGGGCTTTACCTTAAGTTTAACAGAGGAAAGCTGGTGGAACACTTCCTTTATGTTCTCTAAGTGTTTATAAAAGTTTGTGAAAGCATGTATATAACATTCAGATATAGAAGTATGCAAACTACTTGAGATCTTCAAGGATTATGTCCAATACTTGTTGAAACGTCGCCATGGCATTAACAACCATCGGGGCATTCTAGTAGGTTGGAACAAGCCCCAGATGGTCTATCACACACTTTTTTTGCTCATCTGTAGACAACTTATTGCCAATATTTGGAGATGAGTTTTTTGAAAGATATTTAGCGCTGACCAAATGGTTCAGTGCATCATCAATCCGTGGCAGGGGGTATATATCTATCAGGAATGATGGGATTCGCCCTAGTCTAAAAAAAAGTTTGAATGTGAGGTAATTTGCAACTTGATCGATGGAGTTCCACCATCATGGAAGCTACTGAAACTGCTGCAAACAATGAACTCCTAAACGAGAAACTAAAAATTCTAAATCCCTACTAAATCTGCCAGATTAACTGGGGAAAGATATTTGTAAAAGGAGTGTCTATAACTCTCCTGTTCCCAGCATAGCTGTGCGCGGTGCACCAGGCCAACGCCAGGGAACTAGCCGTTAGTGCCAGAGTGATCAGAGCCTAGAAGAGGGTGCTGGAGCAATAACCACTTAGGCATAAAATTGCGAATTTTATAAGAAAACTCCCAGTTAAAATGACACAGTACACATATCAATAGGGGATAAGTGACCCAGGTTAGATGGAACTTGGGCAAACAAACGGTGCACAAGGGGAGAGCTGCAAGGTACTTGCAATGGCAAGGGTAATGGAACGTGAGACCTCCTTAAAGAGGTACATGCACAGGAGCGTTTGGAATATCATATAAAATTTAAAATAGCATAAAACGGGGAAAAATTTATTGGGAAGTCAACCAACAAGGAATATTGGTCGAGGGAAAACATATTTAAGCTTGGACAGGGAAATTGGGGTTATGCCACAGTGGGCCCAAGCAGTGACTCACCAATAGGGCAATACTGCCATCTGAGTTAGTGGAATAGGCTGAAACTGACTTCACTCAAGTGATTGATTGAAGTTGGATTTGACCCAAGCGCTTTATTTCATAGATGGAATGGGTTTCTAAATCCCTGTTCCTCAACTAACCGAACCAAACCATCCGCCTTTATTTGGTAGATAGTTCATTTTAACGCTTGGCCAACATCAGGGGCTGGGCACTCGGCACCCCACTAGGACCAACCTGGGCATATTTTACCCTTACCCAGCGCTGGTCTAGGGTGTGCTTCAGGTCTGAGAGGCCCTGTAGCTTCACTTTTTGGGCCTCCAGGCGCCCAGCCTTATCTTTAGGGTTGGTCCCCATTATTATGTCATGTGTACATGACAATATTGTCATTTGATAATCTCCTGATTCTGCTGTATTAATCAGAAATGATCATGCCGTTTGATAATTTTCACATTCCGCCGCATTGTTTATAATGAATCAAAACATTTGGAAATTGCTGTATCCTAAACAATCCCAAACTTTTACAAAATCTGTAAATATCATAGAATTTTTATTAATAAAGAAATACTTGTTCATATCCTGGACTTTTGCCTAGTTTTAACTAGAGATTGCCTAGCTTCAACTAGAGAGTTTTCCTGCATCTTTAGCAGAGATTTGACTTGGAGATGACCTCAATTCCGCCAAGAGATTGCCCTAAAGACACAAAGTCTGCTAGGAGATTCTGCTGGTGCTATTACAAATAATAATCATTATCCTTTAGATAATTCAACCTTCAAATATAAAGAAAAACTCGTTATTGTTGTATCCTGCCAGGTCCATTCTGAGACTACCTGATAAAGACGTACCTTCACATGAGTAATCCCAGCTATATTAGCCCCTACCAATATGGAAGATAATATGAGCTTGACCAGATGTGTCAATTCTAATAACCAAGATATGCCACTTTCTAGTACTTGAGAGCTTGAGTTCAGAGCAATGATGACCCTGGCTATTTCAGGCCTGACGAATCCCTTTATCAAATCTAAGCCGCTGAAGTAGCTGAGATTGTAGAGGCTTTACTGGTTGAAACCATCACCCCTGGGGGGAGAAACAGTTATCGTCGCTCCTCTTGGGTTGCTCCCAATAAGATGCATCTATATTCCTCACCCAATCTTCCTAGTAACGAAGTAGGAGTGGCTTAATCTTATCTCTGACTATTTTTTCACCCGCAATTTATCATCAAATGCATATTATGTTTGCATCACATAAAAATTCATTAAAAATTAGACTCTTGCAGCAACTTCACACTCAGCTTTATGAATTGTATGAGGCAGCTTCCAATTTTGGCCATGATAATTACCAAACTATTCTGAATAACCAGAGAGATATTATGAGTTGCAACACCACCTAGCCTAAGTTTACAGCGGATTTGTATGGTACCTACATGGTGACCTTACTCAAAGGATGACCCATGCCACTGCCAACTTGGATATGCGAGTGGAGCATGCTTTGAATGAGTTTATTGAACAAATTACTGAAATCTCCAAGCTAATGATTTTTAAATCTCTGAATTATCTATACAGATTCAGAAATTGAGTGAGAGGGCAGCCATGCCGCCTGTTTAAGAAGTTATTATACAAAAGGACTCCCAGCTAAACCGGCCCTATTGGCCCTGAAGGTGGGAAAGGGCCCAGGACCTCCTCGCCTATTGAGCCCACTTTGATGAAAACAATGAAGCTTGAATTAAAGCCCTCGAACAACAACTGCTAAAGGTGGCTTGAGAAGCGTGGATGAGTATTGAAAAGGATTTTCTTGATGAGTATCTAACACTGATCTCTTTGCATAACAAACTTTATTCCCTACTTCAAACATGTTCTCAGTTTATCACCTTAAAGCAAACCAATCAGACCTTAGTAAATGAAAAACTCAAACAAATGAGCGCTAAACTTCAAAATATTAATGCTAAACAAGATACCTTGTCAGCCACAGTAGAAAGCTAGTCTGCCGAGATTATAAATCTCTGGTGACTTCTAGATACTAAATCCTCACTCGCTCATATCAATGAATTGTACTTTAATCTCCAGGATGATATGAATGAGTACAACGTCAAGTTGATAAAGTTATCACTCAACTGACCTATGAACCACTGAACCAACTGAGTCTAAATGTCCTCCTTCTCCAGGTATTCATGTTCCCTCTGAACCTGTTGAATTTTTAAATCCACCTTTAAAGAGAAGTATGTGCCTGAAACCAAAATCATCCAAACTTATTTCTACGTGTATGAAGGTGCAATGAAAATGGCTATGAATTTCAAAATGTGCCAGCACATACAAACATGTCTTAATAGTAAGGCCTGAGAGATCTTAATGCCATATTTCAAAGAGTGTACTACTTGTGATTAGTTAAAGGACGCCGTTATCAAAGAAATGATATAAACTTAAACCTTTTTTCAAGACAGACTTTCATGAAGATATCCCAAGGTGTGGAGAAACAAATATCCTGTTTGCTGAGCAGTTTTAACAGAAAAGTCAGGCCATCACATCCTTCAATCTGGTTACTTTAAACGATTCCATCTCTACTTTTCTCTTCAAGTTTTAAGACAATATGACTATTAACTAAACTTTCATAATGCTAAGAAGATGTACAATCAATGCTTGAAATAAAGGAATCTATAATGGAGTTGCCTGAGCTGTAAGTGTTCCAAACACCTAACAAAGGGACCTGGCCTCACATTCATGATTTAGGACGATTCCAAGAAGCTAAGCCTTGATGCGACCCTTGCTCTTATTGCGGAATCTGTAGTCATCAGGAGGATGCCTATTGGAAGAACAAAAACTGATAAGGCGTGAAACGTGGAGCTCAATATGGTGCGAGGCCCCTCTGCTGACAATTCTGCGCCTCATCCCGCATCTAACGTTTTTTCCCGGTCTGAATGTAACATCTTATCTAAACCTTATGATATGTATGTCCTGTACTCATTAGTTTAAATAAAGGTCTAAATGCCTCTTACTCTGCGCTTTCCAGACCACTTCTTCCAATTAATTCAATTTACTCTTTCCCCCAATTTTGTCACTGAGGTTACCCATGTTGAAGTTGTTAGACATAAGTTTGAAATTCTGGCCATTGTCAATACCAGATTGCAAATTAACATCATTTCCTTTTTATTGGTGAAACGAATAAAGGTCGTACTTGATCAAAACCACACCTTAGATTTTGGTACCGCAGGACCTCATTGAACCTAATCTCTGGGGGCCTACTCCTCCTTGCCGCTTTGGTTTGGATCATTGGTTGTGCCAGCCCCAGCGATTGTGCTATAGAATTATGGTTATATATTTATCATAGGCACACAATTATTTTTTGAATTTGACACCAAAACAGTCATAAGGACTTATATTTTTTACTAGCATATCTCATTCCCTAGTTGTTAAAGACGCCTCAAAGAGAAAAGAAGAGGGAAACCTAAGAGATGTTTACTTTAAATTCAAATTTCAATAAGTAGCAAGAATACAGAAAAGTCAGGCTAAACTCAAGCTACCTCCTTCCAGTGCTAAGGCTCAAGAAGGGATGCCTATATACTTCAACAACCGTGTAGTTATACCCCCTAAATATCAGTTACTGGTGGGCATGGGGATTCAAGTTATTATTATGAAAAATCACTTTCTGGAATGTGTGAAGTCTTTAATCCATCTCTTCAAGAGCCTCTTACCTGCCCCAACATGCTTGATCCTGCTTACCAGTGCCTCTACCCATATATATTGTGAATTTCACTGATTGACCTATTCAAATAACCTGAAACTATCCTGTTGCTTTTGTATGGAAACTACCTGCAATCAAATTAAATCTTACTGAGTGTGCAGAAATTTACATAATTTAGGGATTGATGAGGGAATAACCATCACCTGTGTAGATGTAAAGATATGTGACACCCTCACCTCTGAACAGAAGTGCCAAGAGGATGCTTTAATTGAAGAGTATGTTGACATATTTTAAAACAGTTTGGATGAATTTAGGATGATGAAAGGTGTGCATCATAGAGTGAATTTGGGAGACTCACCACCAATCTGTGCTTGACCCTACTAAAAATTAAAGATTAAAGAGACCAAGTAATGAAGGAGCTGAAGCAACACTTGAATTCCATATTATTCAAGTGTTCTAATGCCCAGGGACCTCGCCATTTTTTATTTATACAAAAGAAGGATGGTGGGCATTAGGTGGTAATGAATTACCACCGGTTTAATGCCATTACCTAATAGGACAGTTACCCGCTACCATGAATTTTTGATTCCCTACAACTCTTGGATGGTTCTCAATTCTTCTATGCAATTTATCTCACTAGTGAATACTGGAAGATTGAGCTTGCACTGGAGGATTGGGAGAAATTTGCCCTTATAGCAAGTGAAGGGTTATTCAAACCCACTCAAATACCCCAAGGATTATGCAATGCCCTGACCACTTTCCAAAGGGCTTGGTTGGCCTGTTAGGGGACTTGAAAATTTTCATGTGGGTTAGTTTATTTGGATGATGTAACTGTTTTCTATCACATTTTTTGACCAACACATCGCTCACTTGAAGGAAGTGTTTAACTGAATCCGCTCTGCTTCGTTGAAAATATAACTTGCTAATTTCAGTTTTTTCCACAATTAATATGAAATTCCTCAGAAATAAAGTTACCCAAGAAGTGATCTAACCATTACCAGACAAAGTGGTCATGATTGAAAATGTCTATACCATCCATACTAAGCAATATCAGTTTCTCTTGGGATGGTTAATTATTATCAACAATTTATCCCCCACTTTGTAAAGTTTACTGAGCTGCTAACATATATGCTCTATAAGGAGTTTCTTTTTATTGGGAAAAAAACTCAACAACAAGCTTTTGACGTCCTAAGGAAAGCTCTTGCGACCACCCCTGACTTAGTACATCCCAAATTTTGAAAAACCAATTATCCTTTTTATTAATGTTAGCTACATGGTTGTTGGGGCCATATTATCACAACTTTATGTAAACTAAGTTAATTATCCCATAGCATATTTAATTAAGACATTAACTGGAGAGGAGAGAAATTATAGCATTATTGAGCTTGGTGCCTAGCTGTCTTGCTTGTTGTTAGCATTTTCGCTTTTTCTGTACAGGAGCCATTTTACAGTGATTACAGATCATGCCTATCTAAGGTGGATGCAACAGGTGAAGGATCCAGATGGAAAATGGCCTGCTGGGCGCTTACACGCCAGAATTATGACTTTTTTAATTGTTCATAATACTGGAATGATACATCAAAGCGCCAACGGATTGTCACAAATACCCATATTGAATCTATATGCCTCTGAGGAAGATCAATTTTATAATCTTATTGGGAAACCTGAAAAATGGGTCCAGAAGTCTCCTTCAGTTAAGCAGCAATTGAAGATGATGACTGAGCAGACTAAGATTGAGAATGGATTATTGTATAAACAGGTTGGAACCTCTTGGCTGCCTTATGTCCAACCTTTGGTGAGAGCCAAAACCGCCCTAGAGGCCCATTCTACAGTAGGCCATAGCGCCATAAGAAAAACTAATCAATGAATGTGAGAGCGATTTTACTGGGAAGGGATGATTGAGTTGATCCAAGTCATCATCAATTTTTTTAATTGTGCTATCCAGAAACCTCCTAATCTGACTTATCAACACAAGAGAGTAAGTCCTACTGACCTTTTTGCTGTCGTCAGCACTGACAATATTAGCCATTACATATGGTGATGTATGGCCATTGTTACATCATACTAGTGGTTGATCACATCACAAAATGGGTTGAGGCCACTTCAGTTGCCTCACCCACATCCCAAGCAACCGCTTCCTTCTTACTTAAACTGGTCTTCACCTGCAACGGTAGCATAAATGTACCGTTATCCAATAAAGACACCAATTTCATATCTCAATTAATTGCTGACATTAATTCGTTGATGGGCACTTATCACTCCTTCATTGCGCCATATCATACTGCTACCAACGGAGCAGTGGAATAGGAAAATGGGATTTAATCACTATACACCACAAGATGGCTCAATCTGACCCATCTAGATGGAATATATATTCTGGCAGCTCTATTAGCATATTTTGTAAGCTACCATCAAGTTATCCAGATGTCTCCTTTTTGAGCTTTATATGGCTGAGAGCCAATCCTACCCTCAAGTGTTCAGTCTATAATAGAAACCTCAACGCATTAAAAAACTGAGCTAACAATGAAAAGGCTGATTGATGAGTTATTTCAACTCCAAGCTTTAGCTGATAAATCTAAGTGGACTATAAGTAGATGAGAAGCAGATCAAAGCAACGCCCAAAGATCAAAATTCATAAGTACTAGCTAGGGGATCTGGTCCTGTTCTACCATCACCGGCCAGGGGGCCAGATTTACAAATTTTATATGTTATGGTCAGGACCTTATTGAGTGATTTATAATTGAGGAACAGAGTACTTGATCGCCTCAGTCAAATTGATCTTTGTTGTGAATAGAATACACTCTAAATTTCTCTGAAGTTATGTCCCTCCTCGTCAAGATCTTGAGGGGGTATTTTCAGGAATGATGGAATCTATGCTAGTTTGGATGAAACTTAATGTGAGGTAATTTGTAACTCAATCAATTGGGTTCTACTGCCGTGGAAACTACCAAAACTGCTATGAGCAATGAACTCCTAAATGAGCAACTAAAATACCGAATCCCCCATGAATTTTTAATCTGGGAAAGATCTTGCCATTTGGAATTATCCTATTCAGCCGCATTAATCAAGAAAATCATGCCAATTGGAAACCTCCACATTCTGTCACATCATTCAGGAAAGATCATGTCATTTGTAAATTTCTGTACCCTACAAAATACTGAACTTTCACCCAAATTATAAATATCCCCAAACTTTAATCATTAAAGATTTAGTTTATTTGCATCCTCAACTTTTGCCTAGCTTTGACTAGAGATTGCCTATGTTTAATCAGAAATTTTGTTTGTATTTTTAGTAGAGATTTGCCTTGGTGAGGACCTCAATTCCGCCAATAGATTTCCAGGAGACACAAAATCATTTGGAGATTCTGTTGGTGCTATTACCACTAATAATTGTGTATCCTTTGAAGAATCTGGGCTTTATTTAAAGAGAAACTCAATAGTATCTTTTTTCATATTATTATTAAGTTTATAAATAACATATAACATCCCAATTAATTTCATCCTACTTATTTGCTATTAACACCAGTGAGGCCCTGGGCTCCTGGAAAGTTCACCATTCCTTGCTTCAACAGCATCCTGATTTATTTGTATGCTACTTCTTCCACGGCTCCTGAATAGTGGATTGGCTACAATCAGATGATTACGTGATCTCCTGTGTATATACAGCGAATGACATTGTGGGCACAACTCATGGTCATCTGCTGTTTAGATTCCGCAATATATCTCAAACAATTATTAGTTTGATCTTTTGATCTTCTACTAATTCTATTAAGCTCTCTTGCTTGACTTCAGTCAAGATACTAATCAGACCACTGCTATTTAGAGAAAACTCCTCAAAAAATCCAAACGTTTGAATGCTTTTAATTTTATCAACGGAACCAGGTCTGAGTATCATATAATTAGATGCCTTTTCACTGTTATAGGCTCTTTTTGTAAGTTGGCTAAGAGGACTTATATCTCTCAATGCTCTTGTGATATCAATCCAGAAGCTACATGAGGCTCCAACCAGAAGCATTGGACTGGCGCTATTACTTCACTATACAGCACTCCAGATATCTCAAACTCCAATTCAGTACTTACAATCATCTGTTATAAAGCGTTAAGTGCACAGGTTCAGAAGGTTTAAAATAAATATAAAAGGTTTAATTGTTTAAAGGCAGTGAGCGTGAACTGAGCCAAAACAATAAAGGGGAAAAACGTAATACCTTGTCTTAATATTAGGCAATTAATGCATACAATAAATTATATTTTAAACTACTTATAAAACCTAGTATGCAAATTTAGGTAGCTTTCCCGAGTTTGATCCTGGTAATGGACTTTGGGTAGGGGACAATTTTGACTGTGTTGGTTTTGCGCACCAATGCCCCAAACTGAGATAGCAAATAGCAAAGGCGGTCCATGGAGTTCCTGGCCTATCATACGCCGCGCATGGAGGTTTTCCAGGTTTTATCCTCCTTTCCCATTTTCTTCACTTCCCTAATCAGTGCGGTATTGTCCCCAGGTTGGCCCACCTCAAGTAAAATTTAAAATTAAGGTAGCTTACTAGAAGAAATTAGGGGATATATAGGTGAATAATGGTAATTGAATTTACACCTATCAATTTTCATCGTCATCAGTTAATTAGAAGCAAAGAAAAGCAGCATAAAATCATGACATTTGGTATACTTATAACTTGGAACTTTCAGCAA
The DNA here is from genome assembly GCA_022478985.1 of Massospora cicadina. Lineage (NCBI taxonomy): Eukaryota > Fungi > Entomophthoromycota > Entomophthoromycetes > Entomophthorales > Entomophthoraceae > Massospora > Massospora cicadina. Next base: position 187,306 of record JAKSZP010015819.1, read on the forward strand.
GATGTTAAAAAGTTATCAGTAAGTGTGTCTGATATTTTAAAAAGTTAGATCACTGGAATATCTAAGATATTCTAATAGATTTAATAAGAACTTAGTAGGAACTTCCTACTTGGAATTTTAAAACATTGAAACCAGATAAATTAATTTGCAACCGCACCCAGTTAAAAACCACTAGTTTTGGAACATATTGGAAAAATTATAATTTGGCTAAATTCTAACACATCCCTGTCTTAACCAGATAATCTTCTTTCAAAATGTTACTGCACCCCAAGCTTAGCTTTGTGGGGCTTCCTGGTTTGGATCATCATTAAAAATACAATAGATAGGTCCTTTGTTTACCCCCTCCTCCAAGAGCCATTAGAAAATCTAAGGTAATCATAACTGAGAAATAAGTTAAAGTTCTAAAATAAATTGGCATTCATAGCCTTAGAAATCTAAGCAAAGCCTAAAGTAAACTAGTTGCATTTATTGCCAAAAATGATGACATTGAGCTCAAACTAAGATTAACAGAAATCCTAATACTAGTACAATTAAACATATAAAAATTAACAATGATTAAGATCCCATTTTGATAGTTATCTGCATGCTTAAACAAAACTAACATGCACCCCATTTTCAATATGTCCATCAGCAAGGTCTTAATAGTATTAGCATACATTCCAACTTATTGATGACCTCAAATGGTTCAACTCAAAACATGTCCAACTTATTCCACATCCAAAGCTGTAGGGTTCACAATAGCTACCCTTATTGCCATTTTAAGGATTAGAAGAGGGCGTCTTCAATCTTCATATCCTTTAATTTTATTCTTCTGTGTGATAGTATTAGTGTAGGCAGAGGAGTGTAACCCTATCAACACTTTTGTCAGGCTTTCTAGATATCTCAAGGGTGTCATCTATTGACTTGGTTTGAGTTCAGAATATAATAAGGGTGGTATACAAGCTTGACGTCCATAAAGAAGTAGAATGGTAATTTTTGGTAGATAAATGAAGCCTAAATTATAGGCAAAAGTTTCCACCAATAATAAGGTACCCAGCTGTAAGATTTTCCAGCTACAAGATTCTTTAAGGTAGTAGCTAGAGTAACATTTACCTTTTTTAATCATTCCATTTGTTTCTGGATGGTAGGGCGTTGTCAGTATCTTGTATTTACTAACTCATTTAGTTTTAGTTGACGTTAATGGTGAAGTTGCTTTTGTTTTCTGTTTATGACTTGAGAGCAACCATGCTAATATATTAGCTGCTTCATTATAGACTTAGAGTAAACTAGCATCTATTTTGTCTAAAGCACGCGTCTCTACCTAAATGAGCCAAGTGATTAATGGCCACAGTAATGTATTTGGTTTTTCAGTACTCATGATCAAAGGCCCTATTATGTCAATGGAAATATTATGCCAAGTAAATTCAGGCTTCACTAGCCAGAAATTGTTTGATTTCTCTATAAGGCTTGCATAAATAATACATTGCAAAACAAGCAAGATTTCTTGTAACATCAAAGTTAAGCAATTATCAATAGTACTCTTGACAAACATGCTCTAGAGTTTTCCATAGGCCTCTATGCCCAGATACCTTATGAGCTGCATTAATATTCTCTGTTCATTCAGAAGGCTTTGGAAACATTAAGGATATTTCCTCTACAAATTTGAACAATTGACTCTTGACGATCTTGGTATCTTTCATCGCCTTATTTTGAGCTTGCTGAAGTTCTGGCAGTTGGTCCTAAATTTTACCAGTGATTATTTTATTTACAGATCATCTGACTCACGATGAAGGACTAAAACTGTTGGTAACTCCAATAGGCCATCTGCATTTTGATAAAGTGTACCAGCATGATGTACAATCTCATAAGTAAATTTTTGTAATTTAAAACCCAATGGGACAATCCCCCTTCAGGCTCTTTTAACATATACATCCATTGCATAGAATGGCCCGTTACCACCTTGAAATGTTGACGTTGATGTATAATCATAACTTCTTAAAAGCATATATTACTGCAAGGCAACCCCACTCTGTCACAGTGTAGTTGCGCTCCTGCTTGCTCAAAGTTAAGCTCACACTATGCTACAGGGTGTTCTTTGCTAATTTCATCTACCTGACTTAGTACAGCACCAACTTGTAATTAAGGATTTATCTGTTTTTATAATAAAAAAGTTTCTCAAAATCAGTATATTTCAATAGTAGATTCATTATTAAATACATTCTCAGGATATCAACTGCGTTCTTTGCTTTTTTGTTCCACTCAAAGTCTCTAGTTGAATATTTTAGAAGCTAAAGAGTATCTCCACTATGGACGCGAAGTTCTTAATGAAATGGTGCTAATAGCTGACTATTCTTAAAATTATTTGAACATCTTAACATGTTTAGATTGTGACATGGCTTGAATCACAATAACTTTGGGCTTTTGAGGGCGTGATCCTTTGGCGTCTATAACAGAACCTAGGTAATCAATATCTTTTTTTGAGAAGTGACATTTCTGAGAGTTACCTCTTAATTTTCTGCTGATAGATTTTGAAAAAAAAACTTTTCCCAAATGTTCAAGGTGACTTTAAAAGTTTGACTATAGATATTGATACTATCTAGATATTTGAGAATGCACAACAATTTAAATTACCTAACATGACATCCATTAATAATTAAAATATCATCTGGTGCATTGCAAACAACTTGTGGCATTTGCGTTGGTTGATTAGTACTTGACCAATTAATAATTACACATCTTTCTTGATCCTCCTGAGGTAGATAAAATTTCCAGTACATGTATATAAGATCCATTGCTGAAAATAATTGAGCCCCTCCTAGGCGATCAAGAGCAACATCTTTATTGTAGTGGGTATGAGTCTTTCTTCATAATGTTTAACTATGGTAATTGATAACAATTTTGTTAGATCCACCTTTTTTTACAATATTTTGGACTTTCCCAAGGGCTTGAAGATGGAACTAATAACCCATGATTGAGTAGTTTGGCAACTTCATCAGCAATTATACCATCGCTTTCCCATGTCTAATTGGCTACATTCAAATCAGAAAATAATTCCTGAAGTTGACTTTATAAACTATCCCTTTGGTACATCCAAAAGTCATAATTGTCTTTTGCAAACATCTTGGAATATTTTCAAATAAACCTAAGGTCCTTATCCTTCTGCTCATCGAAAATTTTTTTAAGTATACTTGATAAAAAACAGCAAAAATAGCCTCAGAATTTGGGTCATCTGGTAAATACATCTCACTTAATTGCCTATTGTCATGAAATGATAATGATTCCTCCGTTGGAATAAGTGAGCTTATGCTACTACCTGATACTTTTCTATCTGAATTGGCTATTCCTTAAGTTGGCAACCAGTACCTTAATTTCACCAAGAACAAAGATTAAATTTTATGCCTGACATGTGATTATGTTCTACTTTTCTTCCATAGTGAGTGTATTTCAGAATACAGATATTCAGGAAGGTCTATGTAAGGTCAGTTCCATGATACACTGCTCTTTGGAATTACCAATTATTTTTCTTCAGCCCTCAAGGGAATCCCAAAATTTTCAATATGATTGGATGGGTTTTTGGAACAGTGAGCAGTCTGATGACACTTTATGGGATAATTCCATCTACATATATTATACTGATATAATTGTTTCTCCTACTTTAGGTTGAGAACATTTTCAGTTTTAAAACAGCGACAAAGTTTTCCTTAGAATTCTGAGAGTTACAAAATCACATTGTTGGCACTACAGTTCCTTGGACTGGCACCGGGGTTTGCAGTGGCTCAAGCTGGAAAAATTGGAAAAGAGTACCAAAGAGGAAATGGAATGATGAGTTAGTTACCAATTAATTTATTAAATTAAAATGCTTTGATATTTATAGGATGAATCGGGACTTAGTGCCTTCAGGATCTTTGGAGCCTCATCCGATCAGGATCTTTACTAATCTTCCAGAATGGCCTCCTTGAGGGCGTCCTCAATGGATAGCATCGCTCACCTGACTGAAAGGGTGGAAAGGACGCTCCACGTGACTCAGGAATAGGTGAGGATAATCCTGAAAGAGTTTTTACTTGGTTAGGTTTGACGACCAATTCAGCATGGCCAGAATCAGAAGATGAGAATTTGATACAATTTTTATCTCAAATCCTGACAAGGCCCCCTTCAAGGTCCTGTCAGAGGGGGTGTACTGCCAGAGGAACTGACCATGCACTCAGTTTATAATAGTCCCCTGATTGATATCAGCAATGGAGTACTTGGACTTAACCTTGTGTACAACTTTGTAGGGTCCAGACCACAGTACGTCAAGCTTGTTCTGTTGGCCTTCAGGTCAATGATGATAAAAGAGAACAAGGTCAACTAGTTGAAATTCTGGTAAGGAGGGCCATCTGAGATTTGATTGGGATGTCTCTCTTCCAGTGGTGGTAACAATGCCTTGAGTGGCTTAAGCTTGGAGCCAGACAATTTCATCAGCTAGAGCCCTCATATTTAAATTGGCATTCTCGGGAGTGGAGGCTTCGAGCAGGGGCTGGACGCTACTAGGTAGCTGAGGGGCCCGCCCATACAGGGCTTTAAATGGGGACATTTTGATAACATGGTGATAGCTTACCCGGTAAGCAAGCAAGGCGCTGGGCAAATAATGGTTCCAGCGGGCAGGATCTGAGGCGGCCAACTTCCGCAGGATGGAGACAAGAGTTCCATTAGCCCGTTCTACCGCCCCATTAGTAGAAGGGTGGTAGGGAGCAGAGAAACTCTAGGTGGTTTCAAATAGCGAAGTTAATTCCTGTACTACCTTGGAGGTGAAGTTCAAACCATTGTCTAAGAGCAAGGTATGGAGGCACCCATGCTGGGTGAAAATGGAGCGAACAAGGAATAGGGCGGTAGCCTTAGCTGTGGCTGCAGGGACTGAGATCGCCTCAACCCACTTAGTTAGATGGTCTATGGCAAGAATATTATACTTGTGACCATGTAGACCAGTGGGGAGGGGACCCACCACATCAATACTAACAACATTGAAAGGCTTGGTTGGCGCAACAACGGAGTGCTGATTTCAAGGGTTGCCCTGGTCTTGGGATCAGCAGGTCATACAGGCTTCCAGAACCTCTTGGATGGTTTTGACCATTCAGTCCCAGTAGCAGCGTGACTTCAGCCACTCATGGGTCTTCTTGACCGCACCATGCCCAACAGTAGTGTGGCCTTCCAGGATGACATCAGTATGAGAGGAGGGTCAGATGTAGGGAAGCCGCTTCTTGTTGACTTTCTTGTAGAGTAACCCATCCTTGATCTAGGTGTCTTGAGTCATCCGGCGGAGTTTGGCTTGGACCTGGGGGGATTCCAGTTCCCATTGTTTGGGCTGTCCTATCAAGTCATAGAGCCAATCCTCCTCCGGGGTCAGGACTGCTAATACTGGCATCCTGGAGAGTCCATCAGCATTTTGGTGAATAGCGCCAGCGCTGTGGATGATGGTGAAGTTGTAGCTTTGTAGTCATAGGGCCCACCTGGCCAACCGTCCATCTGGGTCTTTCATTTATTACAGCCATCGAAGGGAAGAATGGTTGGTAATAACAGTAAGATGGGTACCATAGAGGTAGGGCTGGAAATACTTGATGGCTAAGAGAACTGCTAGACATTCCTTCTCGGTGATGCTGTAGTTCCACTCAACCTTGCTTAGGGTCTTGCTAAAATAAGCTACGGATTATCAACCTGGTTTTCATCATGCTGAGCCAGGATAGCCCCGACAGCAACGTTGCTAGCATCTGTGAACAGCAAGAAAGGCTTGTTGAAATGGGGATGAACTAGAACAGATTTAGTACATAAGGCCGTATGTAAGGCGTTGAAGGCCTGTTCCTGCTCAGGTCGCCATTTGAACAGTACATTTTTTGTAGAAGGTAGAACAGCGGCTCAGCAAGGTTGACAAACCGTGGGATGAACTGATGGTAATAGCCCATCATACCTAAAAAGACTTGAATATCTCATAGGCTTTGGGGGCGTGACATCTTTTCTATGGCGTCAACCTTGTTGGGGATAGGTTGAATGCCACGCTTGGAGACCTTATGGCCTAGAAACTCTAGCTCGGGCTGGAAAAAGGAGCACTTCAAGAGCTTGAGCTTGATGGAGGTCTTTTGTAGACATTTGAAGACTTCCTTAAGATGTTTGGCATGTCCATTAAAAGTTCGCGAAAAAACGGTGATGTCATCCAGGTAGACCAGGACACAGGAGAGCTTCAAGTCCCCAAGGATCCCATCCATGGCGCGCTGGAATGTGGCTGGGGCATTGCAGAGGCCTTGGGGCATCTGGGTGGGCTCGAACAGCCCTTTGTGGGCAATTAGAGCACACTTGGCTTGGTCTTCAGGAGCAAGCTCAATCTGCCAATACCCGCTGGTGAGGTTTATGGCCAAGAAGTACTGGGAACCTGCAAGCAGATGGAGAAAATTGTCGATCTTTTGCAAAGGATAGCTGTCCTTCTTGATGATGGAGTTGAGTCATGAATAATCCATCACCACCCGGTGCTTGCCATCCTTCTTTCAGACCAGCAAAAGAGGGGAAGACCAAGGACTACGCGAAGGGACCAAGAGCCCCACGTTGAGCAGCTGTTTGAGTTCTACCGTGACCTGGGCCTCTTTAACCTTGCTCTTGCAGTAAGGCCAGGACCAAAAAGGGGGCGTCCCCAGTTTCTACATGGTAGAGGACTCTGTTTATCCTTCCAAAGTCATAGGTCAAAGTGGAGAATAGATCTGAGTATTACTCCAGGAGCTACTGAACTTTGAGTCGCTTTTCATTAGAGAGGTCCTTTCCTATGTTAGCATCAACCAAATTCACTGAGGGTTGTGACTCCAAGCTGAAGTCCCTTAAGTCCCCAAAGCTTCAGATGTCAGTAACAGCCCCCATCAGTAACAGGCGGATGTAAGCGGCGGGTTGGTTAGGACCTATAACTTTTGGGTTTGTCAGTCAGGTTGGCTAGCAACACTGATATCGATCTGGCATATGTTGGATCAAGGATTCTGGGGCAGGTCAGCACTTCCTTGGGAGATAGGTTATCCAGACCTCAGACCTCCAGTAAATACACCAAGGGAATGTTGACGTGGACCCGGGTATTGACAATGACCTGGGATTTTGGGGGCATGGTAGTCAACTGGGGCAAGTAAATTGGCATCCCTTCTGATCCATCCACAGCAGGAGGGGTAGCCAAACTCGAGAGCCCCAGGTGTGGTACTCAAGCTGGTTGATTCATCCTTCAGTCTCCAGTAGGCAGGCTCAGGCCTTAACATCAGCCTTAGAATCATGGGCAGTCTCAAAAACCAGAGGGACTTGATGTCTTAAAGGGCGAGAAAACCACTGATGTAGTGGATAATAGCTGAATAGTCTCTAAGAAACTGGGTCCCAAGGAGCAGATCATAGCTAGTGTTGTCCAGAGCGATGGCAGTTGTACCCAGAGTGAGCTTTCCAAACTGAATCAGTAGAGAGGAATAGGCCCCTATGGATTGGGTACACTGAGGGCCAGCTGTGCCATACTCCAGTAGTGCGGCATAATGGAGCGACCTTGATGCGTTTCATCAGCTTGGAAGAGATAACGTTCATGGGGGATCCACTGTCAACTATGGCGTAAACTGGAATCTTATGGACCTGGATGGCAATTCGGGTGACCAAACTCCCAAACTGAGGTGGCAACGTAAGGAACATGAGAGAATCATCAGAAGCAGAGTAAGCAGTATCAATGTCTTTATTGTCATTAGATACCGCATCTACTTCCTCGGGGTTAATGGCTTCTGGTTTGTGTGTAGGGGATACTTGAGGCTTGACAGGGGTGTCAGCATGGAGCGCCTCATCCTTCATGCTGACTGCCCTTTTCCCGCCTCCTCAGCTAGACGTTTCCAAGTCTTAGCACTATGCCTAAAGCCATTTCAATAGGTGCACCGAGGATGGGGGTTTTTCTGGTTCTTGACTACATGGACCCTAGGGCGGTTAGAGAGGCCAGCGGACGCAGCTTTAGAGTTCAGGATTGTGGCAGGGATCTTGTTGAGGGCCTCCTTAATCTCCCTGATACAAGTGAACCCATTCTTTTGCCCAATCATGTGCATCTGGACCTCAGGATAGGACCACAGGGCGGAGATGATGGCGGTGATGGCGTCATCCAGAGTGATACAGTTTGACATAACCAAAGGTTGTGCCTGAGTGTAGAACCAGTTGGCAAACTCCATAGGGTTTTCTCCTTTGTTAAGTCGAATGCCCATGAACGCTTGCTTCTGGTTGGCCAAGGTTTGGTTACTGCTGAACTCTTGGACCAGGGCAGTGTGGACCTGTTCCCAGGTGTTACACTCCTTCAGATGGGGATTCATGATTTCCTGGGCAGTGCTGTCTATTCAGGAGTGGATGACTTCACCTTTTGTCAATCGGTGGTCTCCTCCATGGAACTCTCATAGGCATACAAGAAGGAGGCGATACTCTCCCATCTGGAGGTAAACTTTTCCTTGAAGCTAGGTTTAAAGTTAGTGACAATAGGAGTGGAAAGGGTGTTAACACTTGGGATAGGTGTCAATCTGAGATCTCCGTTTCTGCATATTCTCAAGGAACCTGCTGATCTAACTGCCTCTGCAAGCCTTCTAAGTCTTCTTGGATGTATTCCCAATTTTGACTGAGGGTGGAAGCGGACGCCTTACTGGCAACCTGCTCTTTTAAGGATTGAATCTCTGAGTTCTGTTGTTGGAGCTGGTTTTCAATGGTGTCCAACTGAGTTTCAAACCCATGACACATTGTTTCAAGCCAGGAGATGTGAGTATTCGTGAGCCTCGTGAAAGCGCTGAGGTTATCCATCTCATCCAACAGTGCTTCAATGGAGACCCTGGGGTCGAGGGGGACACCATCCGCTCGGAGCTTGCATCCCAATGCCACCTTTTTGATCTGGTCCTGCAGGGCAGCCAGGGAAGTTATTATATCCCTTTGCCATGGGTCTTCAGGTTCTCCCAAGGTTGGGGGGCCTGAAGGCCCTTGAGGCCCACGCGGTCCCTTGGGTCCAGCTGGCCCTTGACGCCCTTCAGGACCTTCTGGCCTGGCATCCGCGGGGGATAGTCGTGAGAGGCCAGCTCTTGGTAGCGCTGCTGTAGGGACCATAGCAGTTCTTTGACTTGTTGTAAACGCTGGATCCAAGTCACTTCAAACTGCTGGGCGTTTTGGCGAAACTTCTCCTCAAGGTAGCCGGAGATGCCGCTATCTAATACCACAACTTGATCGCGGATCTCATTGATTAGTCATTGGTTATTAAGTATAGCTTCGTGATTGTCATGCACAAAGGAGGAGGCAGCATCGTAGAAGTTGATAATATAGGAATGTAAATTTTGGGTGAGCCCTAGGTGCTGGGAGACCTCCTGATGGTGTAATCCTACTAACTGGAGGAGTTGATGAATTGCGGGATGGACGAAGTTATGAAGGTAGAGATCAGGCCCCAAGGTAAGCTCCCCAGCAGGTAATACAGCCAAGGCATAGAGGTCCCACATTGTGGATGGTACGTCAGAGGCGCGGGAGTGGCTGGAGCTGGCGCCCTCAGTGTAGATGCCGTGGACTAATTGTTGAATAACATTATTGGTATGTGCAAACTGAAGTTGATATTGGCTCCCATCTAGGGAGGGCAGCGAGAGTTGGAAGGTGGCACAGAACTCTAGCCTTTCCAGCTGCAAGGGCAGCGTTGCATAATGCAAAGTACTAACCCATTGAGTAACGCTCCTCAATTGACCAGTCATTTGGTCATCAGGGCTGCTATTAGTTTCCATTAATTTGATAGACATTTTCACTTAGGTCAGCTCAGAGCCCCCTGTAGTGAGCACCACTTCTGTCAGTTCTACAGTTCCTTGGACTGGCGCTGGGGTTTGTGGTGGCTTGAAGCTGGAAAAATTGGAAAAGAGCACCAAAGAGGAAACAGAAAAATTAGTTAGTTACCAAATAATTTATTAAATTAAAATGCTTTGATATTTATAGGGTGAATCGGGACTTAGTGCCTTCAGGATCTTTGGAGCCTCATCCAATCAGGATCTTTACTGATCTTCCAGAATGGCCTCCTTGAGGGCGTCCTCAATGGATAGCGTCGCTCACCTGGCTGAAAGGGTGGAAAGGACGCTCCACGTGACTCAGGAATAGATGAGGATGATCCTGAAAGAGTTTTTCTTGGTTAGGTTTGATGACTGATTTGGCATGGCCAGAATCAGAAGGCAGGAATTTGATACAATTTTTATCTCAAATTCTGACACACATCAAACCCCATATTGTCGCATAAAAATCAATGCCAAATATCTCATAATTTTTAATTGGCAAAACTATTGTTGGTGCTGTGATAAGCAGTAATCCAAACTGTAAAGTCAGAGCACTTTAGGCTCCCTTAGAAGTAGTGCCTTGTAGGCCCACAATTTTGTAAATCTTACTATGGTCCAGCTTGGTTGCAAGTCTTAATTGTTTCACTAATTTTGGAGACAATGTTAATTGTAGCCCCACTGTAAATGATTGCTCATCCCTTTACTAAATTTACCAAAATTATCGCATATGTACAGTCAGAATTATGTGAAAAGCTTTTTACTTGTAGAATAGTGGCACTGGTAGATGAATCAAGTGCTCTAAAAAATTTTGGCAAAGACATTGAGAAATTTCATTATAATAGTAGTCATTGGAAATGATATTAACAGGGTCCAACGTGATGGTCCTGCTCCATGTTCACCGTCTTGCTCCAGACCTGCTTCCAAGATGGCCACACTACTTCTTCAATTTTGGGCTCAAATGCCTTAATTAGAATTGATGGAGCCTAATAACAGGCGGAAATAGATTGATCCTTATCTATTCCGCCTGATTTTTCACTGAGAATTTTCATGATTTACCTTGGCGTTAGGAAAACTAGGTTGACGTTACCCTTTGATTTCTTTGACCTTTAGAACCTTGCAATGTGAACATCCTTGATTCATTGGTGACAAATAAATTTAACTTATGGTTTGGCAAAACTCCTTAAGCAACTTTATGGCTAGATCTTGAATTGGGTGCATCTAAGGTTGTTCCCTCAGATTCATATATAAATTTAACCATCTGATAAGTTATTTTGTTAGAGTTTAGGGTGACAATTATTTCCCAATTTTTTTGTGTGGGTATAGAGCCCCAACTTCATTGCAATATGTGCATCAAAATCAGTTAAAGCCCCTGCCTCAGTAAAAATTTGAGCTTCTTGATATGAATGATTGGTAAAGACATCTATAATTTCATCACACTTGAACTGTCTACCCATAAATTCCAATTTTTAGTTTTCAAGTCGTACTGGGCTGCCAAATTCTCTTATGACAGCATTTTTTGCCTCACTGTAAGTCCACTCAGCTGCTGCCAACCTGGGTAGAACCAGGTTTTGGCTTTCAATATCTAAAAATTGATTATAGTGATAGCCTTCTGACAACTGCTGCATCCCACCGCCATCATTTAAAAAGTTTCATGAGTGCAGGAAAATTATTTTTGAAATTAGGCGTTTTTGTTATGGTTTTATCAATTGTTTAGGAATTATTGCCAAATAATTCCACATGTTGTATAAAGCATTCAATACCTTAAGGCTTGTTGGTGTGCCTTCATGCCAAATTTTAATACATATGTTTTTAGATGAAAAGCTGTCAGATACTTAAGACCTATCATCTTTTTCTTGGGGTGTTTTGCACTTTTTCCTAATCTGGATACTCACGCTGAAATTTTCTCCCCCAATTTCTTTACATTTAACTTCCAGTTTTTGCGGCGCATCTCTTTTAATGCTTGGGTCAGTTGACAGATTTCATTGGAATTATTATCCAAAAGTTCAACAAATGACGTGATCTGTTCTTGCATATCAAAGGTTTCCTTATGCACCAACGTCTTAAAGTGTAAATTGCTCCCACTCTAGTTGACTCACTGTAATTATGTGAACTACTTGCCATGTAAAACTCGGCTCAGAAATCTCTTATAATGATCACCACTTGTTGTAAAGTGGCAACTGCACAGGTCTTCAGGGGTTTGGATAAATATAAAAAGTTTAACTGTTTAGATACAGTAAGAACAATTCAAGCTGAATATGGTCAGGAAAAAGTGATATGTTTAAGAACTACTTAGAAAACTGATGCCTACAATAAACTAATTAAACTACTATTAAAACACATCGATGAATCCCCCCTTGGGTTGGGACCATCTAGTACTAAAAAAAAACTACTATTAAAACTGAGTATGCAAAACCAAGATAGTTTATTAGAGGAAATTATGGGGATATATAGGTGTCAAATGACTATTGAATGTCCACCTATTAATTAGTATTGTCACCAGTTTCTGAAATATACAGAAAATCAGCATAAAATCATCATTTTTTATGTTAATAACTTGATACTTCATATAAGATGTTCAAAAGTTGTTGGTAATTACGCATAATATGCTATGAAAGTCTAATCATCAAAATAGCTAAGATTGATTAATTGATCCTAATATGAGCTATATTTGAGCTTCCCATTTGGAATTCTAAAACATTGAAACCAGAGAAATTAATTTCAACCACACCCAACTAAAAACTGCTAATTTTGAAACATATTTAAAAGAATAAACTGGTTAAGATCCCAAAATCATTTGATCTCCAGAGGGTACCATGGCGCTTTGACTGGAGCGTAAAGATATCTCTTTGTACTCATAGATTTAATTATGGAAGTCTCTGGTTTACTTTCTAAATTGATGGTAGCATAAGGGGACCACTTTAATTTTGTTATGCCAGATTTGCTAAGGAGTTACGCATATAATCCTTTAGTATGCCACTTGACTTAAGATAAACTGGAATTATCAAACCCCAGATTTTTAAAGCTTCTTTAAACATGTTGACTATGGCGCCAAAGTGCCTCATTAACGCCGCACCTATCAACATACTGCTATACTGGTTAGGTAGCGCAATTGTAAGTGTCACTATGATTGATCTAAAATGATGGGGAAGTGAAATGTATGCCCTCTCAAATATAGTGAACTCTAGCCCAACGGTTTCAAGTATATTTCTATAACGCTCAACATCCAGTTTTAATGATAGCTTTTCATTATCTTGGTAGACACAAAATAAGCTGGTGCTACAGTGTCTGATAGCCTCTTTTTTATTGTTTCACAAAAAGTGTCACAGTATGTACATTCACATAAGAAGATTAGCGGTTGTTTAATACATGTACTCTGGTTAATATTTCTTGTCCAAGAAGCGCTTGATACTTGCTTCCAATCTAAGGGTATTCTTTGACTATCATACCTACTGGGATGGCCATATTAACGTCTTCTAAAGATGGTACATTTTTGAAAAGATGTGGTACATTGGCAGAGTTTCATTTTACTTTCTGGTTTGCATAAAATCTCTTAATTTTTCTGTGAACCTCCTTGCCTACATTTTCAAGATTTGGTTTCATTTTACTATGTGAAAAATAAAAATGGTCTGTTGATAAGACAAAAAACGGTGTATGTGCTAGGTTAATTGTAACAAAACTTTTTGCTCTTGAGTGAAACATTCATGGTCATTTTAACAGATTTAAAAATAAATTCCAACCTCTTTTCCACAGGTTATTTTCCTAGGTCATGATGTGTGGCTACACCACACATGTACTCATCTTCTGACATGAAAGTTTATTGGGTAGTGGCACTACAGCTTACACTTGAACCCACACCCCATAGTTGCTGTGGCTATTTTGCCCATGTCAGTAGGATCTGATATCCCAACTTGCAATGAGTTTACCTCATAAGAGCCTAGCAATTTCCCCTGAACCCACTACCATCTCTTCAGTATCACTGGACTCATCCACAACTACCAATAAAGAGAACTTCGCTTACTTCTTATTACCCATGAAATTAGTGTTGGGTCCCATCACGTCTCATTTGAGGCCCTGGTGGACACCGGAGCTGTGGGTACTTTTATGAGTGTAGAACTGGCCCAGCAAATGTAACTTGACCTGGATGCTGGCCCTTCAGTGATGGTTGCGTCGTCAGCCTCCCAAACCTCATACCTGGTTCGCTGACCAGTCAAATTTTCAATACACCAGTTCAGCTTCTGCGATCACTTTTCTGCTATGCCAAAATTGGTGTTTCCAGTGATCTTAGGAGTGGGATGGTGGCGCCTGCAACATGTCAAGAACCACCTGGAGTCTAGCATGCTGTCATTCATTAATGTTTAACTGGAGGGTGAATTCTCCCTAATTGACACTCTTAATAAAGCTCAAGGTCGCAGTTCTATCACTTCCCTTGTCTCTCCTGTGGGCATACTATCCTATTTTCCAGAAAGTTTAATGCGCTATCAAAGAATTTTTGATTCTGAAATGCGGATCATCTGCCTCCTCACACTAGATTTAACTGTGGATTTTATACGATAGTGGAGTTAGTGAATATCAACTGCCCATTGTATCCCCACACAGCAGAGGAGGAGGCTGCGCTCAACACTTGGTTGGATGATATGATAAAAAAAGGGTTGTTGTTTAAGTAGACATTGCCAGCTGCGTCCCCCATCATCTTTGCTAAAAAAAGCCGATGGTTCCCTCCGCCCCTGCATGGACTATGGACACTTAAATAAAGTCACAGTTTTCAATCCCTACCCCCTTTCTTTAGAGCAGACAAATAGCCAAGCAATCACCAAATCTCGGGTGTTTTCCAAGCTGGATCTTGTCAATGCTTTTAACCAGATTCAGGTAATGAAAGGCCAAAAAAAGGTTAACAGTAATCTGGACAAAGTGAGGCATTTTCCAATTCCACGTAATGCCCTTTGGGTTGAAGTTTGCTCCCACTACATTTTTAATGTATTATTGACAATGTACTGGGTGACCTCCGGTTTACTTGCGCGGTCACATATACTGATGACATTCTGGTTCACTCCCCAACTCCCAAACAACACATTATTGACTTGGAAGCAGTCGTGGCCACCTTGCATAAGGCAGGCTTGTTTGTTAAGCCTTCCAAATGTTAGTTCTATAAGAAGGAAGTTGACTTTTTCAGGAACCTCATCCTTAGAGATGGCTGCACAATCCCTCCCAATAAGTTGGACGCTATCTGAGAATGGTCAACTCTGACAACCCAGAAACAATTACATAGTTTCTTGGGAACCATCATTTTTTAAAGAAATTTTCCCCGGCACTTTCCCAGCTTGCTGCCCCACTCCACCCCCTTACAGAGAAGAATGTACCATTACACTGGATGCCCAAATGCCAACAGGCGCTTGAATCAGTCAAAGAGGTGTTCCTATCCCCTCCTATTTTGAAACATGGGGATCCCACCAAGCCATATATTGTTGCGTGTGGTGCCTCCTTGGTATCAGTATGAGCGGTGTTGCTCCAGGAGCATAATGGCTTATAACATCTGGTCACCTATTTTTCCCAAAAGTTTACCTCTATAGAGCAGCCTTGGGCCATCTATGACAAGGAGTTGGCAGCCTTAGCATGGGCATTAACTCTCTGGTGGTACATTTTACAGGGTGCTCAACATGAGTTAATGGTCTGCACGGATCACCAGGCTCTCTTGTATTTTCAAAAACCCCAGAAATTGGCACACTGGCAAGCACAAACATATCAGGACTTGTGCAGTTTTAGTTTCAAATATGAATTTATAAAAGGTGCGCTTAACATACTTCCCGATTTCCTCAGCTGAAACCCTGCCCACTGTCCCACGGATTTGGATGAAGTGGATCTCATTACCATTATTCCTGCTGCCCAGATTTTGTCGATTATTCCCCCCATCATCTCTTCCACCGCCCTCACCCCTGATGCCCCACTCGTTTCTCAGGTCTTAGACAGTCAAATGACTTGCCCTTAAGGGGTGGAGTTATTTAAGCAATTGACCCTTCAAAATCATAAAAGCTCTCTGTACTCCTTGGTGGAGGGACTCATCTATTTTAGGTCAAGAATTTGGGTTCCCCCTTTTTTCTGAGCTGAGGTATTTTGTGCGAATCATGACCCTCCCATGATTGGCCATCCAGGCAACAAAAAATGCATTAAACTGATTAAGTGAACCTATAACTGGGTGGGCTTGACAAAGGAAGCTCTTATTTGGATTGCTGATTGCATTACCTGTGCTTGGGCAAAGCTGGACCACTCAGGAAGAAAGGGACTCCTACACCCATTACAACAGGCGGAGGGTCCATGAACATTGGTGTCTGTGGACTTTATTGTCAAACTCCCTGTTCTAATGGGTTCACGGCAATGATGGTGGTGGTTGATCGCTTTGCAAAATTTTCCCTTTTTATTCTCTGTAATTTTGTGATCACATCTGAAGAGACCACTCAGCTCTTCGTACGCCATGTGTTCTCAATGTTTGGTCTCCCACAGGAGATCATCAGTGACCGTGGACCCCAATTTACAGCAAAATTTTGTAATGAGTATAAAGTATCCTAAAAATTACCCCCTGTTGCTCCACTGCTTACCACCCACAGTCCAATGGATAAACCAAGTAGGTTAACCAAATTTTGAAACAGTGTTTGCGCTGTTACACTTCAGCCACCCAGGATACTTGGGCAGATGACTTCCCTCTTTCCCAGTTTGCTTATAACAACAGTACTCATGTCTCTACGGGGTTTTCTACCTATGAGGCAACGTTAGGTTATAACCCCTCCTTTTCAGTTGATCCATGTATACGCCCAGAGGTTCCTGGTGCCACAGACCACTTTGAGCATATCCGGTCAACCCAGTCCTTGGTATGGGAGCACCTCTCAAAGGCTATTGATAATTATAAACAGTTCACGGATTGCAAACACCTTCCAGGTCATGATATTGCGGTGGGCTCTTACATCATGTTGGACACCCACCATCCGCGGATGCTGGTACCATCCCAAAAGTTTGCAAGAAAACGTTCAGGTCCCCACCTGGTGGAGGAAGAATTGGGCAATGGCACTTTCCAGTTGAAACTGCCAGCTCATTGGAAACAGCATCCTGTCTTCCATTTGTCTCTGTTGTCCCCCTTCAAGGGGATTGTAACTGCAAAACCCAAACCTATTGTGATAGAGGATGCGGAGGAAGCTGAGGTGGAGAGAATCTTGGCATCCTGCAAATCCCAGCAGTCATTCCAGTATCTCATGGCTTGGAAAGGGTATCTGGCCTATAAGAACAACTGGGCTAAGGCTTGTGATTGCGCTAACTGCATGGAGCTAGTTGATGCGTTTCACAAATCTCAACCCAATGCCCCCCATCCCCCCAAAAGATTGTAATGGTCATGTTAATCAAATTACCCAAGACAAATAAAATGTGGCCCTGGTGCAGTTTCCCGCGTGGTGGTGCCTTTCCTTTGGAAAAAGGAAAGGGTAATGTAAGTCCAGGGGAATGTCCCCTGTGTGTCAATTGGTCCCTCTTCCCATTTCCAAGCAAAAAGGCTCTGAAGAGGGTGGCTGTGCCCCTCATCACCCAAGGTGATCTCACCCACATGGTAGACGAGTGCTTGGTAACAGCTCTCCTCTCTTTGGATCCCTCCCCCAGTGCCCACACTCACCTCTTCCAAACTTGTACACCTGATCAGGGAAATTTGTACCAAAATTGCTGAAATGAAGTTAATCAGTCCAAAAATGAGTGGAAATGAGCCCAATGATTAGGATCCACATAGTTGAAAAGGAATGAAGATTGACTCATCATCTGGAATTGCTGACAGTTTTAATTTAGTCAACATTTTGATCATTAAAATTAACCCCCTCCCAAAATTGTTGGGGATGATCCCAGATGCGCAGGTAGCAGCATAGAACACCTTTGATGATAGTTTTAAGCTCCCTTCTAGTCAATTGGGCATTGCAGCTGATGCAACACTTTTAACCAAAAAAATGGCCCAGCAACTGGGCACAGGCGGATTGGGCATCCCATACCCATTCCCAACCAATTGGGACCGCCACTACATGAGGTGGCCTTGAGGGATTCCCATTGCTTGTTGGGCTAAATGCTGTTGCACCAACCGCTAGTTATCCAGTCGAGTCTCAGTTCAGGCGTTCTAGGTTGAACCAACAGCAACTCAGCCTGCTGCTGAATTCTTCGATGTCAGTTCCCAATGAACTTATCTGCCCCATTCCCAAATACTTTTCCAGTTAGGTCAAACTTGAGGGACCCAATCCCATCTTGTTTCCTCTCCAATTGACCACTATTTAATCAGTCACATTGCACTGAGAATCGTTGGTCAATTTTTCTTCTTTAAATTTTCCATTAAAAACTTTCCCCAAAATTTAGTTTTTCTTATTTTGAAAATTAACCCACCTTTTCCACCGACACTTATGCACCCCTTGGGGTTAACAGCCATGCTCATCTGGTATTCTACTATGTGCCTGTACAAGATTCTGGCTCACCAGCAGTTGTGGGTGAAACTCCTTTCCAGTTTCATATCCGTCATATCAGCAGCAGTGCCTTTGGCATTCTGGTTTGCCATTTGGGTGCTCTGGCACCTAGGCTGGCAGGCTGGTCTAATTCTTACTTGCTGTTTGCCTGAAATTAACTCCTAGATAATCAACTCATTGATAACCTACTAGTATCACACTAGCAAACATGTACTTTTCAGCAACCACAATTTCAGTTTACCAAACCAATCACCCTCATCAGCATAGGGTTCATGGGGCCCAACATTTGTTTAGCTTCTCACCAGAAAATTAATCTCTGGAAGAACAGAGAATTAATTTTCTACTTTATTCTGATAATTTGGCTAAGGAATCTGTGTAAGTCCTTCAAAATTTGCAATTTGCTCATCAGTTTACTCTGATTGCTCAAACACAATCCTTAGAGCTCTGGTTTACTATGTAAGTTTTTTATAAAACATTAAACTTGATGGCAGATTAAACAATACAGATCCACCTAATAACTTAAGCTTATTGCCCAGTCAAATTCAAATATCTTACAAAGTTAATTTTAGCACAAAAGTCGTATATACTATCAATCTTAGGTTTCTAATTAGTTTTAGTTTTATAATAACAATTAATTTCTGTTTGAAGGTATCACTAGTAAGCTATTTATTCATTTAGTTCAGATGCATAATTATTCCTATCAAAAGGTTTAAAGTAAGTATTTTAGTAAAGAATTTTCTAATAAACATAATTTTAAAAAGGTTTCTCAGTGGTAGAATATGAACTTGGCAACCATTTTTCCCAGTTTAATCCCAGTATATGAACTTGGATAGATAAAAGTTTATAAATTGTGTTGGCTTAGTGAACCAATGATCAAACTGAAATAGAAAATAACAAGGTAGTCATAAGATTTTAGCCTATAGGAACACAGCATGTGGAGCTTACTGGTATTTATGCTCCATTTTCATTGGTTTCAAATTTCCCCATTTTCCCCATTAGTTGGTACAGTATCTCTCCAGGTTGTACCACCTCAAATGAATAAAGGGAATTTTAATATCTTTCTTTGTCTAAATTTCTGATGCTCAGCTAAGTTGCAGAGATTTTATTTATAAAAAAGGACATCATTGAGCCTTTAATTTATTTATATTAAGAATTTTGGTGCTTAACCTATACCAGCTACCTAACTTATGCCCTTTGAATAGCTAAAACTAATCTCTTTATTGCTGAAGCCTGGCATTTTTTAAATGTCTTAGCCTAAATTAGGGATCTATTACACTTTCATTGTATATATTACCACTTTTCATCTCAAAACAAAGAAAAAACATTTGTTAATTAATAGTAGCTACATGTTTGTCTTATAAATCTCTCTAAGAAACTCATTAAATTGACCATTTTTCTATATAACTAGTTAGTCTAGGTGACTTTATTTAGACTTTCCTTGACAAAGCTTTTAGATAACATAATATTGTGCCACTGCGCAAACAAAAATGGATTGTGATTTCTATAAATGTTATAGTATGAGGGTTTTCATTTGTTTGTTACCTTTAGTATTCCAGGCTTTTTTACAGTGTCCATCCCTATCACCTAACTAGAATATAGTATTATGCAACTAGTTAACAAAGTACTCGCGATGTTCAAATTTATACTATTAGGAAAAATTTAGAATAGAAGAGAATAATGTATGGGCTTAACCTTGATAAGTGAAAACCTAACGCCTGAATGTTTGCTGCCTAAAATAAATTTTTTAACTCTGAAGTTAATATGCACTAACTGTGTTGTTTTGGTCTTAATAATGTTTTGTCTTTTTTTGCAAATTTGAAACCAAGGGGAATATGCCTGATTCTAGTTTTACCGGACCATTAAGATTTGGCAAATATGGTAAACTTTTACCTGACTATATATTTTTTGATGATAGACAAGTAATAAATATGCTAAAACTGAGTTCGTTGTGATAGAATCATTACTATTTTTAGTTTATAACATAAGTATGGGGTGCGATTTGGTCTTACAATCTTTACTGAACTAAAGCTTCATTTGTAGGACTATCAAATAGGGTATCGAGGTAAGTGAGGCAAAGTACATGATACTATGGTTATACAGCTTGAAAATTCTTTTAGTTAGAAGTTGACTAAAGTTGTTTATTCGAGGTCGGAAGAAGTTGACTAAAGGTAAATATAACATGATATTAATAAGTGAGAGAAGTTTTGAAAGTTTCTACTCAGTATTTAGATGCTTAAGATTAGTGTTTAACTTAATTGCTTATCTTTTGAATCGTAGAATATGTTGTAAGAATATTCAGCTTCGACTTGCTTTAAAGCCTTCCAAAATTGTAATTAGCCTAAACCAAGTTTATTTTTATACAGAAATTATGCGGTTTTAATTTAATAGGTAACTAAACAGCGATATTGTTTTCTATTCTGCAACAAAATGCAATAGCATCTAGATTGTGTGGCTTTGTTTCAAAAGATACTAGGTATAACTAATAAAATAGTGGTGACAATTGTTTCCATTAAAAGCATCTAAAAGCTCCTTTAATTGAGACACTTGTTTATATCAAGGTTAATGTGGCTAAGATGCTTTATAGTTTAACTTTCATTATAAATACATTGCGTTTTATATTCAGTGAATTCGCAGATAAAAGTCAGTCCTAAAGCGCAGAATACAGGGCTAGTAATTTCAAGGTACTAATATCATCTTAATCTACTAATTTCTATAGTAGAGTACCTTTTTGCGATTATTTGAGTCATGACAAGATTAGAGGAATGCGTAAACATGTGTAAGTAATAAAGATCCACTTAAATAACATTAAAGACATCCGCTTTGTTTAATTAAACCTGCAAGTAACTGGGAAATTTTCGCAAAATGTTTCCATCTACTTCAATCCCATCCTTAAAAGATGTTACGTTTCCATGGTCAACCAATGGGCGTACTGTACTGGATTTTCTTCAATTAAAGATTGTACCGAAGAGTGCATTTATAACCAACAAATCCCTCCCAACAACATTCCCGCCGTAGAAATTAAAGGATTCTATAGTGACCAGCAAATCTTTTTTTGCCCACCAGTTCGTGGTTTCAAATGCTTTGTAAAACGCTTCAGAAAAAGGTACTTTTGCCACTGCGACCCTATTGCCAAAAACAATACCAAGGCTATAAAGGTAAAATACAAAAAGAAGCACATCTCATATTAATCACGTTCTATATTTTTAAAGGGTTGTTCTTGCATCCAGATATCTCTTATAAAATTTCAAATCTTCTATATCTATATATATAACAAGATTGTGAGTAAAATGGTTTAACGTTTTAAAAATGATTTTTGCAAAATTCATAATTTTCATAATCTTTTCAATAGATTAGTGTATTGTCATGGGAGATACATAAGAGTGCCAAATTTCAAAGCTCTAGCTAGTCTGGGAGGTAGTCAAAAATCAATCGCAAGTTTCCACCACAAACAGGCACCACAACGAGTAGAGAAAAGAGAAAATGTTTTAATAATCATAAACCCAAGCAAAGCTTGGTAAAACCGTTTTTGAACTTTTAAATCAACCAACAACCAAAAACCAATTACCTTATTGAATCAACCAATAATTAACTGCTTATTAAACTATCAAGCTTATTAATCAACCTAAAACCACCTACCACTTGGCAAAACCATTGAAACTTTTAACTTAACCGAATATCAAACTGCTCAGTCCTTAACACTATACCGACTACCATCAAAAATATATAGGATTTTCACTTGTTACATATAATTTTACTATGAAAATTAAATTTTTTAATGAATTATTATACCGCCATCAGTGATACATAAGTGTACCAAATTACAAAGCTCTAGCTAGTCTGGAAATCAGTTAAAAATCAATCGCAAGATTCCGCTACAGAAAATTACCACAGAGATAGAGAAAAATATTTTAAAATAAATGTTTATCTGTTCATCTGTTCATCTTCTATGCGTTCCTATAGCATTCATCCAATTGCAATGTAACTTTGGTGAGTTGTTGTGCATACGTCCCAAAGGTTTCTGAATTTTTAAAACCATTATTTTCATAGTAAAATAAAAATTTTTATATATAACAAAAGTCTATCCTATATGTTTTATGGTAACACTGGACAACAAAATTTTGGTTTTTTTTTGTTACAAGAATGATAACAGCTGAATCTTATAGAATTTTTGACGCTGATTTCAAATATGTAAATGGTTTCTTTCTATCGGACATAGTTTTTTTATAATTACCATTTTTTGAAAACCGTTTATTATACATACATGCAGTTTCAACATACCTAAAATCTGCTTGGTTTTGATTTTCTGGTGTAGTGTGTTATTGTGTTGACATAATAAACTTATCTGTCATGGATATTAATGAACTCAAATAAATTAATAGGTATACAGTTTAAATAGCAACATAAATTTTGCAAAAAGTAAATTAATAATGTCATATATATTGCACTTACATAGTTCGTGCCCATGTACTTTCTAGAGAAGGACAATTGCAAAAAAAACTAAGGCCAATAGTTAATTTCTGACTTCATATTCGGAATCAGCGCTCAACAGTACCTAAGATTCAGCAAATATTAACCGTGTAACAAAATCATTGTTGTCCAGTGTAATAAGTAGATTGTTACAGCTAAGCAGTTTAATATTCGGTTGATTCGATAGTTATGGTTATAAAACCTCACCCATGAATTTTAACCAATTGAATCACTTACTTTAAGCTCCACTTATAAGATTAAAGTGGTTTAATACTGTGAATTTATTTGATGCTTTTATCGATATTAGTATATAAATAAATATATTTTAAGTAAGTTATATCCAACTTTAGATATAAACCTAGGTATTATATTAAATATAAAGATTTCATAGTACTAATTATCTTAGTGATTATACTCCCCTCTTAAGCTGCAGAAAAGCTGCAGAATTACAATTTCAGCACAACGGTGAGCACTTTAATAATTTATGGTTATTTTGTAAAGATATTCGCTAAAATACAGTATGACCTCTGTATACCAAACTTCTATATATTGAAATCTCCATTTATTAATTTTTTTGAGTCTTGTGAAATTATCAATATTTAAGTTCTACTTTTTTAAATACAAACAACATCTAAAGTAAATAAATAAATACTGTACACTAAATATTTTTATTAAATAAATACAATAATTTTTATTAATAAATGCTTATGGTTTTCATTTATTTATTACCAAAATGTCATTTTAATAGTATGGAGTCCTATACATGGTTTTTTAAAAAATTCCAGTGCTTTTCCTAACCTACAAATGATAATAAGAAACAGGTTTCTGTATATTAAAATTTCTATACATCAAATTTTTTCTTAAGGTCTATCAAATTTGATATATGAAGATCCTACTGGAGTTGTTTTCATTATTTCCACTTAAATTACTGAATTATAATTTCAACGCAAAGGTATGCAGTTTAATAGTATTTGGTTATTTAGAAAAAACATTCACTAAATAGTTAATTTTTATTAGTTTAACAACAAAAAGTGATTTTAGTTAATAGTTTAATTAGATGTTTGATCCCAGCATGGAATTCAAAAATTAGGAGTATGTCTTTGAGATCATTTTAAGGTGAGCTTTTTAGTGGGTTTACTTATTTTTACTACCTTTAGCTGTTGATTCATTGAAGTTTTTAGAAGTTTGTTTACAGTATGATCATCTGAGATTTGATTTGTCCATCAGTATTTTTTAAGGTAAGCTTTTTTGATAGTTCTACTTATTTTTTACTAGATATTTATTTCCAGTATGATCAACTATAATCATCTGAAATGATTGCAAATATCTTAAGGTGTGTTTTGCTTCTTACTCAGTAATATTTTTAGTAATTTTATTATTTTGGATCTATCATAAACTATTGTAAATGGCTATGCTTACTATTATCAGGATAAATATAAATATTTTGATTGCTCTAATATAAATTAGTAATTTTTCAACTTTGATTTCAGTGGATCATCTGAAATAGTTGTAAACATCTTTTTAAAAGGAGCTTTGTTTCTTACTTGGTAATATTTTTAGTTCTTCAATGATTTTGATTTCAGCATAAACTATTATAAATGTCTATGTTTACTAATATTATCAGGTTAAGTTTTAATATTTTGATTGCTCTAATATAAATTAGTAATTTTATAAACTTTGATTTCAGCATCCATCTGAAATAATTGTAAACATTTTTTTAATTTGAGTTTTGTTCCTACTTGGTAATATTTTTATTTTTTTAATTATTTTTTATTTCAGTATAAACTACTATAATGGTCTATGTTTACTAAAATCATCAAGCTAGTTTTAGTAACTTTACTTAATCTAAATAAAAGTAGTAATTTTTCAGATTCTGATTTCACTATAAACTGTTATCATCCTAAATATTTGCCATTATCATTTTCAAGGTAAGCTTTTTCTTTTCTACTTGATCTACTAGTTATATAAATGGATCTTATTTCTTTATTTAATTTTTTGTAACATATGCATTCCTATACCATTTATCCAATTGGAATGAAACTTTAGTAAGTTGTTGTGCACACATCTGCAAAGGTTTATAAAATAGTATAATTATATAATTACTTAATAAAAAAATTTACTGACTGACATCTGAAACCTTTGAGTCTGATAGGGTCAATCTACTTGGGTGAGGGGTGAAAATTAGTAAATCTTATCAAATCTGAAATTATCAAGCCTGATGGGTTCAATCTATTTAGGCAAGTGGGTGAGAAATGGCAAATATTATTTAATAATTCACCAAATTGCTCACCTGAAACTCAACAAAAACCAGTATTAGATTGTCATGTTTCCAATATGACTGGATTATAATTCCTAGGTCATTATGGTGGAATGGATGGAATCCACTGAGATTTGATATGAGTAATGATAATTTGAACATCTCAAAATGAGGTGATATTAGTTTGTTGGGAAATCATCTCAGATTAAGCAATTGGGAAATTAACAAATAAAGAATTGACAGAACCAATGAGATATAATATTAATTTACTAAGACATAAAAGCAGAAGCATCCAAAGTTGCTACAATATAGGTGAGACAAGATGATCAAGAGAAAGAGGTTGTTAAGTAGTTTAGAGTAAGTGGAACAGCAAGAATCCACTGTATTTATTATATTAAATAAAAGAGAGTTGTGGGAGCAAGTGCTCCATATTTATTTAAAAGTCTATTCTGTTGTTTTAAGGATGACAATCATCATATTGTTGGTCCTAATTGCTCAGTGGGTTGAACCCTGTGCAAAAATTCTACAGTGTATCTCTTATATACTGCCAATTTTATAACAGTGGTGCTCACTACAGGGGGCCCATTGATCAAATGTAAAAATGATAAAAACTCAGTTGCTAGCTATGTTGCATCAATGTTGTCTTGATAAAAATTCTACTTGACACTATAAGTCCATTGCCTATGTGGAGCTGAAACTGGTTTTGGACACATTGCTTAAAAAACAAGATGAGCTGCTTCAGGAGGTTTGCTGCAGTAAGCTGCCTCCATTCAATCGTGAAGGGAATATTTATGGGTTCTTTAAGTGCTTTGAAATTGCAACTGAAGGAGTCTCAGATTGACAGAAAGCAAAACTGTTGATTACTTCACTGGATGTCAGAAGTTCTGATCAAGTCATCTGTTACCTTTCAGGTAGTTCCATCACATACCAAGAAGTCAAAGAGATGGTGCTGTGGTTGTTCAGCAGAACTGCAAAGATGTCACAGCGGAAGACCAAATTTTTGACCATCAGGTTTCAGCGGAATGAGACCCTCACTGCATTTGCTGAACAATTTATGGCAGAAGCTCACGTGCTACTTGGGGATGGAATTTTATCCAAATCTGACGTGTGTATTGCGATGACTTCTGCTGTGAAGCCATACCACGAGTTACATAACGTCATGGCCCCACTGTTGGATGAAGATGTACCTTTGCTTAAAATTGTACAGTTTTTGCACCATATATCAGCCAACTTCCCTCCACCTAATACTGAGTGGAATCCTTCTGCTATAACTGCCAAATTTTCTTACTTAGGGGGCTCTGCTAGTCCAGTTCAGATTCCACCAAGTTACCCTCAGCAGTTAACCATCCACCCCATACCTGCTTATCATCCTCAGCCTTACTATTGCCCTAAACCTGTTTATGCCAACCACTTCCAGCCCAACTCTCGCCATGGCTTGTTTCATATTAATCAGGGATGTGGGCCCTATGGGGTCAGCTGTTTCAAATGCAGTCAACAGGGGCATCTGGCACATGGTGCCCTAATCAACTGGTCTTTTGTGTACAGCCAGAACAGTATGGCCAGGGAAAAGTCAGAGCGGAGTAGAGAAGGGACTCTCTATCTCCGCTAAACCAGACGTCCCACCTGAGCCTAAATTAGAATATTCAGCGGAAGTTCCCTTGCACAATGAGTTAGTTTTATATCAGCAGCCAGTTGGGGGGTGAATTTTTTGACACAAGTGCAGTCTGCGGATATGGTGGAAGAGGGGTCTCAGATGCAGGTTGAGCCATATGCTTGTCAAATGTTCAACCAAATTTCCCCTGAAAAGTTAGACCCCTCCTTGGATGCACCTTTTTTGCAAGCAGTAAGCGTCACTCTTCTGGTCAAAACTATTATAAAACAATACCCCAGAATTGGTGAAGGGATTGTGTGTTTCCTTGGAAACAGGGATTCCTTAGATGTCCATGTTATAAACAGTCAAGATGCATCTTACTCCAAATGTACTTACTGTGACCTGGTTGTAGCTAAGACCCAAGTCTGTGCCATCATAGATACTGGTGCCCCAGTCAATATAGTCTCCACCAAACTAGTGGCCAGGTTGACATTAAAACTGGATGTGGAACACTGGATGGTATATGGCACTGCTGGAATGGAAAATACGGTTTCTGAGGGAGCATACAGTGCGCTTCTGCTGCAGTTTGGTTCTATTGTTGTGGTAGCTCCAGCTATAGTGTTACCAAATAGCAATTATGATCTGTTAATTGGAACTGCCTTCTTGCGACACTATGGGCTGTTATTGATATGACGGATGAGACTTTTGAGATATTGGGTCAGCGAATCCCAATTCACTTCACTTCTAGTGGAGTGCCAAATGATCTGGTGCATATGGGGAATATCAATCTAGCATATAGCGACGGAGTAATCTCTGTGCACTACTGTCAGTTAAAGGGCAAAACTTGGGCCCTTCCCCAACAGATTTTTGAATATCAAGGGCTGCCGCTCAGAGCTGCTGGACCTATATCTATTCCATCTGGGCATCAAGTTATAGTGAACACTGACTTGGTGATTGAAGTTCCAGATGGACTCTATGGGGAGGTTATTGGACCATATCAGCAATCATGATTTGAACCCCATGTGGCCCCAGGCATTATATTACCAGGGCAAGGGGAGATCAAAGTTTTTCTTGCAAATCTGCAAATGGTACCACTGCAAATCTGCCACCAAATAGTGGCATATTTACATTTAATCCCCGTTGAGGAGGTTCTTTCAGTTCATGAATTTGGGTCACTAAAGGAATTTGGTCTATCTCTCAAACCACAGCTCAGTGTAATGGCAGTTGTATCGCGCAATGAATTAATGGGGCTGTCAGAACCACAGAAGGATAGGGCAATTGCTTTATTTCAAAAATATAAAGAGATTTTTGCAGCTGATGACCATAATTTAGGATGCACGTGGGGGTAGTTCATAGGCTGGACACTGGAGATCATCCTCCCATCAGATCAAGGCTGATCCACTGATCAAAGGTGGTGAAGAAGTAGTAACTGAGGAAATTGACAAGTTACTAGTGCAAGGGATGCTTGAACCATCAAAAAGTCCATGGGCCTCTCCTGTTCTTATTGTGAAGAAGAAGGAAGGAACTAACCGTGTAGTAATTGACTACTGAAAGCTCAATAGCATCACCAAAAAGGACTCATATCCCTTACTGCAGATTGATGATGCTTTGGATTGGCTAGGGGGAGCTCGGTTCTTCTCAGCTATGGACCTGATCTTGGGCTACTGGAAAATTGAGTTGCCACCGGCAGAGCAAGAGAAGTGTGCTGTAATCACATACAAAGGTCTTTTCCAACCAACCCAGATGCCACAAGGGCTGTGTAATGCCCCAGCTACATTTTAATAGGCGATGGAACACTATTCTTGGAGACTTAAAGCTGTCATGCATCCTGGTATACCTTGATGACATTAATGTTTTTTCCCAAACCTTTTCTGAACACCTTGACCATTTAGAAGCTGTATTTCGCCAGCTCACTGAGGCCAACATCAAGATCAAACCCCGGAAATGTCACTTCTTTAAGGACCAGCTGGAGTACCTGGGGTTCATGTTTGATGCCACAGGGCTGAGACCTCAACCAGACAAGGTGGAAGCTATTCAAAAAATGACTCCACCCAACAGCAAGCAGGATATACAGGTCTTTTTGGGAATATTCAGATATTACTGGCGCTTTATCCCTAACTTCAGCTGTATTGTGGGCCCACTATTTGAGCTATTAAGAAAGGACACTATGTTTGAATGGGTGGAACATCATCAATGCGCTTTTGATACACTTTGAATGGAATTAACCAGTGCACCGGTGTTACACTATCCCAAATTTTGAAAAAGAGTTCATTGTTCAGATGGATGCATCCCTTTTCGCTGTAGGGGCAGTCCTATCCCAGAAAGACAAGGAAAGAGAAGAGCACCCCATAGCATATTTCAGTCATAGCTTGAACAGCCATGAATGAAATTATACCATGACCAAGCAAGAGTGCTTAATGGTGATCTACACCTATAAGCAATTTCAGGTGTATTTTCATGGGGTGAAATTCAAAGTTGTAATAGATCATACCTCACTATGCTGGTTACAAAATCTTAAAGAACCAGAAGGGCGTCTGTCCCAATGGGTTCTCAAATTGCAGGCATACAATTTCAAAATTCTTAATTGAACCAGAGAAAAAAAACCAGAATGCTGATTGTTTATTAAGATTACCCACAATTGCAGTTATGAAAGATCTGAGTGATATCATGTTTGATAAGATGCTTAGTGGCAAATACGATGATGAACTGCCCCCAATCATTAAGATATTGGACGGAATAAGGGCCAATACGTTCCAGAAAAATGGGGTTTTGTATAAGCGGATAGGGGACACTACTGTAATTATCCCAAAATTTTCCACCCGCCCAACTATTATTATGAGTGCACACTGAGCGGTGGTACATGGTGGAGTATGTAAGACCATGGAATTATTTTAGCCTCAGTATTACTGGGAAAGCATAAACTTTGATGTACTTGATACTATCTCCTCCTGTCACCAGTGCCAAGTAGAAAAGCCATTCCACCAGAAAACTTCATACCAGTTAGTAAATCTGCACTTCGCCTGGCACACCATTTTGATTGACGTTGTTGGTCCCTTGCCAAAAGGGGAAAACTGGTCCAAATACATCCTGGTAGCAATTTACCACTTGACCAGGTGGGTGAGGCTTGACCAATACTCAATTTGGGGGCACTAACAGTGGCCAAGTTTGTTATGGAGTGTATAATTCATTGACACAGTTGTCCCCAGTTCATCCTTACTGACAATGGAATAAACTTCACTTTCACACATTCTACCTAAGCTAGACAAGCTGATGGCCATCTGTGGGGTTCTAAGAACTCCATATCACCCTGAGTCCAATGGAATGGTTGAAAGGGTTAATGGGACCCTGGTGAACATACTCCAGAAGTTGGTAACTGATAGGCCCTCTGCTTAAAGTACCCTCCTTTCTACTGCAGTGTTTTCCTAAAACATTAACTACCATTCTGCCACAGGGAAAAGCCCATTCCAATTGCTTTATGGATGGAACCCCACTCTGCCCACCCTCCTATATGCCTGTATAGAGGACACTGGCAGAATGGATCCACAACGCTACTTTACTGTCCTAATGAATACATTGATTAAATTACAAACTAAAGTTTAGCATTCAGCTTAGCCAAGAGAATCAAAAGCCAGGCTGCCAATCAGGTTCAGCAGAGTGGCCTAGCACAGTTCAAAGATGGAGACATGGTCCTATTCCATGATCAACATGGGTATAGCCAGAAACACAAACTGGCCAGAATCTGGATTGGGCCATTTGAAGTCATTGAGAAGACAAGTATAGATGCATATACTATCAAGGACCCCGCTAGTGGTCAGATCATTAAATGAGTGCATGTGAAGTTCCTGTGGGCGTATAATCAATAGGAGCCTTATTGTCCAGTCAAGGAGGGGGTAATGTTGTGATTCTGATATGACTGGATGATATGCCCTAGGTCATTATGGCATAATGGATGGAATCCACTGAGATTTGATATTAGTAATGGTAATTTGAGCGCCTTGAAATGAAGAAATATTGGGTTGTTGGGAAATAATCTCAAATTAGGCAATTGGGAAATTAACAAATAAAGAATTGACAGAACCAACGAGATATAATATTAAATTACAAAGACATAGAAGCAGTAGCATCCAAAGTTGCTACAATATAGGCGAGACAAAATGATCAAGAGAAGGAGGTTGTTAAGTAGTTTAGAGTCAGTGGAACAGCAAAAATCCGCTGTATTTATTATAATAAATAAAAGAGAGTTGTAGGAGCAGGTGCTCCATATTTAACAGTTTATTCTGTTGTTTTAAGGATAATCATCACATTGTTGGTCCTAATTGCTCAGTGGGTCAAACCCTGTGCAAAAATCCTACAGTGTATCTCTTATATATCACCAATTTTATAACATAGAATTTAAGTAGATTAAGTAGTCAGGATAATCAGCTCATCAGCCACGAGGTAAAAAGCAAAGCTGTTAATCCAAGTGGCTTGAGAGTAGTGCTGGCACAGCCTATAGGCTACAATGTGAGCTTATCATTTGATAAACTAAATACCATAGCAAAGCACATGTATCTGGATGTTAGGTTTATATATTTTAAAAACTGGCCTAATTTGGTTCACCTAATTAAATAAAATACTTTTGGCAAGTTAAGTAGAAGTTAATTTTTTAGTTTTTAAGATATGTCACATACTCATATATTTGAGGCAAGGGGACCATGGGACCCTTCTTGCCAACAAAAAAACTAAAGGCAGGATAAAAACAGAGCAAAATATGCTAAAAACCTGTTTAACCTCAAGCATGCTAGACTAGGTTCCCCTAGCCTAGCATAGCCAAGGGGGAAGGGGGAGCGAATTGGGTGTTTGAGGGAACATAAAAGTGCAGATAGGAATGGAGTAGGTTTATCACCTAAATGTGGTTGGAGGTTGAAAATAGTAATATTAGACTCATCAATAATCTCAGCTGTAAGATTGGTGTATCACCCCTTTAGTTTGGGACCACCTAGTGCTAAAAAATAATCTCAGCTGTGTTTAACGCATCAATATAATCAGTCAGCTGATTTTCAACATGCAAAGTAAACTGAGCAGATGACCAAAATCAGTCTTGGCTTTGGAAGATTTACCACTATTAAAGCCACACATTTGTGCAGCTTGCATAGTTAATTCAATGGCCTTATGGCCCATCATGATAATCTCTTGTTTTGCAGTAAAGTGTAATTGATCTTGGAATTTAGGTCCCTGAAAACCATTTTTCAATGGTCCCAGCATAGCTTGAACACTACGCTGCAATAAGGTATTTTCTAGGTAGCCGGTGCTTCAGTTGCCAGTCACAAACTCAATGGTTTTAAGTATAAGGAGATATTTCAGGTAGCAGTTTGGTGTTATTTGATTTATTTGATAGGTTTTTTTGTTTGGCTGAGTGGTTGATGGCTTTTGTTCAAATCAATAGGACACAGTTTAGTTTTGAGGGGTGATTAGTTATTGGTTGTTTTGATAAGTTTAGTTAGGTTTAGCTGAGTGGTTTGTGGTTTTTGGTTGATTCAATTGAGCAATTAGATTTGGCTGAGTGGTTTTGTTTATCCATAATATAAAATCTAAATCAATAAATTGAAAATCTGAATTTTTATAGACACCATAGTGAAGCATGGGTAAATTGGCTAGTAAGATATAAATTGTATTTGTGAGCAAAATTCTATAAGTCAGGTTTTGAGATGGCTCTGACTTCAAAAAAAGAGTTTTAATGAGGAGGCATAATTTCTTAATTATTTCATACTGTTTAGAGCTTTTTTAAAGGAGGTTCTTATTTCCCAAATTTTTTTTATTAAATGACTTTGAAAAAGGAGAAGGTTCTCAATTTGACCTGTATGTATATTTTTAACCAACTTTTTTTGATATATGTCCTATAACTGGGGAGTATGTTCAAAATACAGGCAGTATGATATCATAGTAGGATGAGCTTAAATCATTATAGATGGCTATCATTTTTGCATAATTTGACCAATAAACTCACCTAAATTTGATAAAATGAATTATTTTAGATAGCAATCAATAAATTTACCATAGATTGACTAATAAAAGCAACCAAATCTAATAAAATGAATTACTGTAGATGGTGATCAGTAAATTCAGCATATGTTTTTAAAAAAATTATCTAAATTCAATAAAATGAAGTATTGTAGATGGCAATCAGTAAATTTAATATAATTTGACCAATAAAAGAAATCAAACTTAATAAAATGAATTTTTAGTATATTTGTTTATAAGATACTATATATAATATACATAACAAGTTTCAATTTTATAGAGGTATAGTAAGGGGTCAAAAATGATATATAGAGATAGTAATACTTAATAAAAGTAGGAAAAAGAGCCACTTTCAAAGATGCACTAATTTTTTTGGGAAAAAAGAACTGGGGGTAAAATTTTTTGGAAAAAAGAACCTCTTTCAAAAAAGGCACTATAAAGTATAAAATAATCAAGAAATTATGCCTCCTCAGTAAAGCCCTTTTTGAAGTCAGCGTCATATTTTAACTGAACTATAATAGGCATTTATAATATATATATACTCAGCACTGTATATTCTAAGTTGCTTAAAGTTTACATATGGAAATGATCCAGACATAAGATATAAATTTTATTTGTGAGCAAAATTTTATAAGTCAGGTTGGAAGATGACCAACTTCAAAAGGGGTTTTATTGAGGAGGCATAATTTCTCAATTATTTTATACTTTTTAGAACTTTTTTTAAAGGTGGTTCTTTTTTTCTAAAAAATTTTAATTACTTTTTTATCATATATGAGCTATCTTAGCTCCAAAAATGATGATGTCAAACAAATCAGTAAAATGAGATTTAATTGAAAATTTCTGGTGCAGTTATGGGATACAAATCCATTGACACAGTTACAGAAGAGGATCAAGCTGTTAATTATCCAGTTAAATTTCTCAATTCATTGGAGCCTCCTGGAATGCTATCACACATATTAACCTTAAAAGTTGGCTCACCAAAACTGCTCCTTCAGAAGCTGAACCCACCAAAGTTGTGCAACAGAACCAGACTTTCCATAAAAAACTAATGCCAAATATGATTGAAGCAACAATAATTAACAGCAAATGTAAAGAAAAAGTTGTGCAGATTCTGTGCATTTCAATGATTCCCACTGATTTGCTGTAAAGATTTATTGGTCTGGTTACTATTCAGCCAATAATCCCATTAAACTTATTACTGCACAGGTTTGGTTCTTGTGCACTTTGTCCACATTGTTTAGTATATGATATTATTGGTTGATAATAGTATGATGACTATTATCCATAATTGAGTGGAATTCTTAGATCTCAGCTCAACGCTCAGCCAGCATTCTCACTCAAAATACTTGAGATGTCTTTTTTTAGTGCTAGAATACTTGAGATGTCTTGATATAGGTATTTATTCCCTTGTGTGATGGTACAGGATATTCCTGACCATCACATTGTTATTATTAAAATTAATAATAACAAACAAAACAATAATTTTAATAATAATAAAAAGAGAAAAACCACCAAATTGGGGCAAAATTTAATATTAAATGAAGGCCCTTGTACCACCTTGAGGAGTGATGAATTCAAACTTGAGAAATCTGAAAACATTAATAGCTGATCTGACATTAATGTCAGATTTTCTTCAAACATGGGCTTCAAAAAAACCCCCTATTTATAGGGGTTCTGAATGGAGTAATTTTCAAGCAAACAGAGTAATTCATCCATTTTGCATACAAAATTAATCTATAAAAAGGGGTCCCAAATTTTTATCAAAAATCAATTCAATTGAAACAAGATCTTTAGGTCTAAAAATAGACCTTCAAAATTTTGTTTATTGACAGTGATTATCAATTGTCAATAATTATTGATAATTATCATATTTTTATAACCATTATCTAATAATTTAATCCTATGTTTAAAATCATAATTATCAACTATTTCAGACAATAAATTCATAAGACTTAAAAAAGTATAAGAAATTATTATTTGCATACTATAAAAAAGAATTGATAGAATTTTATTCCTCAATTCTGTGTTCTTACTCAGTTGGCTCAATAAACATCTTAATAAAAAATTATTATAATTTTTAATTTTTTGAGTAATATACTATGATGAATGCCTTTCTCCAGGAAACTGAACTCAGTCTCTTAAGGGATTCTCTATTGGCCCTCACCTGAAGTTAAGGATCATTGTTAGGATTAAGTATTATCCTAACCATTATCCAAGGATGGCTTCAACCTTATTATAGTGGAAGGCGGACTTACATAGCACTATCTGGGGTTTTATCTAGTTTGTGGACTATTACCTGGTTGGTATTGCCCAATTCTTTTGACCATTACTGGAAAGAACTGGTCCGTTACATTACACAGAATTCATCTAATTTTTGGTCTGTGGTGAGAGTTTCAAGGAAGGTTCCTGTTCAACCTCTCTTACCTGCCTGGTATCAACATTCTCCTACCATGTTGATGATCATCTTTATGTTGTTATTTCTAGTGCATGAGATCTATTGGATGATGAAGGGATGTGTTTCAAGTCCTGTCAACCATGAAGCAGCTACAATTCAAGTTAGTCCTATTCAGCCTATCCTGGGAACCTTGGCTTTGGAGAAAATTTATGAAGTTTTTGACATAGTGCGTTTCCAAGGTTGCTTATCTAAGATATGGGGAGAAAATCCTACTTTTGCTGATCAGATTTCTCAAGTTTTGAATGAGTTACCTGATAAGTCTGCCACTTGGATCAGAAATCTCCTGGATAAACAGAAGAAGCTGCCTGAAACACTGGATGATTGTCTTCAGTTAATTGATCAAGTTGCATGTCCTGATGAAGATCAAGATGCGGCATGGTCAGCTTTGTTGTTAACAACTCAGGGAAAGGGGTCCATAAAAGAATATGCACGTTCATTCTGTCCACTTGCTTGGACAGAAAAGGTAATTCCCTTAAATCTTCCATGAATGTTTAGACAAAACTTACACCCAGACCTTCTTTCAGCCTTGGCGGCAACGCCTATTGCTGAGGATTTGGAGAAGGAGATCCGTTGTGCTAGGAATGTAGAGCACCATCTTAAAATTGCAAAAACTAAGCGGAATCTTTTATATGTCCAAGGGTACAAGAGTGTAAAAGGAAAGGATTTTCGCTGTGGAGAGTCTGAACCCCTACATCTCACCAAGCATCCTCAAGCATAACAACCTGTGCACTCTAAAGAAAACCATGAAATGGTTGCTGTAACCAACACTCTTGGGTCTGTTCAGGCTAGTTCAGATCAAATTGCATCATCTGCACCAGTCTATGAGATTTATACCAATAAAGGAGACTTTGCACATTACTCCTATTTACTCCTTTCACTTAAAATAGTCAATGGTCAAAACCATGAAGAAGTGACAGCTTTAGTAGACACTGGGGCCAATGAGAACTATATCCAAATTGAGCTTGCACAAAAATGGAACCTGATCTAATGAAAGGCGGGTAAAGTGTCTTTAGCGGATTCTACTAAGACTGCTGTGTTTTAGAGGGTTGGAGGACGGCTCCAAATTGTCAAGGGGAACGACTATTTGATGAGGGCTTCTGCACTCTAAATCACCTTCCTTATCCTATGGTGTTGGGAATGAAATGATGGCACTGGTTCACATCTCAGTTCAATATGCTGACCAAAGAGGTTACTATTAATTCCACGGATTCCCTATCCCTTCAATGGAAGTTCACAACTTGTAAGCCCAGATCATCCAGGCTTGGAATTTTATCTTAAAAGGTCACTGACAATGCCTTGCCCAAGGAATATGTTGAGTTTGACAGTGTATTTGGCCCTCAAGAACTACCCAAGTTTGATGCTTGTGGCCCATTTTCTCTCAATTTCCAGTTCAAGAAGGACTCAGAATTGCCAAGAGGATGTCCTATTTATATGTTAAACCGAAGATCAAGGGAAGCATTAGAGAAGTACATTGATACCATGCTGAAATCTGGATCAATTGTTCCCTCCAAATCTTCTGTGATCTCTCCAATCCTGTTAGTACCTAAGGCTAGTGGAGATCTTAGGTCTTGCATGGATTTTCGCAAACTGAATGAGGTGACTGAACCAGACTCTTATCCACTACCGCTCTTGGAGAACATTTTGCTTATGATCTCTGGAAGCACTTGGTTTACCAAGTTGGACTTAGTAGAGACCTTTCATCAAGTACCGGTGCACCCAGATCATCAGAAATTCACAGCATTCAAATGCCACCAGGGAATTTTTGAATATCAGGTGATGCCCTTTGGACTAAGAAATGCCTCAGCTGTGTTCCAACAGCTAATTAATCATGTGCTCCATGACTTATTTGGACGTTGCTGCATTGCCTATATGGATGATATATTAGTGTTCTCTAAATTGGAAGAACAACACATTGAGGATGTCAAGTCTGTCCTGAAAGCCATTCAAGATGCAGGACTCAAACTAAAACCCTCAAAATGTGAGTTCCACAAGTCATCAGTAACATTTTTGGGGAACGTGGTTTTCAAAGAAGGGCTGGCGATATGCCCTGACAAGCTTAAGGCCATCAAGGAATGGAAGGCTCCAACAGATCAAACTGGGGTGAGAAGTTTTTAGGAACAGTCAACTTCCTGAGAAGGTTTTCTAAAGATCTTTCCACAGTGGCAATACCCTTAACTAGATTAATGGGGAAGGTGCCCTTCCAGTGGGGTTTAGAAGAAGAGGAAGCTTTCCAAGAAATAAAAAGAAATCTTATTGAAGCCCCTGTCTTGGCTCATGCAGATCCAAAGAAAGCCGTTTATACTCAAAACTGATGCATCCAACTGTGCAATTGGTGCCATTCTTCTGCAACAAGGGGAGGATGGAATAGAACATACCATCTGCTACTACAGCCATAAAATGCAGCCTGCAGAAACCAACTACCCTATTTATGACAAAGAGTTATTGGCAATAGTGGCGGCACTCCAGGAGTGGCAACACCACTTGATGTATGCCCATTGGCCTATCATTATTTAGACTGATCATAAAGCTCTGGAGTTCTATAAGAAACCACAACGTATGAATCAGAGACAGTCTCGCTGGCATCTGGAGTTATCCAGTTTTGTGTTCAAGATTGAATTCCATCCAGGCAAAGAGAATTTGATCTCAGATCTTTTAAGCCAAGATCCAGGGTTATCTTATACTCCACATGAGTTAGATAAAATTAATACAGCCACCATGTTACCTCCTGACGTCTTTACATTGATTAAAGATGGAGCCTGGGGACTTAATAGAAGAATATGAGTTGCCCAAGGGAAAACCAAATTTGGAAAGAGGCTATCACAGGAGATGGTTAATGGACCTTCACCCAAATTCAAAGATTTCATTAAAGAGGAGAATGGGATTCACTACCAGAGGAAGATATGGGTTCCCACTAAGAACTTACAGAAGAAGGTTTTATAGGGCTGCCATAACCATCCACTGGTTGGACATCCAGGAATTACCAAAACCCTAGAACTAATCACTAGACACTACTCCTGGCCTGAGATAGTAAGACAGGTTAGGGAGTATGTGAGTCAATGTCTAACTTGTGCCCAGGTCAAGCCTCAGTGCAAACTTCCTGTGGAGAAGCTAATGCCCTTGCAGAGACCCCACAAGCCTTGGTCATCCATTAGTGTGGATTTTATCTCTTCTTTACCTAAGTTCAGAGGATTTGATGCCATAATGGTTGTTGTTGACCGTTTAACCAAGTATGCATAGTTTATTCCATGTTCCACCCAGATCACATCAAAGGGAGCATCAGCTTTGTTTCTGGAGGAAGTTTTTTCTTGCC
Source organism: Massospora cicadina (assembly GCA_022478985.1). Taxonomy (NCBI): domain Eukaryota; kingdom Fungi; phylum Entomophthoromycota; class Entomophthoromycetes; order Entomophthorales; family Entomophthoraceae; genus Massospora; species Massospora cicadina. The sequence goes on from JAKSZP010015819.1 coordinate 225,624, forward strand.
ATGGAGTACCCAAGGAAATAATTTCTGATTGAGGACCCCAGTTTGTATCAAAATTTTGGAACCATCTATTGGACAACCTACAAATCAAGCCTTGTTGATTCTCTGCTTATCATCCTCAATCAGATGGTCAGACAGAGAGAGTAAATCAGGTGCTTGAACAATACCTTCATTGTTATGTGTCAGGCCATCAGACAAACTGGAGGGATTGGTTAATATTAGCCCAATATTCATATAACAACTTGGTTCATTAATCAACTGGAATGTCCCCCTTTTTTGAAAATTATGGATTTCATCCAGATCCTTGGAACCCTTAAGTGAGAGGTCAGAACCCCACAGCAGATGAGATTGCCAAGAAGGCTATGGAAACTTTGAAACTCTTAAAGCAGCGTTTGGGATCAGACTGCAAAATCCCAAAAACAGAAGGTGGACAAGAAAAGATGGGACAATCCATGAATTAGAGTGGGAAGTTATGTGTTGATTTACTCTCAGAGCTATAATACCAAAGTTTCACATAACAGGTTTGGTCCTGTATGGATTGTTCCATACCAAGTGATTAAACAAGTAAATCCAGTGGCTTTTGAGTTATCATTACCAGAAGGATCAAGAGCACATCCCACTATCCATATTTCTCAACTCAAGTTGTTTAAAGGGGCACTTCCAGAGAAAACTTTCCCCCTCCAACCTGCACTGTATAAAAATTCTGAATATGAGGTTGAGGAAATATTAGACAGCAAAGTGGTACGGGGGCAATGCAAATTTCTGGTCAAATAAAAGGATTACCCCATTGAAGAATTTACATGGCAAACAGCTGAAGATTGTCACCATTGTCCTGAGAAAATTAGGTTTTTCTTGCCTCAAAGGGGGTGATGTGACAGTACAGGATATTCCTGACCATCACATTATTATTATTAGAATTAATGATAACAAACAAAAAAATAATTTTAATAATAATAAAAAGAGAAGAACCACCAAATTGGGGCAAAATTTAATATTAAATGAAGGCCCTTGTACCACATCGAGGGATCCAATGAATCCAAGCTCAAGAAATCTGAAAAACATTAATAACCAATCTGACAATAATATCAGATTTCCTCCAAATGCAGGCCTCAAAAAAACCCCTATTTATAGGGGTTCCAAAATGAAGTAATTTTCAAGCAAACAGAGTAATTCATCCATTTTGCATACAAAATTAATCTATAAAAAGGGGTCCCAAATTTTTATCAAAAATCAATTCAATTGAAACAAGATCTTCAGGTCTAAAAATAGACCTTCCAAATTTTGTTTATTGACAGTGATTATCTTTTTTTAGTACTAGATGGTCCATTGACAGTGATTATCAATTGTCAATAATTATTGATAATTATCATATTTTTATAACCATTATCTAATAATTTAATCCTATGTTTAAAATCATAATTATCAACTATTTCAGACAATAATTTCATAAGACTTAAAAAAGTCTAAGAAATTATTATTTGCATACTATAAAAAAGAATTGATAGAATTTTATTCCTCAATTCTGTGTTCTTACTCAGTTGGCTCAATAAGCATCTTAATAAAAATTATTTTAATTTTTAATTTTATTGAGTAATATACTATGATGAATGCCTTTCTCCAGGAAACTGAACTCAGTCTCTTAAGGGATTCTCTATTGGCCCTCACCTGAAGTTAAGGATCATTGTTAAGATTAAGTATTATCCTAACCCTTATCTAAGGATGGCTTCAACCTTATTATAGTGGAAGGTGGACTTACAGAGCACTATCTGGGGGTTTTGTCTAGTTTGTGGACTATTACCTGGTTGGTATTGCCCAATTCTTTTGTCCATTACTGGAAAGAACCGGTCTGTTACACCTTGTACTGTCCAACCAAATCTTCTCTGTGATTCCCTGGTGATAGTTTCTTTGATCCAACACACAGCCAGCAGCAATCCCTAATTGTTTCTCCTTCTTCTCTAGTTCCTCACTCAGATATTTACTCTTTTTCTTAAAAGAGTCTCCCAATTATTGCACACAGCAATAATATCCCTAAAAAGAATAAACAATTAAAACCTGATAATAGCTTACTAATTAAAAAATATACTGGATGAAAACTAATGAACTGTATATCTGTAGTACTATCTAACTGTTTTTTTATTATGAGTGAATTCTAGGGAATTTATAGTGGGGATTCAGTCATCTAACCCTTGGTTGACACCTCTTTGATGAAATGGCAGCCATTGCCATTGAATCACCCATCCTCATATTGGCAGCGATGGTCTTCCCCATCCTGGATAGGATTCCATCATTGGACATCCTTGAGACCTAAAATGAAAAGAGTCAGAAAACGTGTTCCTAACAATTTTCTCTTGATCTAAGCAAACCAACCATATTTGGCTAGCAACCTGCTTAGGTAATGGGACTTGTTATCCATTAAGGCTGGTCACAAACCAACTGATCAATTTGCTAGTTGCAGGCGGCATCACTAGCCTCACAACTTGCTACTTACATTCCCAATCAGTTGATGATGAAACTCAACTGATCCCAATTGGTACACCTGATAGTTAATCACTATCTGATGCCCCTATTTCATTGGCAACTCTACCTGATAAGATCTTAAGCATTCATCCAGATTGATCCCCAACAGATATGACCAGGTGAAGATCCCAAAATTTTCCAAAGATAGTTACTCTAAAATTAGGGTCAGCTGATATCCAATTTACCTTGCATTAGGGAGTTATCCCTAGCAATTCCTGGTAATCTAGCAGGCTGGGAATATGGGCAAAAATCCCAACATTTGCCCTTTACATTCAAATAACTACACTTTTCTATGCATCTTGCTTTTGTGATGACAATCAAGCAAGCTCAAGGACAGTTGTTGTGCGTTGCCAAATTAAATTTAGATAATTTATGTTTTTTGCATGGTCAACTATATGTTGTTTGCTCCAAAGTAGAAAAACCAGAAACTCTGTAAATCTATACACCAAATCAGAAAACCAAAAATATTGTTTATCCACTTGCATTATGCTAGATGTTAGTATTAGTTTCAACTATTTTAATTTGGTTCAATTACATAGTAAATAGAATAGTCAGATTATTGGGCATTCACATGAATTATTCATAAAAAATTATATAGTTCATCATCTATTTATACCAATAAAAATAATTATTTCTCCTTCAGTATGAGACATCTTTCATTTTTCCACATATTTACATAGTGCATTATAGATTCTAAATTACATATAAATTATCCATTTTTATATAAATAAATATACAAATGCAGGAAAATGTCAGCCAGGTTCTTATAGCTATAATATAAATCTAAATTAATCAGTTCAAATCAGCTGATAATAAATAAACCCAAAACAATGCCAGGTAACTCCACTAGTATTAAATAAAAAAAATTTTATATAAAACTAATTACCTTAGCGTTTAAATCCTCTCTTAAGCTGCAGAAAAGCTACAGAATTACAAATACAGCATAAAGGTAAGAACTTTAAAGTTTTTGGTTATATTATATAGTTATTCACTAAAATACAGTAGGACCTCTGTATATTGAACTTTTATATATCTTTTTTAGCACTAGTGGTGCCCAACTCAAAAGGAGGAGCTGCTACACATCTTGAACTTTTATATATCAAAATCTCCATCTATCAAATTTTTTTAAATTCTGTGAATTTTTTAATATTTAAGTTTCTACTTTTTAAATACAAACAACTTTTTAAAGTAAATAAACAAATACTGTACACTAACTACTTTTTATTAGTTAAAAACAGTAATTTTTATTAAATAAATGCTTATGGTTTTTATTTATTTTTTACCAAAATGTCATTTTAATAGTATGGAGGTCTATACATGGCTTTTTAATTAAATTCCAGCACTTCTCCTAACCTAAGAATAATAATAAGAAACAGATTTCAGTATATTAAAAATTTTCTATATCAAATTTTTTCTTAAGAATCATCAAATTTGATATACAAAGGTCCTACTGTAGTTGTTTTCATTATCTCACTTAAATTACTGAATTATAATGGCAATGCAAAGGTATGCAATTTAATAGTCTTTGGTTATCTAAGAAAAACATCACTAAATATTTAATATTTACTAGTTTAAAAACAAAAAGTAGATTTTAGTTATTAGTCTTATCAGATGTTTGATACCAGCATAGAATTTACAAATTTGAAGTGTGTTATTGAGCTCATTTTAAGGTAAGCTTTTTAGTGGGTTTACTTATTTTTACTACCTTTAGCTATTAATCCATTGAACTTATTAGAAGTTTGTTTACAGTATAATCATCTAAGATTTGATTTGATCATCAGTATCTTTTAAGATAATCTTTTTTGATAGTTATACTTATTTTTCACTAGATAACTATTTCCAGTATGATCAACTGTAGTATCTGAAATGAATGCAAATATTAAGGTATGTTTTCCTTCTTACTTGGTAATATTTTTAGTAATTTTATTAATTTGATTATATCATAAACCATTGTAAATGTCTATGCTTACTAATAGTATCAGGTTAAGTTTTAATATTTTAAATGCTTTAATATAAATTAGAACTTTTATCAATTTTGACTTCAGCATTCATCTGAAAGAGCTGTAAACATCTTTTTAAGAGTATTGTTCCTACTTGGTAATATTTTTAGTTTTTTGATGATTTTGATTTCAGAATAAACTATTATAATTGTTTATGTTTAATAACATCTGTAAGTAAGGTTTAATAACTTTGTTTAATCTAATAAAAGTAGTAATTTTGCAGATTCTGATTTCACTATAAACTGTTATTATCCTAAATATTTGGTAATATCATTTTCAAGGTATTATGATCTTTTCTACTTGATCTATATATAAATGAGGGGGGATACCCCAGTGTAGAAAGGGACCTCTACAACTTCCTCCCCGAGTTCGATTCCGGTACTGGAACTTTGGGTAGGGGATAATTATGACTGTGTTGGCGTTGCGCACCAATGCCCCGAACTGAGATAGCGAATAGCAAAAACGATCCATGGAGTTCCTGGCCTATCATACGCCGCGCATGGAGGTTTTCCGGATTTTATCCTCCTTTCCCATTCATTCGATTTCCCCTTAATCGGTGTGGTATCGTCCCCAGGTCGGCCCACCTCAAATAAAAAATTACTATATATATAAATGGATCTTGTTTATTTATCTGTTTGTAACATATGCAATCCTATACCATTCATCCAATTGTGATGAAACTTTAATAAGTTGTTGTGCACACACCTGCAAAGGTTTACAAGTTATTATAATTATTTTTTTAATAAAATAAAAAAGTTTCATATTTAAGAAGTAAAAATTTTAAATGTTTTTAATGGTAATCAGTATATTGATACAGCCAAGCAGTTTAATATTCAGTTGATTTGATAGTTAAATGGTTTTGTCAAGTAGTTGGTGATCATTTACCTAATTTTTAGGCTTAATGGTTTTTATTGAGCAGTTAGTGATTGGTTAATTTGATATAATAATTGGTTTTAGTAAGTTGGTGGTTTTTAGTTGTTTTAATAAGTTTGGTTTGGGTTTACCAAACAGCAGTGATTGGTTAATTTGGTATGTTCAATGGTTATAGCTAAGCAGTTTAGTGGTTTATCTATATAAAGATAGCCAAAACTGATATTGCAAGTGATAGTTAAACTAAAACTAAAATGATGAGCTAATGTAGTATTCAAAATATATGTAAAAAGTATTATGCATCTGTGTTTACTTTGGTTTTTCTTTGGACAATAAGACGTTTTATTTTATTCGAGGTGGGCCGACCTGGGGACGATACCGCACCAATTAAGGAAATCGAATGAATGGGAAAGGAGGATAAAATCCGGAAAATCTCCATGCGCGGCGTATAATAGGCCAGGAACTCCATGGGCCGTCTTTGCTATTCGCTATCTCGGTTCGGGGCATTGGCGCGCAACGCCAACACAGTCATAATTGTCCCCTAGAACAATAAGACGTTAAGTTCTGCATTTTCTAGTAGTTTTCAATTGCGTTCAATTAAAGCGCTTATATCTTAGGATATTTTATCTTGCGTATTAATTGACCATTCGTTTTAAAAAAACCACTTTATTTGATTTTAGTTACTATGATTTTAAAATATCTGCTTAAGTTGTTTCCCCTAATTTATAAAATATCTGTGACAAGTTAGGGTGAAATGAGTTTCATAGTTTTAAAGATGATGTCACATATATACACATAATTTTTAGTTATAGAGATGTTTTGGTCACCAGTTTGATGGTACTTGATTGATCTGATAAGTTTAATTTTAATTGGCTGAGTGGTTGTGATTTTTGATCAATTCGATAGATCTAATGGTTTTGGGTAAGTGGTTGGTGTTTTTTATTGATTCAATTTTTAAATTAATTTAGCTGAGTGTTGGTGAATTTTGGTTTATTTGATTTAGCTTAGTTTTATTTGGCTGAGAAGTTGGTGAAATTTGGTTGTTTCTTATGTTCATTTGGTTTTGGCTGAGTGTTTGATGGGTTTTTGGTTGATTTGATAGGTTCTTTGGCTTTTCCAAATGGTTTGATGGTATTAGATAATCTAATGGATTCGATTGGTTTTGGCTAAGTGGTTGGTGGTTTTTGATTATTTTGATAAATTCAACTGTATTGAGTTAGCAGTTGGTGATTAATTGTTTTGATAGGTTCAAAGGTAATGAGTAAGCAGTTTCATGTTATTCATTTTATCTATAATATAAAACATAAATTAATCAGTTCAAATTGCCTAGTAATAAATAAACTTGAGAAATTTGGGTAACTCCGCTAGTAAACTATAAAAAACCTCTAGGGGATTAAATAACTAATCAATGGCCATGTAAATACTTTACCACATGGAAATAGCCACCTTGAATTTATCCATGTATCCCAATCTTCTCATTTCTATTTCAATATAATGCTTAATATAATTACTATTATAACCACTGCCTCCCGAGTTCGATCCCGGTAATGGACTTTGGGTAGGGGACGATTTTGACTGTTGGTTTTGCGCACCAATGCCCCGAACCGAGATAGCGAATAGCAAAGGCGGTCCATGGAGTTCCTGGCCTATCATACGCCGCGCATGGAGGCTTTCCGGGTTTTATCCTCCTTTCCCATTTTCTTCACTTCCCTAATCGGTGCGGTATCGTCCCCAGGTCGGCCCACCTCGAATAAAATTTAAATTTAAATTTAAATAATTACTATTATATGTAACTATACCAAGTTATCAATATATTATATATTTCTTATAATCTCAATATGGCCTAACTTTAGTTTTTCTATTATTACTGGATTCCTTTAGACATTAGTCCTATAATTCTATATATCATTAGATCTCATGAAGAAAGCACAAATTGAGCTAGCACCCCAATTGAGATCCAAAAATATTGGTAGATGGCTGTCAATAGATTTAGGAAGTTTTTAAAATCATCAAATTAATTATATAACTACCAAACAATTCAGTTGAAATAATAATAGTAATATAACCTATGCTTTAAATAGTATAGCTATCTGATTATCTAAGATCATATGATTTATTTAAAAAAAATATCCGAGCTGGGTTGACCTTGGGACAAATATACCACGCCGAGAATTTCTCTAACCAGTACAGGTTTCGAACTTGAAACCTACACAAGGGTGTAAGCAGTGTTAACTTCCTGGCTAAACACCCTCATATGATTTAATTAGTTAGTATAATTTTTATATTGGTAGATAGCTATCAATAAGTTTAGGAAGTTATTGAACTTATTGACCTACCTAGTAAACTATCAAACTGCATAGCAAAAAAATTTGATCTATCAAAACAACTAAAAGTCACCAACTACTTGGCCGAAATTAATTGATACCAACAAATTAATTGAATAATAACTAATCTGTGGTCTGAAGTATGAAACAAACTGATATAAATTAGGATTTAATGGCATATCATTGATGAATCAGTCAGGACACATCTCTTTACATATACTATAGATAAAATTTTATCAAATTAGCTGAATAGTCAACTGCTTAATAAAGCTATTAAATTGATTGAACAACAGAATAACAATGTCACAATGGCTCAGGAAATTTAAATTGATCAAGACTTAAGGCTCAGACAACAACTCCAAGTTTAGTTCAATAATTGATTTTAGTGGTTATGTGGGTTTCTACAGGAGGGCATTCTGCCCAAAATATCCAAATCAGCATATCAAGGATAAATCCTGATAAAAAGCAACAAGAAAATATGAAGTAATTTTAATAGTTTATTGAGATTTGAGAGCAGGCTTATATACCTGATCAATCAAAAATTTGTGAAGTAAAAAGAATTTGAAGAATTGAAAAGGGAAAGCAGATGAAAATGAAGAAATGACAACAGGGTTGAGACAGATAAGGGAAAATCTGCTGATGGACTGGTGATCTCAGAAGTAGTGTAACACTCCCCCTATTATTTTTATACTATCTTTCTAAAATTATGATTGAAGGTTTCAGACAATTAAGACTAAGTTGTCCACAGTGTAATTGTGGTCCTGCTGAGTTTCCTTGGCAGTAGTTTGAGTTGAGTCAGCAGAAGTCATATTTTGGAATAATTGAATAAAGTTGGGTGAAGGGTAACTTTAAATAAGAAATTTCTAGGGAGGAATGTAGGATGATTAAAAAAACTTGATAGGCGTGACAGGTGGAAACTGTGGTATTTGAATCTTCAGTCATTCCTATTTGGTGGTATCCAGGGGAGAAATCAGTAGTGGAGGATACTTTGACTCCCCCTAGGGCTCTGAGGGCTTTAGCAACCAAAGGCAACTGGTATGCATTCTTCTTGAGCCTTATAGCTATTGGCAAATTCCAGGGAAGTTCAGAGGGTCAATGCAGCCCTATGGTTGGTTTCTTGGTCTAAACTAAGTGTCTGCAAGCTTAAGGTAGTTGGTAGGGGCATTAGGTAGCTAAGTTGGTGTCATTGATGTCAAGGTGACATTAGCCTCACTCAGTAAAGTGGCAGCAGCATCACCTTCTTAAGCACGTCCTCATAATCTTAGGCTAATTGGGGTAACTCCTCATTCTCAGGATCTGGTAAATGATCAGAACCTTGGACTCAAAGGAAAACTCCAATGTAGAGATAAGAAACAAGCTGATCAGGGGTTGATCTGAGATCTAAAGAGCATGAGTTTAGATAAGCAGTGTTTTTATCCCTTAGTCAGTTTGTATGTACCTCTGGTCATTTTCAAAGTTGGCAATAATTCTAAATTCTGTGAGATCTTGGCATGATACCAGCATCAGAAATTAACAGTGATTGAAGATAATGGCACAATTGGTTGTACTTTGCTAGCAATCTCAACAGGCAAATCATATACCTGGCTACAACATGGCTGTTGGGAGTTTCCAGTTATAATTAAGACAAGGTCACTTTAAATGATATCTTTATATCAGATATTAAGCAAGAACCTCTTAGTGAGAATATTGGCAGATGACCCTGAATCCAAAATGATTGGAAAGGTATATCTGAAAAGGAATCCTTGAGTATGGGCAAAACTTGGTTGGTAAACAAGGTTTCAGGCTTCTGGTGAATGTTTTGGAGTCAATTAAGGTGAATGTTTTGGTGCAAATCTTGATGTAAAGCAGGACTCAAATTGTATAAATTGCTGAGGGATACTGAGATGATAGTATTCTTCAAAATCTTAGCGGTGGAAATTCCCTCAGGTTGATAGAGATAACTGGTCAAACTGGGGCTGATTTTAAAGGCAATGTAAGGGGGTACTGAGCAGGCAGAGTTTTGAAACTGGTTGACCAGGTCAGGTTGATACAATAAGGGCGGTCAGGGCTTGTTTTGGACAGTATGGGGTTGGGATTGTGGGTTTTCATTTTTTTATGATTTATTTTGATGTCTGAGGACAAAGTTGGGTAGAGGCAATTCTTGGGTAGTTGATTAGACTCATAGATTCTCATCATATTCCTCCTATGGGATTCTATATAGTTCAGGTTTCTTCAGAAGTCTAGCATTTAGTAAACCATCAATCTTCACTTTCTTCAAGGAATTTTTTTTGGGCTCAGGTGCTTTTTAGGGATTCAGAATTCAAAATCTTCAATATTCATTTCTTTGGGTAGTTGGGGATAACATTTGAGCTCATAATTTTTTCAATTCTTTGTTTTTTTGGCAGTGTATTCCTCCAAAATGAGGGCCAACTGATCTTCTTTGTCTGAAGGGGCTTCTCCCACATAATAAATTTTTGGAGGGGTTTTTGAGTTGGGGTATTCACAATCATGGGTTGTGAGGGCATTATGGGATGAGGAGGATTGGACAGGTGAAATGAAGGGGGAAAATTGGCAGGCCTCAAGGTAGGTGGTGTGGCCCAGGTTTTTTGCTCTTTTCAATAAGGGCAATGTCCACCTGGATGAACTATTTGGCACTGAACAAAAGGGGCTCAACATTGGCAGAAGTGATGCCCAGGTTGGCTACAAACAAAGAATCAAAGGTTGTTGTAGGGCTGCTTTCCCTAAACTAACATGGTCAATTGCTGGACTTGTATAGTGATGACATGAATATTTTAGTTAACTTTAAGGGTGCTTAATTTTGAAAATTTTTGGAATATCTTCAGTATCAGAGGCATCCAAATTTTCAGTATCCAAATTTGTGACAGTAGAACTTTGGGGTTGTTTTTGGATGTGGATCAACATTCTCAAATAATTTTGGCAAATGTCAATGGCTTGATCTACAAAAGTTGGTTGCACTAAGTATACTTCATCAAGGTAAGGGTTTTTGAGGGTGTTGAGAAACCAGTCAAGGTGTTGCTGATCATCTTACTCACAATGGCATTAGGTAATCAGTTCCCAAAGTCCCATAAGTTTCTCACATTTTGCAGATTTTCTGATACTAAATAATTCTGGAGGTAAAGCTGAAAGAACTTTTTGCAGAGTTGAGAGGCTAAAATTTGAAATTTTTCTTGGGCATAAGCTTGCCATTGTTTCAGGATTCAAAAGGTAGGTTGGCACTATGCCATTTTTGAGTAGTTCCAGTGAGCAGGCTGATCACTTCTCACAAAAATTGCTGGGAGGTGACTCTATAGTCATCTTTAAAAATGTTATGGGTTTACAACCTAATGTTAATGGGTGTAAGGACTCAAGGGACCAGCCATCAAGCTGGACAGGGGTGTGAACCTCTATAGAACAAAAAGAGCTCGAATCCCAAGACCAACCCTCTCACCAAGATCTCTGGCTAGGGAATACCCTAAATGAGAGATAGGTGGCTGCTGCCTAGCCCTGTTTGCCACATGCTGCTCTCACACTTCCCCCAACCCAAACACATCCTAGTGTCAAATTTTGCAAAGTTTTATTTAAAAATTAAGCAGCTTTGTGAAGACTTTAGGAGATTTCAGAAGCCTCACACCACAGTTCCCATTCCATGTCACAAAATGGTAGTTAAACCAGAAGTCAATTCAAAATGGAAAAACTTATCTAGAGGATAAAATCTAAAAAAAGGTCAAAATGAAAGGGCTGAAAATAGGGATCAAACCCAACACACTATTATAAAATCAAAAATGTGAATTTGGATATTTGGAACCCAGGAAGTTGTCCCAAGAATAGCTTGGATGCCTCAGTTGTTACTATTGAGGCAAAAGTGGGAATCAAATCCATTAATTAACAAATAAAAAAATAGAACTGGTCCCCTACCATAATTTAGCTTAGTAGTTGTTCCTCTTCCCCTTTCCACCATATAACCCAGCACCCTACTAATAGTAGGGTATTGGGTTATTCTTTTATTAATTTTAATTTAAGTTTTATTAAAAACTAGCATCTGGATACCCATGCTTTGCTATGGTATTTATAGCTTACCAAATGATTTAGACTATTATTTTAGATTTTATTATATCAGTTTATATATTGATAGATGGCCATTAATAAGTTTAGTATTAATCAATCCTATTGAATCAGCCAAAAGCTACTAACCATTTTGCCCAAAACCTATTGGATCTATTGAATCAACCTAAAACTTCCAACTGGTTAGTAAAACCACTTAAAATATTGAATCAACTAATTACTTACTACTTACTAAAGTGATTATTTTAATAATTAGCCAAATGACCACCAACTGCTTGGCAAAGCCCTTCAATTGATATTTAACTGAATATCAAACTGCTCAGCCATAACAATATACTGATTTTTATTATAAATATATAAAATTTTCACTTCTTACATACAAAACTTTTTTATGAGTAATTAAAAACTTGGCTTCAGAGGTGCACACAGACCTTTTCCATCCACCTAAGCCAAATTTTCAAAACTCTACATGCCATCGTTTTGGCTGGGCATGATGCACATGAACACACACAAACACTTGCTTTTAGTACTATAAACTAACATCCAGATACCCATGTTTTTCTATAATGTTTATAGCTTAACAGATGATTTTAATCATTATCTTAAATTTTATACTATAGATAACCACCAACCATTCAGCCAAACCCATTGACTTATTATTTTAACAAAATTCCACCAACCACTTAGCCAAAACTAATTGCCTATCAAATCAACCAAAATCACTAATCACTCAGTCATAGTTAAAGCCAACTGAAACTATTGAATCAATCAAATAATGGTGATGTTATTTGGTGCTGCTCAGGTTTGTTAAACAAATGATTAAAAATGATTAAATTAGAATTTATATCATGTTGATAGCCCATTTTACCCAACATTGTTTTTGGGTATAATTTATAAGATATCATTATTTATAGTAAATTTATATAAATTGGTAGATTGTTACTGATAAGTTAAAGATTAATCAAACCTATTGAGTTAGCCAAAAACTACTAACTACACACCTAAATCCAATTGGATCTATCAAATCAACCTTAAACTACAAACTGGTTGGCAAGATCTATTTAAACTATCAAATCAACCAAAAATATTAAACTGCTCAGCTGTAACAATATACCAATTAAGTTTAAAAACATATAATTTTCACTTTATATATATAAAGCTTTTTACTTTATTATGAAAATTAAAAATTTGGCTTCAAGTGCATATGGACCCCCTCCCATTCACCTATAAAAATATCAAAGCTCTACATGCTATAGTTTTGGATGGGCATCACACACACAAACATCTACTTTTGACATGATATATGTCTTATGGCTGGGGATTATGTTCAAAATCCAGGTAATTATGAGATCATATATAAAGAGCTTAAATTATTATAGGTGTGGATTGTTTTTGCTTAGGTTGACCAATAAAATTAATTATATTTAAAATGAATTATTGTAGATGGCAATCAGTAAATTTAGCATAGATTGACTAATAAAATCAATTAGATTTAAAAATTAACTAGATCTAAAATGAATTATTGTAAATGGAAATCAATAAATTTACATTAGATTGGCTAATTAAACCAACCAATTGATATTATATATATAGAAATGTTATATGTCCTATGGCTGGGAGGTATGTTCAAAATCCAGGTAATTATGAGATCATATATGACAAGCTTAAATTATTATAGGTCTGAATGTTTTTGCATAGGTTGGCCTTTAAAATCAACAAAAATTTAAAATGATTTATTGTAGATGGTAATCAATATTTTTCTATGGATTGACCAATTAAATCAACCAATCAATATTATATATATTGACATGATATATGTACTATAGCTGGGGGTATGTTCAAAATCCATGCAAGTATGAGATCATATATGATAAGCCTAAATTATTATAGGTGTGAATAAATTTTGCACAAGTTGGCCAATAAAATTAACCAAATTAATAAAAGATTTATTATAGATGGTGATCAGTAAATTTAGTATAGATTGACCAATAAAATTACTAGATTTAATAAAATGATTTTTTTTGATGTCTATCATTTTTTCATAATTTGACTAATAAAATCAACTAAATTTGAAATAATATTTTGTAGATGGAAATCAGTAAATTTAGCATAGATTGACCAATAAAATCAACCAAATAAATAAAATGAGGTAATATAGATAGATATCTAAAAGTTTACCATATAATTGACCAATAAAATCAACTAAATAATAAAATTAACATAATTAAAACTGCCATCCTTATACTTAAAAGAATGGACCAATTAAATCAACTGAAAAATTTATATTTATATATTTTATAGAATATTTTTGTCAAGTTTATTTGAGATTGTAAGTAGTTTAGGAGTAGAGGCTTAAAACTATGCATATATAATGATTTTATCTATAAGATGTTTCCTTAAACCACCATAACTAAATGCTACCTAATTTAATCTAAATTAGGATAAATTTTAATTTTATACCAGCTATTTGCCTGCTGTCATACACAGTTTTAGTTAGTCTAGCACAACCATTTGTTTAAGTAATATAACCATCTCAAGTATGATTCTTTTGTAAGTTAAAAAACAAAACTAGTGATAGTATCATATTATAACGGTAAATAAAAGAGTAAGAAAGTTTCTAACAACCTTCAGCCATAAGGCATATATCATGCACTTAAGTTTTTTATCATAAGGTATAACTTAGACCATGATTTATTATAGATTATAAAGTTAAATGACACTTATTCAAGCCTATATCCAAAAAACTATCTAGTGTCAATTGATACTTACTCATCCTTATAGCCCAAAAACTCTATAATTTATTATTTATTGACAATTGCTTGGGATTAATCTGAAGCATTCTAGTTTAAGTGTTAATAGATGCTTACTCGTACCTAAGATCTGACAACACTATCATTTATTAATTGTTTTTCTTTATTATTAATTTCTTTTCTTTATTATTAATTGCTTTTCTTTAACTTACAATGAGGTATGTGTTCAAATCTTGCAATTTATTTTTAGCTACCTTCTAGATTAGCTAGAGGTTTGAATTGGACACATTTATGTATCTCCAATGACAATACAATAGTCCATCAAAAAAGTTAATTTTAATGTTGAAATATAACGTTTTATATGGATTAAGTGAAAATTTATATATCTTCAATGGTAGTTAGTATATAGTTATAGCTGAGCAGTTTGATATTTGGTTGATTTAAAAGTTTCAAGTTTACCTTTCAGACTAGCTAAGCTTTAAAATTTGGCACATTTATGTATCACTGGTGACAATACAATATTCCATTAAAAATATAATAAGGATAAATTATGAAAAATAAAAACTTTTTTAAAACATTTAACGTTTTACTTATAATTATTGGTTTAATTAGTTTTTACAGAAATGACATTAATTTCATTTTAACTTTATAAAGTAAAAATTGACACATGCATGCCCACAGTTTCAGGGGCTTCACCAGATTTGTATATTTATTTAGTCAGCTGAAAAACGTGCTATTATAGAGAAACCAAAGGCTGAACTATCTCATTTGGTATATAAGTGCTATAAAATTTACAAACCAAACATTAAATTATTAGTATGATAAAAATATGAATTTTATGCTGGTCTTTACTTTGTTTGCTCTAATTTTGAGCGTTCCAATTGCTTGCTCCAATATTTACTATGTAAATTGTGTCAGTATTCCACTTAAAAACTCTCAAAGAAAGCTTATCTGTGATGGAAGATATTACCAAACTCCACCTCATAAAGATAATCAAAATGTCTGCTCTTATTCAATTGACATTATAAAAACTTCTAATATGACCATGGAAATGGCTTGACAGTAGGTGCAGGTCTTGGACTAGGCCTTAAGCTCAGCCTTGGTGGTGTCAGAATTTAAATAAACCCAAATTGTACTATCCTTAGAAAAACATTTATCATACTTTTTATTGTTTTATTCTACCTTTGGAATTTCATATTTAATCATTTTAAAAAGTTTATCACCTCAGAATAAGTTTTATATAGTCAGTAAATTAAAATTTCCTACACTTATTCAAAAGATAAAGCCTTCTGATAACTTCTGGAATTTGTAACTTTTATATTCATTTTAGAATCATACTTGATAGATAATCTATAATGTACAGAATGTTTTTCACGTTTTGCTACAGGATAGTTATAAAATCTGAAATTTGAAACGTTTTTTATATTTACCTTAATGCAATATAAATCTTAGGTATCAGTAATATAATAGCTAGAACTATTTGTCCTTAAGTTATCCTGATACTTGTATAATCTATTTTATCATTAAGATCTTATAATTACTCTTGAAATGCCTATTTTTGATTGTTTATAAATAGTCTAATGTTTTAAAAAGAAGTTATCAATTGTAAAGTAATCTATTTTGATAATAAGTATACTAAACCTTTCTTTTTATCATCTTAATTATCATTACCTTAGAGCTTTCTTTTTAGATCATTTAGTAAATTTTTACTAGTTTTTAGATTATTTTAGAATAGAATTTATTATATTTTAAGTACTAAATCATACATAGCTATATTTATTGCAATCCTTTTATCTAATGAGCAGAATTTATATCTTAAAAAATTTTAAATAAAAATTATTTCTAATATTCTATAAACATATGAGAAATATCAAAATATAATTTTCTTAAAAAGTCTAATTCAACCTACTAATTTAATGTATGCAATGTATAATAAAAATTAAATCAAGGTATGCTTAAAAAGTAGAAATTTAAATTTTTTTAAAAAAAACTTGCTTTTCTTAAAGAGAAGAAATTTATAAAGTTAAAAAAATAGAGTAAAAAAATCAAAATCAAACAAAAAAGTCACACTAAAAATAAAAATAATTTAATTGCCAAATAATTACTATAAAAGTTTTTTCTATGTACAATTGCAAGAAAAGCAAGGTATGTGCACTTATATACAATCATGTGCACAATCTACATATGTTTATATTATATATTATATTGTAAATATATACATGTATACTTATAATATATTATATATTTATAACATATGTAGATTGTGCACATGATTGTATGTAAGTGTGAATGCCTTGCTTCTCTTGCAATTGTACATGGAAAACTTTTCTTAGTAAATATTTGGCAATTATTTTTTTACTTTTTTGTCAGACATTTGCCTTTTCAGCTGAAAAAAAGAATGTCTTGGGTCAAGTTCAGCTAAAAAGGGGAAATGTCAGCCATTTGCAGTTGTCTGATGCTATTACAAGCAATTTTAATGATAGTAAAAATCTTGGGAAAATTGGCCAAAAGACCCTAGACAATTCTTGGTGGAACCCCATTAACTGTAGTAAGACCAGTTCAAAACTTGCACAGACAATCTCTGTAAAATCAAATGGTTATTTTTCACCAATCACACAATGGACTTCAGGGCAACCAGCGGAAGGTACTCCCCCAACCATTGCCAAGTCCTTCACAACACCTACGTGGGGGCCACCCCCTTTTATAGGCGTGGTGGAGGTCCCCCAAGATGAAAGTAATTGTGATTGGTTGTGATAAATCAAAACCTTGCCACATGGGTACATCCTGCCCCACAACCCCAATTTTAAATTTCCTGAACCAAACTCACCTCTCCTCTGATTTGATAGGAGAGTTTCTCACATTTTTCACTACAGAATTTGTTGCAGCTATTTCAAAACTACCTTAAAATCTCTCTGACTGTAACAAATTGGAAACCCCCAGTTCTGATTGCTATATAATTTTTACATATTTTTTGGTGCCCTGACAAGCAACTAAAGCAGCCTAACTGAGTAGGGAGAGGTTTGGGGCACTGACAAGCAGCCAAACATTCACCTCTCATTGGTTGGCTATATAAAAGTTGAATAGTGGTTGGTCTGACCCAACCACACAAAAGCCTCCTCAAAATGGAAACACCCAAAAAGACCACAGGTATGTGAGGTATGTGAACCCCAAAACATCCTTTATTTTATTTTAGACCATAAAAATGAAGGTGTCCGCTGACCAGAGCTCATCTGGGGAGCAACCAACAGTGCTCCACAGGAAGGGACATGCTAGGGTGAAAATTTCAAAGTAAACTTTGGAATGGGCAGGCGCGCCTTATAAAGGCAGTGCTTTGGGGGCCTCACCTGAGTTATTGATTAGGCTCACAGAAGCCTAATCTATGACTTGGGCAAGGCACAATCCAGCGCCCAAAATGTCCAAACTATAAAAATGTTTTATAAACAATTAAACTCAAATTTGGAAAATCTGAATCTGAGTCAAAATGTACAATCAAGACAAATCAATTGTTACATTACCCCCGCTAGAGGAGGGCCCCTCCCCAAAGAGGGGCCCCACAGTGGAAGGCTGCCACAACAAGGGCTTTCTGGGGTGAGTTACCTTGAGCCCCAGGAAAATTAGCCCAGATGCACTCTAGGCCCCTTGAAGGAAACACAAATAGAGAGAGCGACTTGGGACTGGGCTGCTAGAATCAGTCCACCCAGTGGAAAGATGCACGCCCAGCTCATGGCTATATTGCGCCCCCCTCTCAGGCTTCCATTGGTGATGGTCTTCCCATCCCAACCAGGAAGGCGCTTTAACCACTGGAAATGTGAGAGGGGCACACAGTCCAGCGCGGCTGAATGGCCCCTGCCCAAGGCTGCAGGCCCAGCACTTGGCTGTGTTACACCCCCCCTCTTGAGCTCCCATTGGTGATGGTCTTCCCACCCCAACTGGAAAGGCGCTTTTGTCACCAAAAACGTGAGAGGGGTGCATGGTGCAGTATGGCTGGACATCTGACCCCTTTCTGGGTGGACCATCCATGGGTGAGGGAGCCCTTCTGAAACAGGTCCCCCTGGTGCCACCAATCTCTGGTGATCAGGAGGCCCCACTGGGAAATTAACTGATGGTCACTTCAAGTCCAGGGTTGGCCATCAGTCACCAGCTCTCACTAGTGCTGGTTACTTGACAACTGGGACCAAGTGACCACTGAGGTCAGCTAAAATGGGGATTGGGGCATTCAGCACACATTGACTTTGGAATTATGTAACAAATCAGAAAAACCCCAGTTCCAATTGCCATATAATTTTTACATATTCTTTTGGTGCACCAACAAGCAACCAAAGCGGCCTAACTGAGTAGGGAGAGGTTTGGGGCTCTGACAAGCAGCCAAACATTCACCTCTCATTGGTTGGCTATGTAAAGGTTGAATATTGGTTGGTCTGACCCAACCACACAAAAGCCTCCTCAAAATGGAAACACCCAAAAAGACCACAGGTATGCAAGGTATGTGAACCCCAAAACATCCTTTATTTTTATTTTGGACCATAAAAGTGAAGGTGTCCGCCAACCAGAGCTTGTCTGGGGAGCAACTGACAATGATCCATAGGAAGGGACATGCTAGGGTGAAATCTTCGAAGTAAACTTTGGAATGGGCAGGCGCGCCTTATAAAGGCAACACTTTGTGGGCCTCACCCATGTTATTGATTAGGCTCACACAAGCCTAATCTATGACTTGGGCAAGGCACAACCCAGCGCCCAAAACGTCCAAACTATAAAAATGTTTTATAAATGATTCAACTCAAATTCAAAAAACTGAATCTGAGTCAAAATGTATGATCAAAACAAATCTTGATTGTTACACTGACCCTCAAAATCAGTATAAATACCAATTGTCAAATATTGGGAAGTGATTGCTTTTCATTTAAACCTCCCATTCTCCTAATAAAAACAATAAAACCCTAGTTTTTATTGGTAAATTTATTATAATTTTATTAAAAATTTTTGTGAGATCCAGCGGCATAAGCGCCAGAGAGCACCCCTAAGCTGGATTCCTATAAAAATAGACTCACTACAGGGGAATTCTGTATGCCAAAAGTCGTTGCTCTTGAAAAGCAACTAGTGAATGCTTCATCTCACCTTAAGGAGCTTACCAGCGCCCTTACAAACTTCCCCTTAAGTAAAAGTTTGCCCCTGGTGAAGGGAGTATTGCTACCTTCCTATATGTTTACAAAGCTGCTATGGATGGCGCCACAGACAAGAAAAAAGTGCTCCACATCCTTCCTTGTTTAAGTCATCTAGCATAAGATATAATAGTCCCTAACCTGAACCCTTCATACACTTGGGCAGAGGGGAAGGAAGCTCATCCAGCTGAATTTGGATCCAAACAGAGTCTACACAGGGAAAAACAGGCCTTTATGCGCCTTAGTATGTTGGAAGGTGAATCAACCATTGCCTTTACTGAATGATTTTACCTTGCTGCACAAAGGTTGACTATCTCTAACATGCTTACCCTTGATGATGCCATCGCCGCCCTGTTAACTGGGCTAGCCTCTCGACCCTCTCTAGCCAGACACATTATCTCAGTGAAACACCACTTCAAAAATCTCTGTGACATTAAAGGGGCTTTGTTCAAAGTGGCTGAATTCCAATTATGGGCTAACACAAGTGACGCTGAGGTGAAATCTTCATCTCCCACCATTAAGAAGCTACCACTTGTTGAGCAGTTGGGAGTGCGTTCACCTGTGCTTATCCTCCCTACAAAACCTGCTCCCCTAGTGCATTTAACACTGTTATCGTTCCTTCTAATAAATCAACTTCCTGTAAGGTTATAACAACCATATGCCCGCACAAGCTCACTAAAGCTGCTGTGCCTACCTCTCCAGATAAGCTGGTGAATGCGCCCTCTAAGGCTACCCAATCTTCTGTGGCTGTCCCCTCTACCTCCATCGCATCCTTGCCCATTGTCGCAAATACCCTTGGAGAGGAATCTGAGGGGGTTATGATGACATTGGTTACTACATATTAGGAGCACCCATAGAAGTAGAAGTGCCTGATCATTTGAACGCTGGAGGGGTAGACGAGCCTACCATACCTGAGGAAACTTACCTCAGCCAAATTCTAGGGTGTCCAAAAATTTACTGACACTGCCAGCAATGGTGATCAGTTCTTAGCTGTCTTGATTTGACCTCTTCAGCGGGTTCATCCCATGAAAACCATCATGGATAAATATCCTAAGACTGCACACTAATTAACCTCCACCTTTCAGCTCAAAGAGGTCTAAGCGTTGGCACCTAACTTTGGAGGAACCCTCACAAAAGTTGAAGTAGTTATACAAAAAGTCTGAATTCTGGCTCCCCTGGACACTGGCTTTCCCGTTAATGTGATATCCACTAAGCTCATCATGAAAATAAAATTAGCTCCTAACTTGGAGTATACACAAGAATTCAGAACTTTATGCCCTAATAATACCTGTGCCATTGGGGCATACTTTTCCCTTCCCATTTTCATTTGGAAGCTTATCTTATCAGCCCCTGATGTAGCTTTATACAACAACGCATATGATATGCTCATTGGCACTCAGTTTGTGATTGAATACTAGGGAATAATAAACATGAAGCAAGAATACCTCTCATTATTAGGCTATGGAGTCCCATTAGTCTTATCTAACAAAGAACCCAGCAAGCATGAATACTCTTGCCTGATCA
>JAKSZP010015820.1:0-245233 GCA_022478985.1 Massospora cicadina
TAGCTATTGACCACTTCACTAAGTGGGTGGAAGCCGTGGCTCTCCCTGATACAAACGGCAAGGCCACAGCCACTTTTTTACATTAAAACATATTCACTCGTCACAGCTGTCCTCAAGTACTACTCTGCGATAGTGGTAAGGACTTCACTTCCAGAGTAGTCAAAATACTGGCCACCTCTATGGGAGCACAACAACTTTTCTTGGCTCCATACAATCCCTCCACCAACAGAACTGTGGAGAGAGCAAGTGGTACCTTGGTATCCATCCTAAAAAATGGCCTCTTATGATCCACTTTAGTGGGATTAATTCTTACCCAATGCCCTTATGGCCTACCAGATTAGTTATCACTGGGTTATAAAAATGTACCCATTCTGTGTTTTTTATAGGCATGAACAAGGAATACCTGCTCACTTAGTTAAAGATGTATTCTCCTCTAGAGTTGAGGAACCCTAGAAATTTGTGAGAAGATTGGCTCAACGCATCATCCAACTCCAATCTGAGGCTATGACCAAATTTAGCAAAAACGGTGACTAAAGAAGGGCAGGCTGCCAATGACACTGAATCACTCTACCTTCATTCCAAGTGTCCAACATGGTATTATACTACCATAACCGCATCACCCCTAGAAGCGGTAAGCTTGGATCAATCTGGGGAGGGTCCCTTCACCATCACCTAAAAAAAGCGGCCATGAGTACTCTATAAAGTCTTTAGCTACAGTAATCACCATAAACCAAGTACATGGCCGTTTCCTACGGCCTTATTCTCCCCCAACATTCTTGATGGGGGTGATGTCATACATCTGCCCTATCAGCTGCAAAGTAAGAATGTCTTGGGTCAAAATCAGCTGAAGCAGGGAAATATCAGCCATTTACAAGTTTGTGATTAATTTAAGAGCAATTTTAATAATAATAACAATTTCATCATCTAAAAGACCCTGGTCAATTCTCAGTGGAACCCCACAAATTGGGGTAACACAATTTCAAATAGTACTTGGGCAACAACGATAAAATCAAGCAGTTGGATTACTCTGATCATGCAGCAGATCCTGGGGTGACCATCAGAAGGTGCACCACAGCCACAATCAGATCCTTCAAAGCACCTACGTTGGGACCACCCCCTTTTATAAGCTTAGTGGTCCCCCAAGGTGCAATAAATTTCTTGAACAGGGATTGGAGGAAGTTTATAGAATTGTTACCTCACAGGTAAGTTTTGGCCAATAATAATTCCCCAGCCATTGTTCAGCCAAAATGAAACAAGTATCCTGAGCTTTGATAGGCTGCTCCCCCATATTTCCTAATTTGGACTAGGCTAAGCTATTCCAAACCTATCCTTAATTCTCCTCGACCCTTACTACCATTTAAATACTAAAGGTCAGTTGTAGAGGGGATTCAGTTTTTTTATTGCTTTAATAAAATTTATAAAAAACCCAGTTTTATTAGAGCTTTATATTTAAACTATTTACAGACTTTTGTGAATTACAGCAGGCATAAAGCACCAGCGAGCAAAAATTGTCTTGGTTCCTACACTCCAGAAGCCTCCTTGCACTCTAACTTGATTCCCCAATACCACCCACACTATGTTCTCTGATAGTCGCCATTGAAATGTGGAAAATTACACCGTAGCACCGAATGCCTTCAAGGGAACTGTACCAACCATCTATGGGACAATCAGCAGATTTCACCTACATCTACTGGAACACTTTCAAGCCTGTATATATGGATACATGAGGCTGAAGCAACAACAACTTGTTAAATAATGGTTCCCTTTCTGGTTTCCGCATACAGACCCCTTCCTCCACACCTGCTCCATAACATGGGAAACCCCTTTAGAGTAAGGCATTTAACCCCCCTATAATTAGCAGTATCAGCTTGCAACAGGGGTAGCTTGTCTACTCTGGGGTGCCAAAATATTGCTATACACTCCTCCCCCTACCCATTACATATATTGGTATTGTCCGTCCCCTGGTCAGCTTACCTCAGTTAAATAAATAAAAGATTATACCCACAAACTTATAAGGTGAGGATCAATAGATTTGTTTTTTAGGCTCTAATCCAATTCCTTAAGTAGTATAAACACATCATCATCTACTAAGTTTTACTCATATAAATATGTTATTAAATCTATCATTAATATTCATGTCTTTAGCTTTAAAACTTGATATACATACATATAAACTTTAAATTCTTTATGAAAACTATCCTTAGTTCAGTTTAAACTAAATTAGCTATCAATATGGATTATACTATATATTATAGTTATATGATTAGTTTTTATTAATATGCAGCATCCCTATTCTGGTAATAGGTTTAGACTGTTTCAATTTAAGTAGTTTATATTTTTTTTCTTACATGACTGAAAAGATATGAGGTGATTAATAAAAAACTAAAAAATAATTATCTTTTTAAAAAACTTAAGTTTTAATAAGAGAGAAAAAAGTCTAAAGTTAAAAAATTATAGTAAAAAACAATAATTAACAAAAAAATTGCACTGAAAAGAAAAAATATCCTTTGTTGCATAATTGCATTAAAAGTTTTTTCATGTACAACTTCAAAAAAACAAGGCGTGTACACTTACATACAATTATGTGTACAATCTACTCTTGTTTATTTTATATTATATCATAAGTATATATATAATATAATATAGTATATATTTATATAATATATATTTTATTTTTTTATTTTTATCTGAGAACTGACCTGAGACAATACTGCACCAATTAAAGGGAAGAAAAGAAAATGGAAAGGAGGATAAAACCTGGAAAACCTCCATGTGCAGCATATGATAGGCCAAGAAATCCATGGATGCATTGCTATTTGCTATATCAGTTAAGGGCATTGGTGCGCAATGCCAACTCAGTCATAATCTCCTACCCAAAGTTCATCTGCCAGGATCAAACTTGGGGAGGCAGTGGTAAAGAGTACATACTCTACTACTGGGGTATTCTTCCTTTTATTAATATATATATGTATATGTTGTATACAAACTATATATATGTAATTAAATATAGTATTATATATAGAATATGATATTATATAAAATCCTCTTCAATAAAACACATTCACTGACTGACTGAAACTGGCTGACATCTGATACCTTTTTAGTCTGATAGGGTTAATCTATCTGGGTGAGTGGGTGAGAATTGACGAATCTTATTAAATCTGAAATCATAAGCCTGATGGGTTCAAATTTATTTGGGCGAGTGGGTGAGAATTGACAAATATTATTAAATGATTCAACAAATTGCTCACCCAAAACTCAACAAAAATCAATATTAGAGTTTAAGTAGATTTAGTTAGGATAGCTTACTGGCTAAGAGGGCAACAGTGAAGATTAGTCCAAGTGGCTTGAGTGTAGTTCTGGCACAGCCTATAGGCTATAAAGTAAGCTTATCATCTGATAAACTTACAATACTGTAGTGAAACACGGGATTTTAGATGTTAGGTTTATATATTTTAAAACCATGGCTAATTTGGTTCACCTGATTAATAAGTACTTTTGGAAAGTTAAGTAGAAGTTGATTTAGTAGTTTAGAAGACATGTCACATACACAATGGTTTTAAATATAGAGATGTTTCAGGTAGCAGTTTTGTGTTATTTAATTGCTTCAATAGGTTTATTTTGTTTGGCTAAGTGGTTGATGGCTTTTGTTCAAATAGATAGGACACAAATTAGTTTTAAGGGGTGATTGGTTTTTGGTTTTTTTGATAAGTTCATTTAGGTTTACCTGAGTAAATGGTGGTTTTTGGTTGATTCTATTGAGAAATTAGATTTGGTTGAGAGGTTTTGTTTATCTAAAACATAAAATCTAAATTAATAATTTGAAAATCTGAAATTTTATAGACACTGTAGCAAAGCACAGGTAAATTGGCTAGTTATATATATAAAGTATATATATATGTACTATTTATAATATATTTAATATATTACTTGCATTCATTACCTGTGCTTTGCTACAATGCCTAAAATTTCAAATATTTAATGTTTATTAATTAGAATTTATACTATAAATAACAATAACTACTCAGCCAAATCTAATTGCCCAATCAAATCAACCAAAAACCACCAACTACTCAGCTAAACCTAACTGAACTTATCAAATCAACTGTAACTGATCACCTCTCAAAACTAAATTGTGTTCTAAAAATTTGAACAAAAGCCATCAACCACTTGGCCAAACAATATAAATCTATTGAAGCAATCAAATAACACCAAACTGCTACCCAAAACATCTCTATATATTTAAAATTATTGTGCACATGACATATCTTGTAAAAAACTACTAAATCAACTTCTACATAACTTTCCAAAAGTTAATTATTAATTATGGGAACCAAATTAG
Source organism: Massospora cicadina (assembly GCA_022478985.1). Lineage (NCBI taxonomy): Eukaryota > Fungi > Entomophthoromycota > Entomophthoromycetes > Entomophthorales > Entomophthoraceae > Massospora > Massospora cicadina. The sequence continues at coordinate 4,343 of JAKSZP010015820.1, forward strand.
GTAGGCTTAAAATTATATAAACCTAACATCCAGATACCCATGCTTTGCTATGATATTCAAAGTTTATCAGATGACGAGCTCACTTTGTAGCCTATAGGCTATGCTAGCACTACACTCAAGCCACTTGGACTAAGCTTCACTGTTGCCCTCATGGCTGCTGAGCTGATTATCTTAACTACTTAATCTACTTATAACTTTTATACTGATTTTTGTTTAATATTGGGTGAGCAATTTAGCAAATCTTAGTTAGTAATTGCCAATTCTCACCTACTCACCCAAATAGATTGAACCTATTAGACTAAAAGGTTTCAGATGTTAGTCAGTCTGTTGGGCCACGGGAGAGCAAATCCAACCCATGCTCATAATTAACCAGGGCCCTGAAGCCCCCAGTGAGTTAATAGGCCTTAATAGCCATAGATAAGTTAAAAAGGAAAAGAGATTGTGATAGACAGTCCTTTATTAGAATGATCCTCAAAGTATTTATAGGACCTTGATGGATTGGGAAGGGAAGATTCAGAATAGGAAAAGTCATGGCATCAATTGCCAAGAATAATTATATATTACAAGGGGAATGGGAGCATCCTCAGCATAATTCGCTGGTGCACTAAAAAGGGATAATTGACTGGGGTTCTGCATCAGACAAAAATTTCAAGCGACCTGATTGTTTAATTGAAATCCTTGGCATTAGTCGCAGGTGTCAAATTTACTATCACTAATTTATTATTTTTATTACCAGGGCCAATATCCGATACTTCAGATCAGGATTACCCCAAGTTAATAGGAATCCCAAACCGGCATCTTCCCATAAATGGGTTGTGACCCCTAGTCAGGGCTTCCCCAATAAAGGGATTTTCCCAACGGAGCCCCTTTAAGCCTCAGCTAGGGGTCAGAGCCAAGGATAGGGCACTAGATCTGGGTGGCAGGGTGGAAAGGGCCAAGGTAGCCAGTGCGGACACAATAGCAGGATGTGGCAAACATCATTGGGGAGTGGCCCTAGATTTGGTTTAAGAGCCAGCATCAGTGCTGGGGCTAGCATTAAGATTGACACCTGGAATTGGCGCTGGGGCCATCATTGGGAGTAGGTCCCAGCATTGAGATTGACATCTGGCATTGGTGCTGTGGCCAACATTAGGAGGAGGTCCTGGTATCAGGATTGACACCCAACATTAGTGCTGGGACCAACATTATGGAGGAGGTCCCAGCTTTAGGATTAACACCAGGCATTAGTGCTGGGGCTGGCATTAGGGATTGAACCTCGGTAGCCTGGGCTTGGTCACCCAAGCTAGTTTCAGGGGCCCTTAGTCCCCCCTCATCCTAGCTTGCTCTCTTGGGAAAGGGGCTAGGGTATAATGGGCTTGTCTGCCCGTTATCTGGAATCATATCAGCTGGGTGCCTCCCTGACTGACCCTACCACTTCCAACCTGGATTGCCCTCTTTGGGGTAGGGGCCAGGGCTTCTGGCTTGTCCTCCTGGGGTAGGGGCCAGGCCAGGTCGTACCTCCTGGGTTGTTTAAGCCCAGGGTATATGCCTCAGGCCAATGGCCCTTGTCTGCAGCCTCCCCTCTTCTTTTCCCTAAATTAGCTCTTGTGGGGAACTTGGGGGGACCTGGCAGGAAGCACCACCTGGTCTATATGGAGAAACTCCAACCTGTGCTCATAATTAATCAGGGCCTTGAAGCCCCCAGTGAGTTAATAGGACATTAAGGCCTTGGGTAAGCTAAAAAGGAAAAGAGATTGCAAAAGACTGTTCTTTATTAGAATGATACTTGAGGCATTTATAGGACCTTGATGGATTGGGAAGGGAAGAATCAGAATAGGAAGAGTCTTGGCATCAATTGCCAAGAATAACTAGATATTACAAAGGGAATGGGAGCATCCTCAGCATAATTCACCAGTGCGCTTAAAAAATTGGGTTAATTGATTGGGGATCTGCATTGGACAGTAATTTCCCACAACCCAATTGCTTATCAACATCCTTGGCATTAGTCACCAGTGTTAAATCTACTATTATTAATTTACTATTAATAATATTGGGGCTGATCCTTTATACTTTGTATCAGGATTACTCTAAGTTAATGGGAGCCAAATATGGCATCTGCCCATAGGCAGGTCATGACGCCTTGTTGGTGTTTACCCAATAAAGGAAGAAACCAGACACAGTCAGTCAATGATTGTTTTATATTAAGTAGATAAATATTACATATATATTTATATTATACATATATAGTATCATAAATACTATATAATATATATTACATATACTTATATACCTTGTATGATTGTATTTATGTTTGTATATAAGTGCATACGCCTTGTTTTTATTGTAGTTGTACATGAAAAAACATTTAATGTAATTATGATACAAAAGATTAATTTTTACTTTTTGTGTTACTTTAATTGTTTATTTTTTGGTTTTTAATATATATTTTTACCTTTTTAAAATTTTCTCTCTTTAGGAAAAGCAAGCTTTTTAAAAAATATTTTCTGTTTTATTTTCTACTTTTTAGTCACACTTTAATTAGATTGTTATCATACATTGGTTAAGTTAGATTGTAGGTTAATTTGGATTTTCAAAGATAAAATTATTATCAAAATTTCTTATATGTTTATATAATATTAAACAACTTTTTATTAATTGGTTTATTCTACAAAGTAATAAAAAAAGTTAAATTTTGCATATCAAAATACATTTGTAAATTGACAAAACTTTTTCTTGTCATTTATATACATTATCTTAGGTTTTGGTTGTTGATAAATTAAGTTTATTTTGGATAATTGGGTGGTGTTTTTAGTTGATTTGATAAGCTCATTTAGGCTCTGGCAGAATGTCTGGTGTTATATTTGGTTTAGTAAGTTTTTTTAATTTTGGATAAATTAAATAATTAAATTACTTCTTAAACTTATGGGTGGCCATCTACCATTATAAATGCTAACAAGATAAACCTAAGAAAATCTTGTGAAAAAAGTTTTTGAACTTACTAAATTAAATAATAACCAAAAACCATTAACAACATATTAAAACCAAGTAACATCAAATCAATCAATCACTAACTGCTTACAAAAACTATCGAGCTTTACTAATAAACTTAAATCTACCAACCACTTGGCAAACCTAAAAATAAAATTAAATAAATAACAAGCTGCTTAGTTATAACAATATAGCAAATACCATCAAAGTATATAGCAGTTTCACTTCTTACATATGTAGCTGTTTATTTTATTTTAAAATTAAAAATATGACTTTGAGGTTCATACAGACCCTTTTCCATCCACCTATATCCAAATTTTTAAGACATTACATGCTGTAGTTTTTTTCTGAGCATTGTTCACAATTATACAATTACTCTATTACTATAGATAAAAGTAATTAAGCCAGAATCTCAAACAACCGACCTTTTATAAAATATAAGTTTAGAGCAAAAAGCTGAGCCTATTTTAGAGGAGGTATTTTATAGATATTTTGCTTTTTTAAACTCCATACTTTATTTAAAAGTTATATTAAATGGAAAAGTAAGAGGGGAGGGTGGAATACAGTCAATTTAGCTGAGGATAAAGGGCTGGGAAATTAGGTTGCTTGTTTTCTTGCACCTCTAACCATTGCTAATAGCGATTGCCATTGCTATCCATATCTAGCATTAATGGGCTTACAGGCCATTTTATATTTAGTCAAATCGTTGCTTTGTTGTGTATGACAAGCAATCTGGCAGGAAAAACCAAACGTGTGGCTTTATAGCACCTGAGGATTAAGCTCAAGAATTTCAAGATCCAAAGAGATGATTGGAAATAATCTGAATGGTCTTTGTACCAAACCTTGTGATGGGGGCGCTTATTTGCCAAACTCTTAGAAAGGAGAACTGAGTACATCATCCATACACAATAGTGGTAGATGTAGGCTCATAGTTGGATCATGGATGTTTTAAGGGTTTTCACAAAAAATGTCCTGCAATGAATGCAGTTACATCAGCAATTGTTTACTAAGAGGATGTATCACATTGTGGACCAATATTTTTTGAACACAGCGCATTGATAATATTGGTGGGCATCATCTATTCCAATTCAGCACATATAGGTCACTCCTTATAGGGGTAATCTGGTCCACTATGTTTACTAAATTTAATTATGTGATGTGGAATCTGCCAGGTTACCAATCGTTGCTTTGCCATTACTAGTTGGGAGGTGAGGCCCAAGATCAACTCCTTCGTTTGGTGGTTGGTGTTGTGGCCTTCAGCTGCCCAGTTGCTCAGCATTTGTTTTTAAGTAAGTAGGTTGCACCTGGGTTTAGGAGTGAATCCCAGTACTCAATTGTGGTCAATTTGTAGCAAACTTTTATTGTCTTGGCAGCTATTCATGGGCGATTAAATTCTGCTCTTCCCAGTTTGTTGCGGAAATCATTGCGGAATTATAGGCCTTAACATCCCTGTGGATTTTTGTTGGGATACCTATATGCTAGTTTGAATGAACAGCCACCCAGGCGCACTACCCAATTACAAAGTAACCAGTAGTATGGGGTGCCATTTTGGAAAGGCATTCACAGATGGCTCACCATCCATTTGCGTAGTAAGCGGGGTGAGACCAGCTCCTGAAGCCCTAATTTCTAGCTCAGTTTATGCTCCAAGATAGGGTTGGGTAGTGTATGTGCATCTGTGTTAACCTAAGGAATGACAACACCCAGATCCGCTGAGCTCAGGATATGAAATCCAAAGCCCCATGTCTCCTTCATTCTTCAGTTTAGACAGGGTCTTGGGCTATTGGTGCAACTTTTGCCTTGAACCATAGGAAGGTGTGGAGCATTGTTCTGATCTTTTCTTTTAGTTTGGGCTTATTGGCAGCACATGGGTGACATACCATAAAATTGTTAAGATGAATACGTTAACAGTCAACACTTTCTCCTTGAGGCATAGTCTTGCATTTTTCCAGCTTAACATTCAGACCAATAGACTCAATAGCACCTCTTGCTCAGTTATCAGTACCACTGGCCCTTTGTTATTAAAGAGTATCCCAAGATATCGGATCATCTGAGATTTATGGATCAACGTTGTGTCAGTTAGCAGGCTGAACTTTGTAGTCTGATCCTCATTACTGAGGTTTTTACCAAGTTGATCTTCACGTTTGATGCTAACTGATATAGGGCTAGGAGATCCTTAGCGCCCTGAAGGTTGGTCAGTGAACTAACAACTACTACTGTATTGTCAGCGAAGGCCAGCATTTTCAGTGGCATTTGGTTAGGGTGGACTAGGCCCCAGAGTTTCATGTCTGTTACAGCCAATAAAACGTTAGCTGCAAAGTTAAACATAATTAGCAACATGGGATCACCTTGTTGGAGACCCACCTGACCAGAAGATCATTGGTTACACCATTGGCGATGATAACTTTGTGACTAGTCCTGAGTACAGCGTTGATAGCCATGATCTAAAAGATTCAGGAATACCAACCGCCTTTAGCGCTGCATGTAGGAAGGATCATTTTTGAGGATTCAACTATGATAACCAAAATTTTCGAAGATTGAGATTTGATATCTCGGTCTAATGAGATTGCAAAATATACATCAGAGATATCCAATTCTAAGATAGACTGATGATCAACCCTTCATAGTTATCAACCTTCTCTGAAGGTTGATGCTAAGCTATCTGATGAGGCATAAAATCATATAAGAAGGTCGGTCTCATCAAATAAGAATCTTATCAGATCTGGCCATCAAAAGTATGGTATTAATAGTCAGCAATATTGGTCATCTAATAAGAAAGATCTTACATCAGATGCATCCCAAAAATCCTCAAGAATATCTACTATATCTACCCCTATAAATATCCCTCATTTCTAACAAATAAAATACCTCTAATTTTTCTCGCATAGCCTAATTTTGGTTATTTTCATACAGGATTATGTATTTCCAACTGGAATCAACTATAGCAATGGAACTAATAACTTCGTAGCAATTGTGTCAATCTTCGCTGGAGCCACAGATCTAATAATTTTGTAGCCTTCATAGAACCTGCTTATCATAATTTGTCTCAAAGTTCTAATACTGGTGCTTTCTGACAGGTCTGCTTCTGAGGCTACTGGGCGAAGACATACTTTCACAACGTTGAATATGTCTAACTAAGAAAGCCCCTCTTCTGAGGAATCATTGAGTATCACCTGATGGGTACACTCCAACAGGCAAGAGATGTCTTCTGCTAATACAAATAATCTGCAGTTTCAAGCTTCTATGGACTTGGCCATCAAGGTACCTGCCCAGAAAAATATCATATCTAAGCTATGAATGTAGAAGAAATGGTAAAGGCTTGATAAGGGGGGCTATCCAGCCTTGTGCTCGTCCTAATCGAGACTGAGCAACTAGTGTTCCTGAAAATATGATAAATTTATACAACTGAGCGGTGTTACAACCTACCAAAGTTGGTTTATCTAGAAATGAGCAGTACCTCCGGCATTATGTACATCCCACTATTCACCATGTACTCCAGATTTTGGAGTTGAATCATCTTGAGATCCGGCGACAGTTGACCCTAGCTCAACTTTTTACTCTCAGTTATCCTTTGTTTTATGAGATGGCTTCTAACTTTGGATGGTAAAGCAGGAAGCCATACTCAATAATAGAAGAGAAATCAACAATATACATAACTAGTCAGTGAGAATTGATAATGGAGTTGTGGGATAAATGCCTAAGAAGTATCTCAGCAATTTAGAAATGTCACTAACCCTATTCTCCACCATATCACCACCATTGAGGATGGGATCAAAAGACAACTGGGACAATTGCGGATCAGACATGAGGAGCGCTTTGTTGAGCTTGATGGGCTAGTCCAACTTCTTGTCCAAATGATGGATACTATCAGTGAAGGTGGACCTGGACCTGTTGGTCCTCCTGGACTGCAGGACCACCTAGTTCCCCTTCAGTAACCCGGTGCCCTCCTGGTGAATACGGTCCTCCCAGTTCAGTAGGTCAACAAGGCCCACTGGGGCCAGCAGGTTGAGATGGGTCGCAAGGACCCCCAGGACCTCCTGGTCCCCCTAGATCCTTGCTTCCAATGCATGATTCTGAACCTTTTTTTGTACTAGTATCAAGAGTATAGGCATTATAAAACCAAATCCAAGTTATAGACAAGGATGTTTCTTATCATTGGAAGGCCTTCCTACTGACCCAGATTACTCTTTACCCAACTTAATGGATGGCGTGGATAATGCTCATTACCTAAGCAATGCTAACCAAACTATGCAAGAAACCCATTTTGCAAGGTTAAATGCTTCCATTGAATGAATATCTGCTAGATGCGGATTACTTGAAAACAAGAAGGAAGATATGATCACAGCTATTTCTAACTTGAATCAACAACCTGCAAATGATCATATTACTCAATGGGTTCATATATTACAGGAGGACCTCAATCATATAAGCAACAAGTTGATCAAATTCACACTCAAGATCATATCCCAGAATTTGAACCCTCCAAAGCTGATCTGGTATTGGATCCGGGTGTACATGTTTTTGAATAATGAATTCACTACCTTCAAACCTACCTTTAAGGATAAGTTTGAGCGTGTGAAGGTAGCATCCATTTGTTTCTCTTTTTGCTATGAGTGTGCAATGGGTGAGGCTTCAGACCAACAGAAATTCTGGCATATTACCTCTTGCCTATGCTGGTTCGCTCAAGAAATCATGGTTCCTCACCTGAAGGTTTGCAATAAATGGGCTCAAGTGAAGACCGCCCTTATTAAGGAATTTGGGAGTGATCAAATCTTTTTTACAAAAAGCAAGCCTTTAGAGCATCCAAATCAAATGAGGAGAGTCCATCCAAAATTTCGCTAAACTTTCTACCATGAGGGCCAGACTCTGGATACTTGCGACTGGATTATGGTAGATGATGCCATATTGGCTGTAATGAGTGCATTCAATTCTCGCACTCAGTTGCTACTTCATTTAAAATCACTTAAACGTAATTTCAGATCCATTATCAACATCAAAGAAGCGCTCATGGAAATTCCTAATGGTGTGGTACACTCAACCTCTGCTAATAACCTTGTTCTTATATCCATGCAATGCCACTTAAACCCAAACCTGTATTGAAGAAGGAACTGTGGACTTATTGTGGTCTCGTGGGTCATGTGGTATCTTAATTTTGGAAAAAAACAAGCGGAGGAGTCAAAAAAGAGGAGTCAGCATAGGGTAAGAGGCTCCCTGTGCTGACCTATCTCCTGTGCCTCCATCGAAACATTTTAACTCTTCTACAGACTTTTATGTGATACCCGCTCCTGGTGAGCTTGATGTCCCTGAAGAATTAACCAACAAAGATACTATCTCTGCTTACGCTTCTGTTTACTCTTCTTCTTCTAATTCAATTTAATCAATTAATCCCTCAGTGTTTTCAATCCCAAACTTTGGCACTGATGTGACCCAGGTGGAAGTCATAATGCATTAGGTGAATGTTTTGGCTATTATTGATATTGGATCGCCCACCAAAGTAAAATCATTGAGGCTTATGAAAAAAATCAAACTGGCTCCGGACTTAAACCATTCTTAAGACTATGGAACTGCTGGTCCTTCCTACACTAAATCTATAGGAGCTTATTCCTCTCTTCCAATGCGCTTTGAAAAGTTGGTTGTGTCAGCCCCTGCAGTAGGGTTGGACAACAACTTCTATGACTTGCTCTTGTGAACTAAATTTTTCTAATTTTGATGCAATAAACAGCCATAAATACAATTACCTTTCTTTAATTGGGTACCAAGTACCTTTAATATTACAAGATGTTCCCAATAGCAAAGGCAAACTCAAACGACGTGTTTGCTTATTGGAATACCCCACTTCTATCTCTTGTCTTGAATACCGAATCTTGGGACCAAGGACTATACTTCCACCTCCGTCAGCTTATTCCTCTGTGGGAATGCCTTTATATTCTAGCTCTGTAATTACCATCCCCCAAAAACTCAAGTCATAATTGATACGGGAGTACAAGATTTGTACCCACTGATCATGTGTTAGAGATCTTTGGTAACAAAAATACCTCTCATTTGGAGGCTTTACCCTGCCCTGGTATCCTTAATCCTGCCTATGATGGGACTGTTTTAGATTTAATAGCTAATCTCACTTCTCGACCTAATCATTTGAATTAAAGTAACACTATCACTTATGTGCAGCCTACTCCTGTGAGTGAAATCTTATCTCAGGATGTGGAGAATTATGTAAAATTTGGCTGGAATATCCCCCTATTGTTGCTAGATATGACATCAAATTTTGGGATTTACTTACTCCAGAAAAACAGAATGAAGCTGAGGCTCAGATTGAAGAGTATGCTGATAAATTTGCCCAAGGTCCTGGAGATTTTGGACTAATGAAAGATATGCAGCATCAGGTGAAAACTGGAGATACTCCCCCTATTTGAGCTCAACCATATTGCAAATCTAAAGTCAAGGAGGCTCAGGTATCAGTGGAATTGAAACAACTCCTTGATGCTGTGCTGTTAACGCCTCCTAAGAGTCCTTGGGCTTCTCCTTTACTACTCATTCAAAAAAAGAATGAGGGCCATAGAGTGGTTATGGGCTATTGTCGTCTCAATGCTGTTACCCAAAAGGGTTCTTATCCTCTACCTCTCATTAATGATTCATTGATATTATTGTCTGGATCACAATACTTCTTAACTATGGACCTTGCAAGTGGTTTCTAGCAAATTGACCTGGCTCTGGAAGACCATCAAAAAAGTGCTTTAATCTATAGTGAGGGGTTATTTGAACCTACTCATATGCTGCAGGGGTTTTGTAATGCCCTGCTACTTTTTAAAGAGCTATGGATGGCTTTTTTGGAGATTTATAACTTTCTTGTGTTTTGGTATATTTAGACGATGTTACTGTGTTTTCTTGCACTTATAACAAGCATTTGGCTAATTTGAAGGAAAATTTTTGGTCATATATGTCGCGCTTCGCTTAAGCTAAAACCATCCAAGTGTGTTTTTTTAAGACTGAGATGGAAATCTTAGGTCATAAAGTTAATTACAGGGGAATTTTACCTTTATCTGGATAAACAAATTATTTTGACATTCCTGTTCCTAAAGGCTTGCGCGATATTCAAGTGTTTTTAGGAATAGTTAGTTATTAAAGGTAATTTATTCCCCATTTTGTGGAGATTGCGGAGCCTTTAGTTACCTTTTGCACAAGGAAGTCCCTTTGTATGAGAAGAATTGCAGCAGCAAGCTTTTTATCTGTTGCTAAGCCTTAGTGAGTGCACCAATATTAGCCCATCCTGATTTTTACAAACCTTTTTATAATATCTACCAATGCCAGTGATATTGCTATTAGAGCCATTCTGGCAACATGATAAAACCTGGTTGATTACCTCATCGCATACTATAGTAAAACCTTTCTAAGGCTGAACGCAATTATAGGTTATCAAGAAAGAATACTTGAAGTTTTGTTTGATATCAAACATTTCCGCCCTTACCACTATGGCAAGCATTTCACTATCATCACGGATCATGTTTTCTTTAAGTGGTTGCAACAAACAAAGGATCCTGATTGGCGCTTAGATAATAGAAGTTAAAGCTCCAGAATTATGACTTTACTATTTAACATCGCGCTGGAGCTATTCATCAAAACGCTGATGGACTTTCCTGATTGCCTATACTAATGTTATTCTCTGCTTAGGATCGCATCTATGACTTGATTGGTAGACCTGAGCTCTGGTACCAGAAATCTAAGGGTGTTATATTGAAGCTACAATCCTAAACCAATGTTACTAAGGTTAAAGAAGGTCAATTATACAAGAAGTTGGGATCTAAGTGGTTTCCCTTTATTTGGCCTTCTTCGAAGAATGATACTATTATAGAGGCTCATCAAACTGTAAGGCATGGAGCTGTCGCTAAGACTTTACAGTGGTTGAAAAATCATTGTTACTATGATAAAATGCTGGAATCTGTACACTATGTGTTAGAGACTTGTCTCACTTGCCAACAACGTGGTGGAAATCCAATCTCCCAACACAAAATTGTGGGACCTTCCAAACCTTTCTTTATTGTGAGTATCTGTCATGGGTCCTCTTCCTACTGCCACTTATGGACATTGATATATTCTATTAGCTATTGACCATTTTACTAAATGAATTGAAGCTATCTCAGTTTCCACTTCACTGCTAAGGCTACTGCGTCCTTTCTTTTTAAGCAAGCTTTCACCAGGCATGGTAGCCCAAAAAGTCCTGTTATCAGATAATGGGACTAACTTCATTTTTCAGGTGGTATCGGAGCTTACTAAAATGAAGGGTACCTATCAGTCATTTTTATCCCCATACAATTCTTCTACTAATGGTGTGGTCAAACGAGAAAATGGTACCCTTGTAGCCATTCTTCAAAAGATGGCTTCCAATAACCCTAGTAGAAGGAATCACTATTTGCCTTGTGCGATGTTAGCTTATAGAGTTAGCTACTATCGTATAATTGAAATGTCTCCTTTTAAGCTTTAAATGGTCGGGATCCTATTCTCCCCTCAAGTGTAATACCTATACTTGAGGAGGCTATCCCGCAAACTACTGATTTAGCTATGAGGAGACTAGCTGATGAAATCATTCCTGTATAAGCTTTAGCTTCAAGTTCTCTTGCTATAACACCTTAAAAGAGGGAAAAAGAACCAACTCTAGTAGAACTATGCTACCAGAATATCAAATCAGGTATCTTATACTCTTCTATCACCATAGGCTGGGAGGAATGATTCACAAACTTGACACCTTATGGGCTGGTCCTTACTGTATTTTCTATTTCCAGGGTATTGAATACTCCATTGCAGCTGTTGATACTGGTACTGTTATCAATAGAGTGCATAGTAGATTTCTACGTAAGTATGTGCCCCCTAGGCAAGATCTTGAGGAAGGCATTGTTGGGGCCTCAACTATGATGACCAAAATTACTCAAGATAGAGATTTGATACCTTAGTCTAATGAGATTGTAAAATCCATGTCAGAGATATCTGATTCTCGGATAGACCAACAATCAACCCTTTGGAGTTATCAACCTTCTCTGAAGGTTGATGCTAAGCTATCTGATGAGGCAGAAAATCATATAAAAAGGTCGGTCTCATCAGATAAGAAGCTTATCAGATCTGGTTATCATAAGTATGGTATTAGTAATCAGCAATATTGGTCATCTAATAGGAAAGATCTTACATCAGCTGCATCCTAAAAATCCTCATGAATAACTACTAAATCTACCCTTATAATTATCCCTCATTTCTAAAAAATAAGTACCTCTATTTTTGTCTCACGTAGCTTAATTGGGTTATTTTCATACAGAATTCTGTATTTCCCATTAGAATCAAATATAGCAACGGAACTTATAACTTCGTTGCAATTGTGTCAATCCTCACTTGAGCCATGGAACTGATAATTTTGTAGCCTTCTTAGCACCTGGATATCATAATTTCTCACAAAATTCCAATAACCATGCTACCTGATTATAGGCCTTAAAAATGTTAAGGAACATGAGATAGCCCTGACAAGTTCCCTGAATATACTGGAGTACGTTTTGGACTTCACTCATGCTGTCCCAGATGGTTTAGCCCTTGATTAACCCTTTTTGGGCTTTATGGAGCATTTGAGGTGCTGTTGTATTAGCCAATTTTGACAAGATGTGTATGAGCAGATTGTAGTTAGCATTTAAAAGTGTGATTGGAAGCCAGTTCTGGAGTTAGCATTGGAGTCCTTTTTTGTACAAAAGTAAAGTTTAGGTCTCTTAGACTCCAAGGATTTGTTGTCCATTTCAAAAAGCTGTGAGTAAAGAGGGATTTGGCTCCAGTGCAATGTGGTCACAGAATGCATTATGTACTTCATCACGCTTGTTGTAAGGGCCTGGTGCCTTAATTTTCAGAGACTCTTTTAGCGCCTACTTGACTTCAGCAATAGAGTTTCAGTGGACAAGTTAGAAACATCTTCTGGCATACAGGCTGTGAAATTCCGAGGATAGCCCACTTGATAATTGTTATTCTGCATGCTAAATTTGGAAGATGTTCGGCCAAAAAATACTTGAATTTGCTAGTGGCTTACTGTACTCCGACCAATCAAAAACTCACTAGGCTTATTGATGTAGCACTGACTCTTCTGGTCAATTTTTGGCTCAATATTTCCTTCATAAATGGGAACAACTTCCAAGGCAAGGATAGATACAAGCTGGGGATTTGATACTTTTCAGCTTGTTGACACTTCTACAAAGAAAGGATTAAGATGAGAAAACCAGGAAAGAGATGAAACAAAATATCTTTTATTAGTAGGAAATTATTTGATAATAAATCATTAGGCCATGCGCTGGTATTTATACCTCTAGGGCATCTCCTGGCCATATTCAAGCATGCAATTTCAGCAGATATTTTACTATCTCATTTTGGCCCTTGAACTGATATGACTAATACTATTCTTAGGTTTATTGGTAGCAAAATACTCTCAAAATTGGGAGAATTTCAGTGACAAAAATTGCAATAAAAACATGCAAAGTTGTCATAGGATCTTTTTGATTTTAGTTTTGTCATACTGCTGATGAAATACACTTTCTGTGAAATTCATGCATCAATTAAAGTAGATTATGTACCCCTGTTTGGGATGTTGGCTGTCCTCTCTCATGATAGCACTAGGTACTCCCTTTCAGATAGTCCATGTGCAAGTGCTATTGCGCCGATTAAATGGATTAACATATAGATTTTGCCCTAGGTTGGGAAATTGATTAAGTTATTGTTCTTTTAGTTGTCCATAGGACTTTTAAATGTTAAATTCAGGTCAATATCAAAAAATTTTGCATATTGATTGTTTGATTATGTTCCCAATAAATGGTATCAATTGCTGAGATTTGCTGCAATAATTACCAGCCAAAATGTGCAAGCATATTTGTACAAAATTTTTGATAAATACTTGATTTAATTGACATTGAGATATTCAGCCTAAGCTGTGTAGTTGTAATAGGCTTTGAGGTGAAAATTAAAGTATTAGATTGAACATTTAAGGATAATAAGCCTGATCTGATATTTTATAAAAAGATTGATTTTTGAGTCAACCACCAGAATCTGACATTTCCCCCCATCTGACTCGAACATAAGCCCTAAGATCCCCAATTAGCCTTTATTGATCAGTAGCATCTGTTATCTTCAGCCCAAACGCCTTTTAGCATTGAGTTGGGTCTTCTATTTGGTAACTTCAACCCAAACGCCTGATGAGTCTAAAGTATTATCCTCTTTTGTTGATTTTGGCTCAAAATGCCCATTGAGTCTGAAGTTGAATCCTTTCCCCAACCTCAAGTGCAAACCAAAGTGTTAATTAGAATAAAACTAATAATATATATAAAGTTTTTTTATTTTATTTATATTTTTTTGACTTTTTCTTTTCTTAATTAGCCCGCTTATTGAACCTTCTTAGGAATTTTGCATGGACTCAGTTGTATATATATAGCTGGTCCTAATATCTTTGATAGTGTATATGAACTTAGATGTCTTCTCTATCACTTCGAATGGCCTGACCTAAATGCAATCTAACTTTTGCAATTGGCTCAATCTGTGGGTGTTGCAAAATAAAACTTCGTCATTAACTTCAAATTTGGCAAGTGTGTAGCAAATATCTAAGCTCTTTTGATGTTGGACCTTTTTCTCAGCAAAACTGTTGTCAAAGGCTTGAACTTGTAGTTTGATTAAAACATCCACAAGCTTCTCAATGTATTGAGGATAAGTGTTTTCAACAGGATCCTCTAGTGCCAAATATAGTAGCGTTGGTAGGGCTGGATGTCTTTCATATAGTACTTGAAATGGTGACATCATGGTTGACAAATGGTAGGAGATATTTTAGGTAAATACTACTGAACTTAAATAAGTACTACATTCAGATGGTTTGGCAGATGTTGTTTTCCAGATAATGTTCACAAACGTCCCATTTGCATGCTCAACAGTCAATAGTTTCCGGATGATATGGGGCAGAAAGCAAACCTCGAACTCCCTTTTAGTTTGTTGAGCTTTGCAAGGACATTGGCGGTAAAGTTGGTTCCATTATTGGTCAGAATAACCTGGGAAAAGCCATGTTTGTGGATGATGTTTTCAAGGATGAACTTGGCAGTAGTTGCCGGCCCAGCTTCCCAAATGGCCTTGGCCTCGACCCATTTGGTCTCTTGGTTGATGGATATGATTATGTACTTGGCCTTCATATTGCTTGTTGGAAGTGGGCCAACAAAATCAATAGATACAGTGTGCCAGGCAAAGTTGGGATGAACAAGCTGGTAAGATGTGCTTTTTCAGAATGGTTTTTTACCTTGGCACTCCGCACAGCATTCTAGCGTTTCTTGGATTTAAAAAATGCATTGACTCACATTAGTGGAATTTCTTTAGATGCACTTTCTTTTCCTGAATCCATCATGTCCTATGGACTTATGCGCTGCCATAATAAGGTCTGTTCAGGCCGAGGGTCTTGGAAAATATACTTCTTGCTCTTGATGATCTTGTAAAGCATCCTGATTTTGACAATTGTATTTTTACTTAGATCTGATAATATCTTATGAACGGATTTGGGCTCATCTTGATACTCTCTGCTGATCATATAAAAAATAACTCATTGGTGGCCTGACTAAGTGTTGCAATGGTGGATAGTCAGGATAGGCAATTGAAGTTTTGGCTTTTTGCCCCAGCTCGATGCTCTATGGTGTATTTATAAGCTTGATGATTTAAGGCCCAGCAAGTAATTAGCCCTCAGGCTCTCTTAAGTTGTTTAACCATCTTATGAAGCATGATTGGTAACAACTTTGAAATGAGTGCCAGGAAGGTAGACCTGAAATTGATTGCAAGCATATATAATGGCTAAGCATTCTCTTTCTGTCACCGTGTAGTTCCTTTCATGAACGTTTAAGGTCCAACAGCAAAGGCAACTGGATTTTCTTCACCGTCTTCAACTTGGGATAACATGGCCCCTACTACTGTTTGGAATGCATCAGTTTAGACAATAAATTCACAATCAAAGTCTGGGTACCAAAGAACATGAGCGCCTAATAGGCCTGATTGGAGTTGGTCAATGCATCCTGGCAAGCTGAAGTCCAGTCAAATGGGACCCTATCTTTAAGTAGATAGAAAAACAGATCCCCAAGTTGTGCAAAATTGGCGATAGATTGGCAATTTTACCCAATCATGCCTAAGAGTACTTGTATACTACGCTTGTTTTAGGGCATTTCATTTTAGAGATAGCATCCAGCTTAGAGGGTTTGGGCAGAAGACCCACTTTGTCAATTACAAATCCGAGGTATTCCAGTTAGTCTTTGAAGAACTGGAATTTTCTAGGCTTAATTTCTAAGTTTGCAGCTACTAGCCTTCTGAAAACTAGCTCTAAGTGTTCCAAGTGGTCATCAAAAGTCTGCTGAAAATGTTGATATCATCAAGGTCACTAGTACACATGATAATTTCAAATCTCCCAGAATTGTGTCCATCGCTCGTTGGAATGTAGCTGGAGCGTTACAGAGCCCTTGAGGCATTCTCGTTAGCTGGTTAGGCCCTCTTAGGTTATGTTTTGCACATTTCTCGTGCTCCTTATTGAGAAGATCTATTTGCCAATATCCAATGATAAGGTCCATTGCTGAGAAGAACTTTTCACCCCTAGTATATCCAAGGCATCATCAATTTGTGGCAAAGTGAATGAGTCCTTCTTTGTGATGTTGTTTAACTTCTGATAATCAATGACTACTTGGTTGCTTCCATCCTTTTTCTTCACTATTAAAATTGGTGCTGTTCATGGACTTTTTGAAGAGACTAGCATGCCATGATAGAAGAGATCCTTAATGTCCTTAGATACAGCTTCTTCTGATGATTTTGAGCATCTAATTGGGCATAATCAAATCAATTTATAATTTCAGTATCAATTTTGTGGGTGACACCCTTAGCATATCCCAAGTCAAAATCGTCTTGTGCAAAATAAACTCCATATTTGGAGAATAACTCCTGAGCTTGGCCTTTATCAGAGTTGGTTAGGTTGCTTATATTGGTCATAGGACAATATTACCTATGCTGAGTAGTCCATATTGGGGAGCCCTGATTAGACAAAGTTCTGAACTCATGGAATGAGTTAATTTCCGTGGCAGCGAACAGATGCAGAAAGCAATTGTTTGATGTCGCCTTATGGAGATGGTCTGATTTTGCAGGTTTGCACATAAGATGAGTATTTCTCCGTGGTCAGGAATAATAATACCAGGGGCAACGTTTGGTTCAAATCGAGATTTGGAACATGGTTGATATACTTCACCATAAATTTTTTCCAGATATTGGTTTTAGTCCCTTCAGGACAATTACTTGTTCACCAGATGCTATAGTGATGCTCTGATTCGATCAAAGTGGAATGTCATTTGAGTCATCAATATGAGTGTGTAGTAATTTTATCTTTGACCGCATTTTAACATACTCAATTGGGAATACTCCATCTTTGTAGGCTGATTTATGAATAGGCTGGGTTTCTTTTTATCAACTGCACTATCCCAGTTATAGTATAGTGGAGTAGCCTGGCCAAGAATAGATAGAGTATCGTCTTTATAATTGATAACAACGCCATATCTACTTGGAAATCAGTCCTGATTATAATATCATAGTTTGTATTCAGCAATACTATAGCAGGTGCTGTTACTACAATAGATCTGAATCTGAGAGGTAGGGTACTGTATGCGCCTAGAGATTTAGTTGTATGCACTCCAGCTATTCCATATTCCTGTTAGTGGGTAAAATTGGGAGCAATTTTCAGCTTTTTAACAAACTTTATGCTGACTATATTAATAGGAGACCACTATCAACAATGTCCCAAACTTGCACCTTGTTTACTGCTATGTCCGCTGTCAGGATTTTCCCTTGGTTAGGTGTAAGCCTTGTCCAGGGAAAGGATCGACATCCCCCTTCAGGAGTGTAAATCCTAATTAGATTATTAGATTCATTAATAAGATTTGAATCTACAATTATATCAAATCTGAGGCTTGGTATAAATTACCCCAGATTCGAGGAAACAGTACATTCCCTTCCTTTAGGACATGTGACCTAGGATATCACCTGACCTGGTCACGAGGGTGGCTTGATCCAAGTAAGGGTCAGAATAGTGGGCCATCTAGAAGGCCAGGAGAAACCCTACTTGGATGGGGCCATGACGATCCTTCAGGCACGTGTCCCAAAATACTCTATATAAATCCTCAAATATCATTCTAATAAAACAAGTCCGTTAATAAGTTCTACTTTATCTTATATTTTTATTAAGTATAATTTACTCAATGATTGGAGTCTCATTTTTTGTCACATCCGGAGATGCCCCTGTCCTCTTGGCTGACGCCAGCCCCTTGCAGTCAGCCTACTTGTTGGGTTCCCCAGCGTTAGCACATGTTGGGGAAACCCAACAACTGGTGCTCACTACAGGGGCGCTTCCCTGGCGCACCCTGAGGTGCTACCCTCACCCTTGGATGATAATGAACCCACCGTGAGCACGTTAGACACCGATATTCTCACTTACCTCTGATGGAATGGCCAAGACCCCACCACAGTTGGGTCCAAATTCACAAGGAAGTCCTTCAAATGTTTCCCTGAAGACTATGTTTCACTTCTGAGCTCCATGTCAGCTGAAACCCATGCTGGACCTGTTAAAAACACCTGAAGAATACAAAAATGATAGACGTGAGCCAAAATGCCAGCATCATAAATAAAAAGATTGATGAAGGCATTAAATTATCATAAGGACCAAGCATTGCAGTCCAAGGGGATGTGGGATGCTTGGAGAGAAGAAGCCTTTGAGGACATCACCCACCGGGATGACTATTGGGCGCTAGGACCAGTTTACTGTGATGAAAGGGTTATGTTCAAAAACCTTTTTGCTTTGAACAAAATTGAGAAAAAATTGGCCAAGCTACAGCTCATCCTTCAGTCAAAAAGTGAGAAATCAAAGTAAACTGAGTGCTCAAAATTCAAAAACAATTATTTTTAATACTAACCCGAATTTTTGTTTAGATAATTTAAGCCAAAACCCTCCATTTGAAGTTGGGACAAGTTGAGAATCAAAATACAATCTTGACAAGCTTCAAAAATTTGTGGGAAGCATAAAATACAATTGGTGTGACGATGCAAAAAAGACAAGAAAAATATCTGGGACTTACCTCTGCATCATTGAGAATAGGCTCAATGTCTCTTTATGGCAATGCTACCACTTTCTGACTTCAACAACACCCTTCCCATGATTGGGCCTCAAATTACTAGAACTAAAATCTAGAATGCCCAGTTTGACTCTCAGATTGGGATGCGCTGATCCCAACGAAGATGAGAGTCAAGGAAAAGTGGAGCTCAATACTGCTTTCAAGCAACTCTACCGCTTCCCAATTTTGATGACACCTCTCCCAAGATCAGGCCAAATATTATTAAAATAAATAAATTAGATTTCATGGTTTGACTCTCCAATTGGGATAGTGCCAATCCCGATGAAGATGAGAGTCCCAAAGAAGAGAAGCCCAAGAAACCAGTCAACATCACCTCCGCTTCTGTTTTAATCCTTCTGGCTCACTTTGCATTTTCCTCTTGAACCTTGTCGCATGGTTCACATTTGGTTGCAAGTGAGATTTGCTCGCCCCAATCCTGAGATGGTAACTTGGCATTACTTGAAGAGGCCCCCCTATCAGAACCCTCAGGGGGCCACCCCCTACCATCGCCTGATCATCTTCCAAGCTCGTGGGGTCACTCGCCCACGCTACCCACTGTCTATGACCTTTTCCACAAGCCTTACCTGAATCTGCTGGTGGATAATATGATCGCAAAAAGCCAGGTTCAAATGGCAACTGAAATGAACTGAAAAATCAGAGAGGATGAAGCCCGCATGGCCAAGATGGCAGAGGATATGTATGAATGGATGGCTCATATGGAGGCGGAGTTGATGGCCTCCAAGTTGGAAATCATGAAGGAATGAAGGCTGCTACATCGATGAATCCCCCTTGGGTTGGGACCATCTAGTACTAAAAAGGAATGAAGGCTGCTGGTCAGCCTGCAGTCAGAAATCTGGGACAAGACTGACTGGATCAAAACGCTTACCATTTACAACTTGCAGCTTAGGCTGGAGTTAACTAACCTCAAAAACCAAATGGTAGCTTGAAGCCAGCCACTATGAAAAACTAGCTTGTTCAGATAGCAGCGAATTAAGGATCAAGGAGCTTGAAGCCAACTTTCTCAAAGAGCGATCCAAAATTACTATGAGGGCCTTAGCCAATAATTTGTCCAGTTTCAAACCTTATTCACACCTGAGACCTCTGAGTCAACTATGAGGTCCTTAGCTGATGTTTTTGTCTGGCTTCATACCCTAACCACACCAGGCGCTATCACTGACCTGGTCTGCATTTTGCCTGAGGCTCCATACGCCCCCAAACTCGAGTCCTCTGACCCTCAGGCCACAACTTACTCCCCTAGGCCAAGGCTTGGAGGGGGCTCTGTCTTGATTTTCCCTGGGTTAGGTGTAAGCCTTGTCCAGGGGAAGGATCTACATCCTCCTTCAAGGGGTGTAAATCCTAAACGGATTATTAGATTTAATAATAAGAGTCAATTCTACAATTATATTGAATTTTAAGCTTGATATAAATTACACTGAAGTCAAGGAAATGTTAAATTCTCTTCCTTTAGGACATGCGACCTGGTATAACCTGACCTGGTACTGAGGGTGGCTTGATATAAGTAGGGTCAGAATAGCGGGCCATCCAGAAGCGCAGGAGAGACCCTACTTGGATGGGGCCACGACGATCCTTCAGGAACATGTCCCAAAATACTCTATATAATTCTCTAATTATCATTCTAAAAAAACACTTCCTTTCATAAGATCTATTTTATCTTATATTTTTATTTAATTTAATTTACTCAAATGAATGGAGTCTCATCAATTGTCGCACCTGGAGCCACCCCTTCCTCTTAGCTGATGCCAACCCCTTGCAGTCAGCTTACTTATTGAGTTCCTCAGCGTTAGCACCAGCGAGCACATCTTGGGGAAACCTGACATCCGCATAAGCACAATCAGAGTAGTTTTCAAAGGTATTTAGTGTATGAAAGCTGCAATTGCTGCCCAATTCAAGGTGTGAATTCAGGCTAGAGCAAGTATCTGGGAAGTTATCTGCTAAGCTCTATGGGAATAGCTAATTGAATGTTGTTAAGCTTAGGTAGGTCAGTCAAACATCTGGGTTGGAGGTTTAAACCCTGATCAATAATCTGCTGTGCATAAGGTTTTGGTACTTCTGCTCAGGCTTCTTTGGTAATTTTCAAGGGTTTAGTTTCTTTTGCTGGAGCCTGAGTAGTGACCATCATGACATCATTACCCACGATATGGCAGAGGTTATCTTTAGCAACATATTCGGCCCTTAAAGAGCTCATCAGGATCAGGTGGAATGGTTTGAACATTGGTGGAGTTAGAGCATTCTGCCTCTACTCTACCTGATTTTTTCCCGCCTCACTGTTGCTCTTGATTTCTAGAGCAACGTTGACTACAGGCTTATTTGTTGAACCATCTGTAGCATTGGTTAGCAAAATTCCCCGTTTTACCACATTGTGTCATGTAACAGGCCTTTTTTGCTGCTTTTTCTCAGATTTTTAATTTATAGTTTGGAAATTTTTCCCCTGGTCAGACATTGCGTTAGTTTTTGGGCCTAAAAATCGTTATTTTTGCTTACCTTTGGCTTGAATAGGGGTATTGAAATTACGGGAACAGATTCTCAAGTAATTGGTAAGCTCTTGGATTTCCAAGCTTCCATTAAATGCAGTTATCATGACATTGTGCTGTTCACAGAAGGGCATAACTGCATGCTCCATTACAATCTTAATGTCAAACATATATATTGCATTGCACCCACGCAGAACTTGTGCCTCATGGAAAAATCTATCCGCAAAGTCCTTGATAGTCTTATTATGTTTGAAGGCAATATTAAGAAGCTCTCATTTTCAGGTTTCTAATTTCTCAGGCCCTCCAAACTGTTTTGTTATTGCAATTTTGGCATCCATAAAGGACCAATTGTTGCCCAAATAGGGCATAACGATGTCTCAGCTATGGGCATCGAGTGAGTTAATCAGTGCCCATCCTTTTGTATGGTCTGATGCTCATCTCATTGCTTCTTAAATAACTTGAGGAAAGAGTGAACGTTTCCTTCCTTACCAAACTTTGGTAAAATCAGTTTTTTGAAGTCATCTCGCCCTATTTCAGGCATAGGAACTGAACTTCTTCTTGAGCGCCTTGGTGTATCATCGCCCATAATTGTCCCTCTTTCCCGTTGGGAAGTATCTGAAAGTTTGGATTAGTGCTAGGGCTCTAAGCATAGAATGTACGTTTGTAATTCAGTTTCTGATTCAGTGTTGACTTCCAGTAATTTTATTTTATTATATTACTCCAAGCTACTGGATTCTAACGCCTGAATTTGTCCCCTAGTTAATTTCCCAGGCTGTTTTTGGCCAAATAGGCAGAGATTTTTCCTATTTTTTTTTTAAAGCTGGGTGAGCACTATCAGCCTTGCATTTTGTTGGCTTCAGTTTTTTAAGGTTGTTGTAATCCTCCTTGAATAAAGCTTGATTGGTCGTCATGCTTTTAATATATTTGGCCATACTGTCTCCTCAGAAATTTGCAGTTGATAATTGCATTCTGAGGGCTCAATTCTCTTGAGTAGTTTCAGTATTTCTGACCTGCAATTTTGACACCAAGCTTAAAGTTTAGAATTTTCTCTCTGATCAGGGCAACCTCTTCATCTCTAATTGGGATTTCTGGCTTTACTGCAAGGTCCTAAAAGTTTTTGTTTATAGTATCCAGCTCAGCCCAAACATACTCTTCAAAGTCATCAACTTTTACATTTAACTCCATGTGATATCTTTGGCCCAAAGTGGCATGTATGGTAAGTCTTCTGATTGAGACAATAGGTAATCTGAATGGCTTTCCAGTTTTTGACAGCAGTTATTCATGTTTTGTACCCATTCTTTTGATAACCCATGGTGGGCCAGAACTTCTGCGGCTATCTTAGGGTCTCCTTCATTGAGAAAGTTCCTTGAGGGTGTTTAATCTCCAATGAGCTTCATTAGCAAGTCCCTTTTTATCCACAATTGCCTTTCAGACTTCAGCAAAACTCTAATTTAGCTTGTCCAGTAGGGCATTATGGGAAGATTGTTCCTCCCCTTGCACACAGTAAATTTCCTAATTTCCAAAATTTTGTCTAGCAATGATTCACTGGGTATGCTTAATTGAGGGTTGAACAAAGTTAACCAGAAATTCGTTAGTTGCTTGACTGTCTGCGAGGCATTTGGCAAGAGATGAAATGGTTGTGTCACAGTACTTCATATATATCTCCATCTTGAGCGCCTGATCCTTAAGGTAGTAGAACAGGCTGAAGGAGGGATCAATTTGTGAAGTACCAATCCTAAAACCCTGATATAGGGTTTCCAGAATAGCTTTTATGCTTGAAAATGTAAGATCAATTGGGCTGGTTGTATCTGCATGAGCTCCCCCCACTGTGATAAGATCCAGGGTTTAGGAGGTACCCGCTTCAGAGCTGTGGTGGCTGGTATTAAAAGAATTTAAGATTTTTTGTTGATAGTTTCCTTCTCGTTGTTGCTTTATCATCTTGCCTAATCTTCCAGGAATGGTTATGGGAATCCATTTCAGAGAGTGGCACTGTTTTTGAGAGAGCACCAGTTGTGAGATTGTGAGGATAGCTCGCTTGATAATAAAATTCCTGCATACTAAATCAGGAAGATGTTTACCCAATAAATCCTCAATTTTTCCAGTGGCTTACAGTACTCTGGCCATTCGGAAACTCACTAGGCTTATTTAAATAGCCTTGACTCTTCTGGTCAATTTCAGGTTCAATATTTCTTTCATAATCAGGAATATTTTCCTAGGTAGGGATAGATACAAGCTGGGGATTTTGTACTTCCATCTTGTTGACACTTCTCCAAAACAAAAATTCAGATGAGAAAACCAGGAAAGAGATGATATAAAATATCTTTTATTAGAAGAAATTTATTTGATAATAGGTCATTAGGCCATGCGCCGGTATTTATACCTCTAGGGCATCTCCTGGCCATATTCAAGCATGCAATTTCAGCAGATATTTTACTATCTCATTTTGGCCCTTGAACTGATATGACTGAGACCTATTCTTAGGTTTATTGGTAGCAAAATACTCTCAAAATTGGGAGGATTTCAGTGACAAAAATTGCAACAAAAACATGCAAAATTGTCTTATAATCTTCTTAATTTGAGTTGTCATACTGCTAATAAAAAACACTTTCTACGAAATTCTTGCATTGATTTAAGTAGATGACGTACCCATAATAGGATGTTGGCTGGCCTCTCTCTTGATAGCACTAGGTGCTCCCTTTTTGGGTGGTCCATATGCAAGTGCTATCATGCCAATTATCAGGATCGACAACAAATTTCGCCCTATGGCAGAAAATTGATTACATTATTCGTTTGTTTGATTGTCCATGGGACTTATAAACGTTAAAATCAGGTCAGTATAAACAATTTTGTATACTAATTGTTTGATTGTGTTCATAATAATTGGAACCAATTACCAAGATTTACTGCAATGATAATTGGCCATAATGTGCAAAAATATTTGGCTCAAGATTTTTGATAAAATACTTGATTGAATTGACGTTGAGATATTTAGCCAAGCTGTGTAGTTGCAATAGGCTTTGAGGTGAGAATTAAGGTATTAGCTCGAGCATTTAAGGATAATCAGCCCGATCTGATGGTTTGTTGAAAGGTTTATTTTCAAGTCAACCACCAGAATCTGAAACAGGCTCTGTTTGCTGGCTTGGCCAAGTCAATTAGGGCATCTGTCTTCAATTAACATATTTCTCATTGGTAGAATAGCTTACCATAGAAACGTTTGATATCACACTAGATTGTTTCTGTGTCTGTTGATAAACCCTCCTGCCATCTCTACTTCCCATATCCTAGCCTTTGTTCAGATTTCCTTGAGGTGTGCTAGGCCCTCTTAAATCATCACCCCCACAGAGCTCTGACGTTGGTAGTTTTTTATATTCATTGCTTCAAATAATGTTTTGCCATTAAGGCCCAATACCATTTGTGCATTGTTTGATACTCACTTCACCATTCTTCTCTGTCCCGCCAGGTGAGTTTTAACCTCACCAGTGTATTTTTCTGCTGCTTATCGCTGGCAGTTCACTTGTAGGTAGTCATTTTTCTAAACTTCAAGCTATAGTGCCTAAACTTTTCTTTGATTTGTACTCATTGTTCCAGAGGGCCTATCTACAGGAGATAATCCAGATACATGACCAATCAATCCATTCAAGCTTATTTTTTGGCGCCATTCCCTGTTCCTCTGAATGCCTTGTGTTAATTGTCATTATTGGTTCTTCAGGGGTTCAGATTGATATCTATGTGGACAATCATGTGGACGCTTTCAGCATTTATACTGACCTCACTGTTGGACATCAGCAGCTTGAGATCAGACGATACCAGTATATTTAAGGCGCGAACCAGCCTGTGGGGTTCCAGCAGAGTCAAATGGCCATTACATAAGGTTGGCTGGATCATCGTCCTCCTCATCAATTGTGAGGCACATCCCCAATTCGACTAGGTATTCTTGCATCTCATCAGCCTTTTGGTTGGGATTTTGCTTTTCAGGAACGTATCCCAACTCGCATTCAATTAACAATCCAGGTCTCCTACTAATACCAACATCACTTTTTTTAGTTTCTTCTGATAAATATTCCAAAATATTTGGTTTTTTTGGGGCTTCAGTAGGGCGTAGACAGCCACACTCAAAGAATCGTGCCAGTTTCCCTATTTGAAGCAGTTGCTATTAAGATCATTCCAGCATGAGTTTCCTCCATGAATACCAGGTCTAAATACTAGTTCAGTGCGATGATTGTCACATGATCCGTTCAGAGGGCTTAAAATCCTATTTGGTGGGACCACAGGTGGTTTATTGCATTTGTGGTTTGAGCTTGGAACTATTCTTTTTGGCTACCTGCTTGTTTTTCTAATATTAAAATTAGGTCTATTTTTATTTGTTCTAAAGTGATGAGTCTTCCACCTTCTCATTTGTATGCTCACCATCCCCCAAGTATTTGTAGTCGCAATCTTCATTTCCAGTTTCCTGACCCATGGATATGAGGATTGATACTATTTATAGAATGTATATGGAGTTGTGGACTGAAGTTTTCTTACTAGTAGATGGTGTCGCTGAGGGTGAGCGGGGGGTATTATTTGTCTTTTTGGGGTCAGTTGGTCTGAACTGTAATGTTATACCAGGCATTTTGTGCACCAGGAATTCAGTTGCCATCTCCATCTCCCTATTAATGGATAACGGGGTTGGTTTTATTATCAGCTTTGGGTTAAACTTGGTCCCTGCTGGTGGTGAGACAGATTTCCCCTCATCCATCAATCAGTCTCCAGCCCCTTTTTTAGATTTTCGGTCTAAACTGGACAGTTTTTTGTTGGTTTTTGATCAGCCAACTTTGCTGATTTTAATCAATTTGGCTGCTTGGTTGGTAGTCTCCTCAGGTTTATTGGCCAACAATTTCTGAGTTAAATTTTTTCGAGTTTAACTTATTTTTTTGGTTTTATTGTATTGGCATCTTGCGCTGACCATCCCTTCTTGGAAAATATTTTTGGGTTTGCCTTATGTAAATGTTCTTCTTTGCGGATCAACCATTTTTCTTGGGATGAGTATGGCATTATTGATCTGGGTTAGTTCCTTTGTCCATTCTGTATGCTTTGGGGTTTGGGTTAATGAAGGGCTTGTTATCCACTTTGTGTCACTCGACCACTTCTTGCTCCCATGCTTCCCTATGAGAGGTCCAACACTTGTTGTTGGCACTTCATATTCATGACCTCCATTAGGTTATTCAGAATCCATTTTATGGCCTTTGGTCAAAGGATGGTTTTGGACCCAACCTTTGTGACCCTGCTAACAGGGTCATATTCATACTAGTGAGGGGCCTTTCTTTTTTGATGGTGGCATTGGACCATTGTGTGGCCAGTCTGGTAGCAGAACAGCAAACTTTTTTTGCAACCTCTTGCTCAATGTATATGACTCTGCTTAGGCTGAGCAGGATGATGAATCAAGGTAAGGCGATATTATTCAACTTCATCCATGGCGCCAGTTTGTAGAGCATTTTGACAGTTTGAGGGCAAAGGAACTTTGCAATTAATTGCTGCTGGCATGCCAAATTTTCATATTTCCCCATAATAAAATAGTCCTTATGGATTACCTTGTGCACCCGTTCCCTCTCTCAATTGTTCAGGAGATTTTGGAATATCACCCAATGTGCAGTTTGGTTAGCATACTTAGTTGGTTCCATTTGTAAATAAACTCCCTTATACTTGATGCCGATCTTGAGGAGTTTTTTCGATCTAATTTTCCTGGGATTGCAATGTTGATATAGCCCCATTAGGGTACCCAGAGGTGGTTAAAATCCTCTCCTGATAGTACCTCGTTGAGCTCCTAAAAATTGACATTATCAGATTGGACCACTCCTCCTCCACCAGCTGCAAGTGGATTCGGATTTCATCCTTTAGGATTATTGGGAGCCTGGTGGTCTGAAGCCTCCTCTAAACAGTTGGCGTATGTATTTAATATGGCTTCCCACCCCATTCCATGTGTTAGCATCAGTATGGGTGCCACTGCGCTGTATGAATAAGATTTCATGCTAGGATTGGGGACCTCAACAGGGGTCTTCCCCTTCATTATCCAACTTGCTGATTCATTGAGGCTAATCCCTAATTGAGAAACATTTTGATCTGGCATATGATGATTCCTTGGTAATTAATGCTCCTGGCCGTTTGTGCGCCAATCTCAAGGTTTTGCCACTTGAAGGCATCCATCGGTGAAAATCCCAGTTAGTACCATTGAAGGGTGGATACCAGCCTGCTATTGGGTGCAGGTATTTCTGGAGGGCCTCCAGCATAATCAAACTACGCTGGCACCAGTCCCTTACCATAACACTGTTCCATCTGCCATCTGTAAAGATCCGTTCCATGGCAGCTGGAACTTCCACTTCATACCATTGGAAGGCTTCAGATGAGGTAAATCCTGCTCTGCATATGGGACAGTAACCAACGGTTTTGGGAAAGATTGCTTCCAGTCCCAGATGGTTTTTATTCAGATTCCCGCTTTGAGACATTTTCAGATCAGGTCCAGGGTTGTAAGCCCTTTCATCGCTGTGCCGCCTGTGGTGTTCTCGTTATAATCTACAATTGGGCCAACATGGGGGTGAGCCCCACGGCGTCCCAGTCTGTGGCTTTGCTTGTGTGGTGACATCGCACCAGAGTTTCCAATTCTTGGTATGGAAGGCCAGCCCAGGAGGGTTTTGTGGATCAGTTTTATAGCTCCTAGATCTGCCCACTCTCGAACTTGATTGATACTGGCCCCCATGTGGAGCCAGTATTTCATTTCCAATGGGGTGAATCCATTTACAGACAAGTTGATGGCCTCTTCAGGCAACCAATCGTGGAAGGCCCCCCACTCCATCGCCTTCTCCTTCATCCAGCCCACCTTCATTAGGTCAGATGTGGTGGCCAGTGGGTTATGGGTTTATGAACAATTTAGGCCTCAGTGGCCTTAAAACCAGTTGCAATACAAAACAGTGCTCCACTGGGGAGAATGTGGTATTATACCATTCCAGTGTGGTGTCTACTGTAATGGTATGTCAGGCCAATTTGAGGGTGGTAAAAATGTTTGAGAACCACTTTGCATAATTGGTTGAAAAATCAGGGTAAGTACCAAGCTCCCAACGGCTTAGGCAAATTTTGCTGATATGCCAGCCTTATTATATTCTATGGTTTTTAGGAGGTCAATGCCAGCTGCTATCCAAGCCTTTGCATCTGCTGGCTTCAAGTCTTCTTGAACTGTGGCTTCATCACTTTATGCTCAAGGGGTTTCATCCACTCAAGGGCATCTTCTGCTCAGATTTTCAATGACTTTAAGAACATTTCCATGGCGAGCAATAATTGGGTCTCAAACCAGAGTTTGGCTGCCCCATCAGAGAAATTGTGAACCAGCCAGATGGCTGCAATGGCAGGCGTAATGTCTTTGAGACCCACTGCAGCGCTGTTAAATATGAGAACTTCAGGGCCTCCCTTTGCTTGATTTTGTATGAGGACATGCCTCAGTGTGCTAATATGTCCTTCTGGATGAAATTGTACTTTGCCAGGGCCCCTAGTCAACAACTTGACTGCTGTCAGGGTTTCAGACCCTTCTGGCTGTATTTTTGATTTTTTGGTTGACCTTTCATGGGCATCCTATCCTTTGGATTCAGTTCCTGATAATCTATCCCCATTGAGGATCATCCCCAATGGTTCACACTAAATCACAGTTTATTTATGGGCAGATTTTTCCCCCACTGTCAACTGGTTTTTCAAGATATGTCCCCAATAATTTATCAGGGATTATCCTGATAATTTAAAATGGTTTCTGGTTAATTATTGACAGATTCTGGTGGTTGACTTAAAAAAACCTTTGACAACCATCAGATCAGGCCAATTACCCTTTCCACATTCGAGCTAACACCTATCTTCTCATATCAAAGCCTATTGCAATTAATCTATTTGGGCTGAATATATTGATGTCAATCCAATCAAGTATTTATCAGAATGCTCGGGCTGAATACACTCACATATTATGGCCAATTTTCTATGTTATAAATCTCAACAATTGGTCCCAATTATCAGGAACATAATCAACTTACTTATATACAAGATCCTTTGGGACTACCTGAAGTTAACGTCTAAAAATCCCATGGACTTCAGACGAATGAAAAACATAATCAGTTTCCACCTTAGGGCAAAATTTGTATGTCAATCCACGTAATTGGTGTGATAGCACTTTCACATGGACCGCCAAAAAGGGAGTACCTAGTGCTATCAAAGGAGAGGCCTACTGACGTCCCGATTAGGGGTGCATCATTTACTTCAATAGATTCAAGAAATTCACAGAAGGTGTATTTTGTCAGCAGTATGACGAAACTCAAATTAAGAAGATCCTAGGACAATTTTACATGCTTTTTAGAAAAGTTTGTACCTGAAATCCACCCAATTTTGAGAGTATTTTGCCACCAATAAACCCAAAGAAAAGGTTTCAGTCATATCATTTCAAGGGCTGAACTGAGGTAGTAAAATATCTGTTGAAATATTATACTCTGGTGTGGCCAGGGTATCCTATAGAGGTATAAATACCAGCGCCTGACCTAATGACTAATTATCTAATTGTTATCTTATAATAAAAGTTATATTTTTTCATCTCTTTCCTGGTTTTCTCATTAATCCTTTTTTTGGAAAGTCTAGACAAGCTGGACGCGTCTAATCCTTAGGTTGTATATCTACCTGCCTTGAACGAAGTTCCCAAACATAAAGAGAAAATTACGCCCAAAATTGGCCGGAAGAGTCAAGGCGATTTTAGTAGGCCTAGTGAGTTTTTGAACGGTCCAAATACCATAAACTACAGGCACTATTGAAGATCAATCACTTGAACTTTTGCACAAATAGACATGCAGGATATTAATAAACAAGCGTGTGATCCTCTGATTTTCACAACTGGTGCTCACTCAAAACTGGTGACATTCTTCAAAATGGATTCCTTTGTCTAATCCTGGCAGAATCGGCCTGATGAGAAAGTGACAACAAGATGTAAACAGTGACAAAGATTTTGTATTATTTTAATACCAGCCGCCACAGCTCTGAAGCGGGTACCTCCTAAACCCTGGATCTTATAACAGTGGGGGAGCTCATGCAGATACAACCAGCCCAATTGATCTTACATTTTCAAGCATAAAAGCTATGCTGGAAACCCTATATCAGGGTTTTAGGATTGGTACTTCACAAATTGATCCCTCCTTCAGCCTGTTCTACTACCTTAAGGATCAGGCGCTCAAGATGGAGATATATATGAAGTACTGTGACACAACCATTTCATCTCTTGCCAAATGCCTCGCAGACAGTCAAGCAACTAACGAATTTCTGGTTAACTTTGTTCAACCCTCAATTAAGCATACCCAGTGAATCATTGCTAGACAAAATTTTGGAAATTAGGAAATTTACTGTGTGCAAGGGGAGGAACAATCTTCCCAAAATGCCCTACTGGACAAGCTAAATTCCAGTTTTGCTGAAGTCTGAAAGGCAATTGTGGATAAAAAGGGACTTGCTAATGAAGCTCATTGGAGATTAAACACCCTCAAGGAACTTTCTAAATGAAGGAGACCCTAAAATAGCCGCAGAAGTTCTGGCCCACCATGGGTTATCAAAAGAATGGGTACAAAACATGAATAACTGCTGTCAAAAACTGGAAAACCATTCAGATTACCTATTGTCTCAATCAGAAGACTTACCATACATGCCACTTTGGGCCAAAGATATCACATGGAGTTAAATGTAAAAGTTGATGACTTTGAAGAGTATGTTTGGGCTGAGCTGGATACTATAAACAAAAACTTTTAGGACCTTGCAGAAAAGCCAGAAGTCCCAAATAGGGATGAAGAGGTTGCCCTGATCAAAGAGAAATTTCTAAACTTTAAACTGTGGTGTCAAAATTGCAGGTCAGAAATACTGAAACTACTCAGGAGAATTGAGACCTCAGAATGCAATTATCAACTGCAAATTTTTGAGGAGACAGTATGGCCAAAGATATTAAAAGCATGACGACCAATCAAGCTTTATTCAAGGAGGATTACAACAACCTTAAAAAACTGAAGCCAACAAAATGCAAGGCTGATAGTGCTCACCCAGCTTTGAAAAAAAAAGAAATAGGAAAAATCTCTGCCTATTTGGCCAAAAACAGCCTGGGAAATTAACTAGGGTACAAATTCAGGCGTTAGAATCCAGTAGCTTGGAGTAATATGTTGAAATAAAATTACTGGAAGTCAACACTGAATCAGAAACTGAATTACAAACGTACATTCTATGCTTAGAGCCCTAGCACTAATCCAAACTTTCAGATACTTCCCAACGGGAAAGAGGGACAATTATGGGCGATGATACACCAAGGCGCTCAAGAAGAAGTTCAGTTCCTATGCCTGAAATAGGGCGAGATGACTTCAAAACACTGATTTTACCAAAGTTTGGTAAGGAAGGAAACGTTCACTCTTTCCTCAAGTTATTTAAGAAGCAATGAGATGAGCATCAGACCATACAAAAGGATGGGCACTGATTAACTCACTCGATGCCCATAGCTGAGACATCGTTATGCCCTATTTGGGCAACAATTGGTCCTATATGGATGCCAAAATTGCAATAAAAAAACAGTTTGGAGGGCCTGAGAATTAGAAACTTACAAAAGAGAGCTTCTTAATATTTTCTTCAAACATAATAAGACTAATAATGACTTTGCGAATAGATTTTTCCATGAGTCACAAGTTCTGCGTGGGTGCAATGCAATATATATGTTTGACGTTGAGATTGTAATGGAGCATGCAGTTATGCATTTCTGTGAACAGCACAATGTCATTATACCTGCATTTAATGGAAGCTTGGAAATCCAAGAGCTTACCAATTACTTGAGAATCTGTTCCCGTAATTTCAATACCCCTAATCAAGCCAAAGGTCAGCAAAAATAACGATTTTCAGGCCCAAAAAGCAACCTGATATCCAACCAGGGGAAAATTTTCAAATATGAAAAAAATTGAGCAAAATCAGCAAAAAAGGCCAGTTACATGCCACAACTGGTGTCAAATGGGTGAAATTTGCTAACCAATGCTAATGATGGTTCAACAAATTTGCATGTAGTCAACGTTGCTCTAGAAATCAAGAGCAACAGTGAGGCGGGAATAAAATCAGGTAGAGTAGAGGCAGAATGCTCTAACTCCACCAATGTTCAAACCATTCCACCTGACCATGATGAGCTCTTTAGGGCCGAATATTTTGCTAAAGTTAACCTCTGCCATATCGTGGGTAATGATGTCATGATGGTCACTACTCAGGCCACAGCAAAAAAAACTAAACCCTTGGAAATTACTAAAGAAGCCCAAGAAGATTATCAAAACCTTACGCAAAGCAGATTACACCAGGGTTTAGACCTCCAACCCAGATGTTTGACCAACCTACCTAAGCTTAACAACATTCAAGTAGTGATTACCATGAAGACCTTAGCATATAACTTCTCAGATATTTGATCAATCCTGAAATCACACCTGGAATCGGGCAGCAATTACAGCATTCATAAAATAATACCTCTAGAAATTACTCTGAATGTACCTATGTAAACATAGCTGTAAACAAGGTGTGAGTTTTGGCCATCGTTGATAGTGGTGCTCCTATCAATATAGTCAGCACAAAGTTGGTTGAAAAACTGAAAATTGTGCTCGATGTTGCCCACTGTCAGGAATATGGAACCGCTGGAGCGCATATAACCAAAATACTGGGCTCCTAGAGTACCCTACCACTAAGGTTTTGATCCATTGTAGTAACAGTACCTTCCATAGTGTTGCCAATTACAAACTATGGTATATTAATTAGAACTGATTTCCTAAGAAGGTATGGTGTTGTTACCAATCATAAGGACAAAACTCTCACCATTCTTGGACAAGCTATTACACTTTAATAAAACCGTGATAAAACAGTTGAGAAAAAGAAAACCAGCCTATTTGTAAATCTGGCTACAAAGATGGAGTCATTCCAGATGTATATTTAAAATCTCGGTCAAAGATAAACCACTACCCACACATATTGATGAGTCAAATGACATTCCACTTTAATCAAATCAGACCATCACTATACCATCAGAGAACAAGTAATCATCCCAATGGGACTAACAATTAATATCCTGGAAGGACTTTATGGTGAAGTATATCAATCATGTTCTAGATCTCGATTCAAACCAAACATTACCCCTGGTGTTATCATTCTGGGCTATGGAGAAATACATATCTTATGTGCAAACCTGCAAAATCAGACCATCTCCATAAGGCGACATCAAACAATTGCTTTCTGCATCTGTTCCCTGCCACGGAAATTAACTCATTCCATGAGTTCAGAACTTTTGTCTAATCAAGGCTCCCCAATAAGGACTATTTAGCATAAATAATGTTGTCCCTATGGCTGATAAAAAGCAACCTACTAACTCTGATAAAGGCCAAGCTCAGGAGTTATTCTCCAAATATGGAGTTTTTTTTGCACAAGACGATTTTGACTTGGGATGTGCTAATGGTTCACCCACAAAATCAATTTTGGAGATCATAAACTTATTTAATTACGCCCACTTTTGCTCAAAATCATCAGAAGAAGCAGTATCAAAGGAGATTAAGGATCTCCTCAATCATGACTTTTTAGCCTCTTCAAAAAGTCCATGGGCAGCACCAATTTTAATAGTGAAGAAAAAAGATGGAAGCAACCAAGTAGTTATTGATTAGCAGAAGTTATTCACCATCACAAAGAAGGACTCGTACCCACTGCCATGAATTGACAATGCCTTGTATAGGCTAGGGGATGCAAAGTTCTTCTCGATAATGGACCTTATCAGTAGTAAATTGGCAAATAGATCTTCTCAAAGAGGAGCATGAGAAAATTGCAAAACATAACCCAAGAGGGCTTATTCCAGCTAACGAGAATGCCTCAAGGGCTCTGCAACGCCCCAGCCACATTTCAACGAGCAATGTACACAATTCTGGGAGATTTGAAGTTATCATGTGTACTAGTGACTTGATGATATCAACGTTTTCAGCCGCACTTTTGACGACCACCTGGAACATCTAGAGGAGGTTTTAGAAGGCTAGCTGCTGCAAACCTAGAAATCAAGCCCAGAAAATGTCAGTATTTAAAGACCATCTGGAATACCTCAGATTTGTGATTGATAAAGTGGGTCTTTGGCCCCAACCCTCTAAGCTGGATGCCATTTCCTAAATGAAATGGCCCAAATCTAAGCGCAATATTCAATTATTTTTAGGTTTGATCAAGTACTATAGCCGATCTTTTAACAATTTTGCACAACTTGGAGAGTCATTTTCTATATGCTTAAAGATAAGGTCCCATTTGACTTGACTACAGTTTGCCAGGATGCATTTGACCAACTCCGATTAGCCCTATAATCACACCTGTTCTTTGATACCTGGACTTTGATCGCAAATTTAAAGTCCAAACTGATGCATCCTGAAAGCAGTGGGGCCATGTTATCCTAAGTTGGAGAAGATGGTGAAGAACACCCAGTTGCCTTCCTTAGTCGGACCTTAAACGTTCATGAAAGGAACTACATGGTGATGAATTGAGAATGCTTGGCCATCATATATGCTTGCAAGCAATTCCAGGTCTACCTTCATGGCACTCATTTCAAAGTTGTTACTAATCATGATTCCCTAAGATGGTTAAACAACTTATAAGAGCCTGAGGGCCTATTAGCATGCTGGGCATTAATGCTTTAGGCTTATGACTAAACCATCAATCATTGAGCTGAGTCAAAACACCAAAACGCCAACTGTCTATCCTGACTACCCACCATTGCAACACTAAGTCGGGCTGCCAATGAGTTGTTTATGAGCATGATCAGTGGACAGCATCAAGATGAGCCTAAATCCATCCAAAAAATATTATCAGATCTATGAAAAAACAACCATCAAAAACGGGATGCTTCACAAGATAGTTGATGACAAAAAGTATATTTTCCCAAGACCATCAGCCTGAACTGACCTAATAATGGCAGCGCATAAGGCCATAGGGATGGCGGATTCAAGAAGACAAAAGAGTATCCAAAGCAAATCTACTACTGGGAGTCAATGCATTTTGACAGAAGAAATGCTGGAATGCTGTGCAGAGTGCCAAGGCGAAAAACCATTCTGAAAAAGCACATCTTACCAGCTTGTTCATCCCAACTTTGCCTGTCACACTGTATCTATTGATTTTGTTGGGCCACTTCCAACAAGCAATATGAGGGCCAAGTACATAATCGTAGCCATCAACCACTTGACCAAATGGGTTGAGTCCAAGGCCATTTGGGAAGCTGGGCCGGCAACTACTGCAAGTTCATCCTTGAAAACATTATCCACAAACATGGATTTTCTCAGGTTATTCTGACTATTTTGGAACCAACTTTACCGCCAATGTCCTTGCAAAGCTCAACAAACTAATGGGAGTTCGAGGTGTGCTTTCTGCTCCTTATCACCTAAAACTAATGAGACTGTTGAGCGCGCAATTGGGAAGTTAATGAACATTATCAAGAAATTAACTCAGCCAAACCATCTGAATGTAGTACTTACTTAAGTTCAGTAGTATTTACCTACAATATCTCCTACCATTTGTCAACCAGGATGTCACCATTTCAAGTACTATATGAAAGACATCCAGCTCTACCAACGCTACTATATTTGGCCCTAGAGGATCCTGATGAAAACACTTATCCTCAATACATTGAGAAGCTTGCAGATGCTATAATCAAAAAACAAGTTCAAGCCTTTGACAACAGTTTTGCTAAGCTAAAGGCCCAACATCAAAAGAACTATGATTGCTACACACTTGCCAAATTTGAAGTTAATGACGAAGCTTTATTTTTCAACACCCATGGATTGAGCAGATTGAAAAAGTTAGATTGCATCTGGGTTGGTCAGTTAAAGTGATTGAGAAGACATCTAAGTTCATATACACAATTAAGGATATTGGGACTGGCCATATATGCAACCGTGTCCATGCAAAATTTCTAAGAAGGTTCAATAAGCGGACTGATTAAAAAAAGAAAAAGTAAAAAAAAACAAAATATTCTTATATATAATAATAGTTTTATTCTAATTAATACTTTAGCTAGCACTTGAGGTTGGGGAGAGGATCCAACTTCAGACTTGATGGGCATTCAGTCCAAAACTAACAAAAAGAGGATAATACTTTAGACTCATTGGGCGTTCATGCTGAAGTTACCAAATAGAAGGCCCAAGTCTATGCTCATCAAACGTTCATGTCAATGATAACTTATCAATGAAGGCTAATCTGGAATCTTAGGTCTTATGTCTGAGTCAATTGGGTGAAATGTCAGATTCTGGTGGTTGACTCAAAAATAAACCTTTGACAACCATCAGATCGGGCCAATTTTCCTTTCAATGCTCAAGCTAACACCTTAACTCTCACTTCAAACCTATTTTCAACTACATAGTTTGGTCTGAATATCTCATTTTCAATTCAATCAAGTACTTTATCAATAAGCATGGGCTGAATACGCTTGCACATTAGGGCTGATTATCTATGCATAAATTCTTGGCTATCAGTCCCAATTATTAGGAACTCAATCATACAACTAGTTTCAAAATCATTCGTGACTGACCCAAAGTTAACGTTTAAAAGTCCCATGGACCATCAGATGAACAATTATGTAATCAATTTACCATACTAGGGCGAAATTCATATGTTGATCCACATAATTGGCACAGTAGCACTTGCACATTGACTACCTGAAAGTGAGTACCTAGTGCTATCAAGAGAGAGGCCTGTTGACAACCCAGATAGGGTACGTCATTTACTTTAATTGATGCAAGAATTTCACAGAAGGTGTATTTTGTCAGCAGTATGACGAAACTCAAATCAAGAAGATCCTAGGACAATTTTGCATGTTTTTATCAAAATAATTTTTACCTGGAATCCTCCCAAATTATGATAGTATTTTGCCACCAATAAACCTAAGAAAAAGTTTCAGTCATATCAGTTCAAGGGATTAACTGAGGTGGTAATATATCTGTTGTAATTTTGTACTCTGATGTGGCCAGGAGTTGCCCTAGAGGTATAAATACCCTTGCCTGGCCTAATGACCATTATCTAATAAATAGCTTATAATAAAAGTTATACATTATGTCATCTCTTTCCTTGTTTTCTCATTGACTCCTTTCTTTGAAAATTGTTAACAAGCTGAATGCACCTAATCCTCAGCTTGTATATCTTCCTGCCTCTGAAGAAGTTCCCAAACACAAAGGGAAAATTATGCCTGAAATCAACTGGAAGAGTCAAGGCGAAATTAGTAGGCCTAGTGAGTTATTGAACTGTCTAAATACCGTAAACTATAGGCACTATTGAGGATCAATCATTAGAAATTCAGCCCAAATAGATGTGCAGGATAACAATAAACCAGCGAGTGATCCTCAGATTTTCACAATTATGGTTAGGAATCGTTGCCCCCAACCTGATCATTGTCAGGAATGGTCCTCAACTTATTTTTACTAGTAATCAATATGATTATTGTCAGAAAATTCCTCCATCCCAGTTGAAAACATTTTTTGTTGTTTCCCTGACAATCTGGTCCTTTGGCTTTCACTAGTTGAATTGGATTCAGATTACAATCCAATTAAAATTTGACAGGATTTTTTGTTTTTTTTTTCAAAAAGGTTTTACCCCCTGCAAGGCCCCAATCCCCTCCCCAGAATGAGTTTTGGTGGGTAATATTCCTGATGCTGCTGTTTTTCCATTGATTCATGCTTTTCCAAGGGCATTGTCAATTGTCTTGTTTTTGGAAGAAACCAATTCTGGGGAGTGAGTTGTGTTTACCACGCTTGTCTCTGGGTTTTTGGTTTTATTTATGTTTTTTTGTCATTTGTGTTGCCAATTTTTTATTTGTTGAGCAGGCATTAATTGAGCCTTTACCATTCTTAATTGAGTAAAGGCCTTTGTTGGCGGGAAGTCATCCAGATGGTGCGTCTATTTTGCCATACTTCTTGATTAAATTTGTATTTGGTGTAAGCATGTCGTTTATTTCATTGTGCTTAGCACAGATGTGCTAAAGACTTACTTACACTAAGTGGTTAGTTTTGGGATACTGCTCTATATGCGCAGTTTCTTAAAAGTGGGAAGTTGTTCTCTCTATACTTGTACTGGTCACTTGTAAATTCAAAAGTGAGGTTTGTGAGAAAAAAAATGTTTTTTTCAATTGGACTTTTAGTTCAAAGCTTCGTTCTTGTTTAACTTGCTAACTACCCAAATAACCACTAACCACTTAACAAAACCGTTTAAAATACCAAATCAAAAGAATGTCTAACTGTTCAGCTGTAACTATATACAGACTACCATCAAAAATATATAGGCTTTAATCACTACATATAAAACTTTTTTGAAAACGAAAATAAATTTTTAAGTTATTATTATATTGTCATCAGAGATTCTTAAGTGTGCCAAATTTAAGAGCTTTAGTTGGCCTGGAAAGTAAACTTGGAAATTTCAAATCAACCAAGTATCAAACTTCTCAGATGTAATGATATACCAAATATTATGAAGATATATATAGCATTTTCACTTCTTGGATATAAAACTTTTTATTTTATTATAAAATTAAAAATATGACTTTGAGGTTCATATGGACCCCTTCCCATCCACCATTATCCAAATTTTAAAGACTCTACATGCTGCAGTTTTGGCTGGGTATTGTGCAACATACACACATACAAACTTACTTTTATTTTTATAGATAAAAATGATTATGCCAGGATTTGAGCATGTGTTCTTTTATGAAAATTTATGTTTAGAGCAAGAGCTGAGCATATTATGCTAGAGGTTGTTTTTTGAA
The DNA here is from genome assembly GCA_022478985.1 of Massospora cicadina. NCBI lineage: Eukaryota > Fungi > Entomophthoromycota > Entomophthoromycetes > Entomophthorales > Entomophthoraceae > Massospora > Massospora cicadina. The sequence continues at coordinate 43,771 of JAKSZP010015820.1, forward strand.
AATTATTGTGAGGAAGGACGACCAGGGGATGAATACTTCTGATAAAACATGATGAAAACGAAACGTAGTAACAGGGGGCACCCCAGAGAAGCTAATGCTATCTCCTGTTGCCAGCGGGAATACCACTATTGGGAGGAGGGGGAACGTGTAATGGGTCTGGAACCACTATTGAGCACGTGTGGAGGAAGGTGTCAGAGTTGATGAACCAAAACAGGAGCCAGGAGAAGACCAACTGACAGCGACGCGGTGGGAGATATACAAACGTCCACGCTTGAAAGTGGTCCACTAAGTGGGATCAGAACTGGTGGACAGCTTCAGGGAGGTGGGGGTGGAGCCTGCAATGGCATCCAAGACAATCGTGTGAATAGTCCACATGGCGATTGTGACCACCAAAGCATGAAGGGAGGGTGGAAGAGGGGAGACAATAGATAAAGAAAACATATCCCTAGACAAACTGAAGGGATGTGACTGATCATGGCAAAGTAGACGTTGCACCTCACGCCAGATCTCTTTAGATGTAGGGCACTTCTCCAGGCGGTGAAACAGCGTTCCATACTGACCACACATGACACAGGATGAGTGCAAAGAATTAGAGCGCTTGGCTGTATGGTACACCCGCCTCAAGCAGTGCCACACATGGGAATGGATATGAGGCAGCAGAAGATGGTGGTGGGCGTAATTCCGAATTGTCTTCTGGGTTTCAAGGGAATACGGGATGTCCATCATGTCCAGGTAGTCCACCCTGGATAGGACATGGGACATTGTGGGTATCAAGCTATCCAGAATGGGTAGCCCCTGTATCTCCTGTGTGAACTGAGGAGAGGGGCGCCCCCTCTGGGCAGTGTGTCCACAAATACGAATTCTCCACTCAGCGCTCCGCATGGAGATGAGGATTCGTTTGAAGTGGGGTGCAGTTCCATGGGGACCTGCGGCTGAAGGGTGGGAAGCCAGATACTTCATCAAAGAGTGAGGGTGCGATGGATTGGTAAGGCCCAGGGCGCGGGAGAAGTTGAAGCGGGCCACGTGGGACCAGTGTAGGGATGGTAACAGCCATGATCCAGGTGCCCAAAATCTTAGCATCATGGGCCTCAAAGTCGAGCAGGCCCATGCCACCACTATGGCGAGGGCCAAACATGACCTCAAGTTGCACTGGCGGTGAGTGGCCTGACCAAAGACACCCTTGCAGAAGGACATACAGTGTTTTTAGAAACCTGGGGAGAAGGCGATGGCGTGGGCCCCAAACCAAACTTTGGAGAGGAGCATAGAGTTGTCTAGTACAACCCTGCCAGTAAGGGAAGTAGGGTGGGCTCTGAGGGAGGCGATGCGCTTCGTCACGTTGTCCAGAATATGGCTTTCCATCACTGCTGAGGCATACCCGCCTGCCTCCAACCAAACCCCCAAATGGCAGACTGGCCCAACGGTAGAGCGTGATACAAAGGGGAGCACAAGTGGGGCGGTATGGGTTGGGCAGGGTAAGCAAGCGTGTGTGCTAGCAGATGGGGTGGGCTGGAAACAGGGCTCTGAGGCCAGTGGGTTTGATACCAACCAAGGAGGATGATTTCAGCCTTGGAGGCATTTAGTTCAGTGTTACTTACCTGTGAGTAAACCTGGATAAGAGCTTCAAGCGCGCGTGCATCATGATTTTTAGACACCCTGACCACACAATCATCATTAAATGCCAACATCTTGACTGGGGCTTGGCCTTGCACATGGACCCCCATAAGGCGGACATTTACATTCTGAAGAAGTGGGTCAAGGCTGAAGTTATATAAGAGTGGGATAAGGGTTCCCCTTGTCGTAAGCCCCTTTGAGGGCGGACTACTTCTATTAGGAAGCCAGGGCCACGCACTGCCATTGTAGCTGATTTCATCAGCAGCATCACCCAACTGATGAAACGAGGGGGTAGGCGGAATTGGTGGAGGCAGGCCTTGAGGTATTCCCAGTTTACTCTATCATAGGCCTTCTGTTGGTCTAAAAATACAAGTGCACCAGAGGCCGTGGATTGACAAGCTTTGGCCACAGTGTGCACGTTGTCCCAAATTGACCTTCTGGGTATAGAACCAAATTGTTCTGGGGAGATGGTAGCGGAGGCAACAATCCCTAGACGGTTAGCCATGATTTTTAGTCAAAATTTTGTGTCAGTGTTTGTTAGAGAAATGGGGCGCCAGTTGGCCAGGTCTAGCTTATCCCCTTTTTTGAAGAGCGTAATGGTGTAGGCCTCTTGCCCTCCTGGAAGGAGGCGCGTTTCCAAAAGGCTCTGGTTAAGAGAGGCAAGCAACAGTGGGATAAATATTTGAAGTACTTCTTATAGAACTCATAAGGAATGCCATCAGGGTCAGGGCATTTCCAATTTGGTGCACTGTGGATGGTAGACCAGAGTTTATCTGGAGTAATCAAATTCATTAATTCTGGGAATCGGTAAATGGTGCAGATGTGTGCATTTTTCAAGAAAATTCGCCATTTTGGCTGTCAGAATTGGGTCAGATTGGTACAATTTGGAGTAATAGTTTTGTATCTTAACTGCCACATTGGCCGGTGTATCCACTATGGAGTTGTCTGGCCTTCGCACCTGTGTGCAGGCCATGAACTGGTGCGGTGTGAAGAATTTCAAAAAAAGTAGGTGGAGCACGTGTTGCCCGCTGTGATGTGTTTAGCTTTGTACTGAACGCAAACCCAATGTTTGTGTTGCCGCTCAAGCATATTGAGGAGGGCGGCCACTTCCGCCCATTTGCGACCCCAAGCAGGGCTGTAGCCCATGGCTGGAACGTTAGACTCCAGGTGGGCCAGCTCCACCAGAGCGCGCGAGATGACTGCCGAGGTGGGGCGTGAGCTTTGGGAGGAGAGGTGGCGAGCCTTGTGGATTGTGTCCACTTTGAAGGCAGACCAGGTGGAAATTGGATCAATGCAAAATGGTGCGATAAACTCCTGTGACAATGTCGCAGATTCCATCCATGTGGAAAATCTTGGCAATGCAAGTTCGGGCAGGCGAAGTTTGCACCATATTGGAGCCCGAGCTACTAGGTCAGGTAGGTGGAAGGTTATCAAAACCAGCCTGTGATTGGAGAAATCGATTTTTGTCATGTGAAAATAGGAATTTTGGGTGCAAAATTTCAATGGAGCAAGGATAAGGTCAATGTGGGACATGGACCATAACTGGCCGTTGTGGATGTGTGGGCGTGACATGTTTTGAGCAGCAGAGCATGACATAGCAGTGCATCAAACAACCCTAGGGTGGCCTTGAGGATGCATAGTTCTACGTGACCCTGTGGCGGGGAAGACGAGGAAGGCCAGCAGTTGGTGGATGGGTTCAATCAACAGTTCGTGCCGCCAACTACAAAAGGTTCAGGGGGTAATGGAAGGGATTTGACCAACGAGAAAAATTCCTGACGTTCTAGTGCACAGGTCATGGCGTAAATGTTGACAATAGCGTGCACCACATCGGCCCACAAAATTTGACAATGAGGACTCAGCCATTAGAGAAGGATTTGGATGATAAAAATTTAAAAAATTGTTTTTTGAACAAGTGCCCCACATTGCTCAGACCAGAAGGACAGGGAGGGGAGTTACATGGTTGTCCATATATCCTCAGAACTGCGCTGATAGTGGGACTCCTGGATGGCCAGGATATCCACGGGTAAATTATTAATAAAAAACTCAGTTTCCTAGCCTAGAACGGCCAGGCCTTGAGTCTGACAATGTTCAATGTCCCTAAAGTAAAGGATCCCCCCATCACATCTTAGGTGTGATGGGAAGGGCACCCAAGCCCTTCAGCCATCTCTTGGTCATCATGGCGCTTCTCAGCGCCTCTGGTGCATGCAGTAACGTAGTTGGAGGAATGGTTAACTTTAGCAGTTGGGTTCATGTTGGCTTTTGACTTCGCTTTTTGTTTCCCCACTGCAGAATGAGATTTTTGTGGTGCATGCATTTTTGGTGCACCCACACTTGATTTAGAATTTTCAGCAGGGAGGTTGGAAACCAAATCAGTTCTAATCGAGGCTTGGGCGCATTGGTCAGGTAAATTGACTCGCCCATTGGGACTTCATTTTGGGCAGCCCAATTGGCTTGGGCATCCCAATCTGATTGGTCAAGAGTTTTCCAAGCTGCTTCCACCACGAAAGTCTCAATGTCCTCCTGGAGTTGGTAGGGCGGGATAGTGGAGGCAACCTTGGGCGCCTCCTTGGCTACCGCCTTGCGGGCCTGTTTGGCCTTCTTCCACTCTTGTGGGGATATAGGGTGCACTACTAAGTAGCAACCTTGTGCTCCCCATGGGAAGGCCTCCTTTGTATTGGCGGTTGGTTCATAGTGGGTCTCCCCGGTGTTCATAGCCGCTGAGGGATGCTCTTGGTATGTGATGCCCTCCTTGGAGGGGCAGGTGTGTGCCTTGTGGCCAAACGCATTACAATGGGTGCAGATGGGAGGCGCGCTGTCCACGGTGACCTGGAAAGGGTGGGTGGCATGCCCCTCATATTTACAAAAGTGGTGTGTGGGATTTGGGTTAGATCCTGCGCTATCCCCTCTGCTGGGGTTCGGACTGCAATAGCTTTGCTGGTGCACAGGTGTGGCATCAGCATAAAACGTTGTTTTTCAAAGGGTTGTATTTCGCCATATATGGCAAGCCTGGCCTTCAGGTGTTATTCTAGTATGGCGCATTTGAACATAGTGGGAAGAAAGTCAAAAGTAAGAAAAATTTGGTTGAAGTTTGTCCATCTAGTGCACTTAGTTTTAATGACCCGCTGCCCGTTGGGGAGATCTATCACAATGCGCACCATAGCAGCTTTGTCCGCTGCTTCCTTGCTCTCAAAACCAAGATCCAGCTAACCATGTGACATGGAATGAGGTGCGACATACATTACGTTTGGGAAATTAATGTGTACATCCCCACAAAATTTTTCCCATAGCGCCATTTGCTGAATATCCAGGAACACCCATACTCCATGTTCCACTGACGAGAGTGGTTGAGAGTGCAGCATATTGATGTACTGGTTGCATCACACCTGCCAAGCTAAAATTTCTGGGGAAATGATTACCACCAGTTTTTTGTTTTTGTCTATTCTGCCAGATTCATCAGGGCATTTGTAAACTGTTGATGTCGCGAGGCCACCACCTGTGCCCTTTACCTTAATTGCCCAACTGTTAACCCTGATATGGGCACAAACTAGTCTCCTCGGTGAGATTATCAAACTAAAATCAGACTTGAATTAAATTTTGTTGCAAAAGTATTGCAACGAGAGAGAAAAGTCTATTAGAGGAGGTAATTTTAAAATTGATTAAGCAATTGATTCAAAATTTTGATTTAAATTTTTTTTAGTTGCCCAAATGGCCACTAACCGCTTATTAAAACCATTTAAATTATTAAATTAACTGAAAAATAACTGCTCAGCCATAACTTTATACCAACTACCATTGAAAATATATATATATAAAATTTTCTTTAATACATACAAAACCTTTTCTTTATGAACATGAAAATTCAATTTTTTGGTTCATTATTGTATTGTCATCCAAGACTAACGTTTGTGAAAAGTTTCAGAATTTTTTATCAACAAAAACTGGCTGAAATAGAGCTTGTAAGATTTGACTACAAACATACAGGCAGACAGGCAGAAATGACAGTGAGTTAAAGAAAAGTGGTTAAAAAGGATGACTTAGCATAAAAAGGTGCTTACCCTGGAAGGAGATTCCTGCTTCCACCCCTAGTGCAAGTTTTGTTAAATACAAGTTCAAAACCTGTATTTTCTAGAAAAAATATCGGTGTAGTATATTTGTCCCAAGGCTGACCTATCTCAAAAAGTTTTTGATCTGAGGTGGACTGACCTGGGGACAATACTGCATCAGTTAAGGGAATCAAAGAAATAAAAAGGAGGATAAAACCCATAAAACTATCCTGCACAGCATATAATAGACTAGGAACTCCATGGACTGCTTTGCTATTTGCTATCTTGGTTTGAGGCATTAATGCACAACACCAACACAGTCATAATCATCCCCTTCCCAAAGTTCATCTAGTGGGATTAAACTCAGGAAGCAGTGGTAATGATTCCCTATTCTAACACTGGGGTATCCTCCCCTCTCAAACACTTTTTTAACTTAACATAAAAAATTTCTCATATGCCTTGTTCCATGATTTTTATTAATATAAATCCAGATCTTTATCTGAATAAAAGCTTTTGTTTTAAGTGTATAATGTTTTCTGAAAAGAGCTCTTCTTTCTTGTAACAATCACTTTAGTTACTACAATTTGATTCAAACAGCAAATTTGGATAATCACACACAGGAAAGATGGGCGACTTTAATTACAAAAATAATACAACATGGGCGTGCGTCACAGCAAGCGGTGCACTTAACGGTGCAACTAAGGGCAAGACACGCCCTGTAGGGGGACCAGGAACCCAAATTACAAAGAAATCGCAAACTCAGACACCATCTGGGTTTATGTTATTTACTGTAAAGCACGCGCAATACATGTACATCAATTCAACAAACCTTTGTCAAAGGTGGAACACGGGATCAGACTCTTCCTTGGGGATGAGTCACTAACCCTGTGGGAGAAAACATGTTAGGCACAGCCCTCACTTTTCCCTCACGCGGTGTATTTAGCCACCAACAACATAAGTGTGGCTGGATTGATAATGGTTCTGAAACAGCCGATGAAGCTGATGCCACAGCAAAAATCTGTGTGGAAATTGCCCTCCCTGAGGGCAAAAAAATTGTGCACACCGCGCGCACCAGATGGAACAAAGCAAAAACTTAGTTCATCTCCTTTGACTCGCTCCCCACCAACCTTCCTCGTAAGGTAATCAAGGAGGAGCTCCGCAAAGGTCTTGTGGCCTACGGAGAAATCCAACAACTTGATTTATAGCAATTTCGCTTAATGCCCGACCTGTGCACGGGCAAAGCTATCGCTGTAATCAACCCCTTACCAGAAGTGGAAGAGGATTTATCCAGAATTCCCCGCGCAGCAGAATTTCACTTTGCAGATGGGGGCCAGTCAGCTGTATTCTGAGTTACACCGGAACGCGCACCACCCTTTTGCAACCACTGTGGCTCACTGGGCCACAAGGAACATGCATGCCCTGTAAAAGAGGGCTTAATGGAAAATAATTTTTGTGAAGAAGCTATGGACGAAGATAATGAAAACTTCGCCAAAATGACTGATGGCTACCACCCATTCCGCTGGGGTGAAGATGGACTATACTCCATCGTGGACCCAGTTACAAGTAAACAGCGTAAAGCAGCACAAAAAGCCCGCAAGAGAGCAGCAGCTGAAGCGGCGGCACACGCGGATTCCGCCATTAACCATGAACAAATTTAGGAGGATATTTCAGATATTCACCGAACCAACCAACCAGAACAATATGCCCAGGTCGAAAATTTTCACAGTAACCAGACTGAGCCACAAAGCGTCATCAGTCATGCACATACTGAGGAACAATGCAACCGCAATTTGGGTGAAAATGTGGTGCACAATGCAACAAAGGTGAACCTCAAAAATATAAAATCCAATCAACAAGCATCAAACCAACATGAAACCTGTGCAGGAAAAGTTGATGCAAATGCAAAAAACCGCAATTCCCTTGAATCATTGGGTCAGATCAAGGGAACCAACAATGGCAGTGAAAGAGTTGGAGTACAGACGCGGAGCATGGCCAAAATGAGCCGCGGTGGGATAGGACCAGAGGGTCCTCCCAACCGCTCCTGAGGCGCCACAGGCACCTCAGTGTCAATAGGGACATTAAATATCGCGGGAGCCAGGGCTCATACGTCCCAAGCCAAAAAGCTGGCATTCCTGCGAAAACCTCTTGTAGACATCTTGGCCATCCAAGAAACCCACTGCCTACAAGGGGAAGAAGAATCCTGGTCAACCAGGGTCGCACCATCGCAATCAGTATGGACATCTCAATGTGGGGTGATAGTCCAAAACAACAAAAAATTTAAAATTACAAATTCATCATCACACTTGCATGGTCAAGTCCTGGTAGCAACAATCACATGCCAAGATGAAATAATTTTGTTAGCATGTATCTACGCACCGTGCACTGCAACTGAGAGAAAAAAATCTTGAAAAAATTTCTACCCTCACCCTCCCACCAGATATCATCATGTTAGGCGATTTCAGCTGCTGGGATAACCCCAATACAGATCAATGGCCTAATCCCAGGGGATACCCACCTGGACACATTGAATATCGCACAATGAAGGCATCTCTTGGCTTACAGGGTGCTCTTCCTCCCAATTCACCAATCCTTCCCCATATGACAAGACCCAACATATGTGAGGGACTGCTCATATCAATGAGTCGTATTGACCACATCCTCATCCCACAATCCCACCACTCAAGAATCTCCAAATTTACAACAAAAAAGATCACTTTTTCTGATCACCGATTAGTTACGGTGCAGTTAGCGCCAACCCAATCCCACACACAGGTGTCGCCTTGGAGAAAGCTTCACCCAGAAAATATAAGATTGCCTGAAATATCTGACTGGGTTGAAAACAAGGCTACAAACCCAGAATTCACAGCCCCATTCACTTCGGATCCCATTGGAACATGGTAAAATTTCAAAAAAGATCTAATCAACAAAACCTGACATATTGCATCACGCAAGTACACCGCGGACACAGCCACAACTAAGCGTACCTTGGCAGAACTAGACCACCTGGAAATAAATACTCCGAGATCTGGCTATAGCCCTAATTGGGGACGCAATTGGGCAGAAATTTCAGCCCAACTTAACAATCTCATCTTTGAACACCAACACAGAATCAAAGTATTGTTCAAAGGTAAGTTCATAAAGGAAGGCGAAACCTGTTTGACATACTTTTTCCGCCAATTTCACTCCCGCAGAAACCAGCCCACATGCACACAGGTCCGCAAGACCAACAGCACTGTGGCAACTGACCCTGAGGAGGTCAAGGTGGAAGTACACCGCTATTACACTGAATTATATTGCAATATGCCAACAGATCCACAAAAAATGAAAGAATTTATTCAAACTGCCAAGATACAAAGTACACCACCAAATTACAATATACTATCCCTTATCACACGGGAGGAGCTTTGGGAAACAATTCGCGGTGCACCACATAGGAATTGCCCAGAGCCTGATGGGATACCCTACGAATTTTACGAAAAATATTTTCAACAAATCGCCCTCTCCTATTGGCGTCAATGAACCAGAGTTTGTTGGAAACACGCCTATTACCAGGAGGCCATGAATCCTACGTTATAACCTTGTATAAAAAGGGTGACAAGTTGGACCTGGCCAACTGGAGCCCAATTGCACTCTCCAACACTGACACAAAAATTCTAACAAAAATTCTAGCAGCTAGATTAGGCGCAATTGGATCTGACGCCCTATCACCCAACCAGTTTGGGTTTATACCAGGGCGATCAATCTGGAACAACATACACCCTGTTGCAAACATTTGCCAATCCAAAGCAATTGGTGCCCTGGTCTTCTTGGATCAGGAAAAAGCGTATGACCGTGTTAGCTGGCCATACCTAAAAGAATGTCTACATGCCTTCAAACTCCCACCAAGATTCATAAAATGGGCGATGCTACTAACAGAATCTGCAAACTATGGCTGTATGCGGCCCTGGATTCCTAACAAACAAGATTAAACCACACAGAGGGCTCAAACAAGGGGATCCCCTCAGCCCACTGCTATACAATTTCAGCTTTGACCCGCTCCTCCGAGTAACTGAATCACGTTTCATGGGGATAACCGCACAAGGACAACCAACAGTCAAGATACTGGCCTTTGCAGATGACTGTGTAGCAGGTATAGCAAACAATGAAGATGCCCGACAGCTGGAACACACTCTAGAGGAATACTCCAAGGTGAGCAATGCATCGCTCAACAAAAGGAAGACAGAAATCATCCTCTTAGGCAAATACACAAACAATTGGGCCACAACATCAGAACCTCACACCAACACTCGAAGAAAAAACCCAATTATATTACCCTTTGCAACACCTCCCAACACCACTCCTGTCCAACACCTTGGAATCTGGCTAGAATCAGGGGGATATGCTAATGAGACAATGGAAAGTAACCTGTTACAACGGGTATCCAAACGCGTCGCCTCCCTCAAGGGAAGAACCCCAGGACTAACAGGATGAGTTACAGTTGCTAACTCGCTCATCCTCCCAATACTGTGGTACCAGGCCCATGCGATAGCCTTCTCACCTACCTTTATAACCTCAATTCGCGCGCTTATCCAGGACTGGCTGTGGCCTGGCTCTCACCCTCCTATACGGATGGAAACACTATTTGGCCCACGCTCAAGCGGAGGCATGGGACTAATAGATTTTGAGAGCCATGCCAATCACATCCTAGGTACCTGGATAAAGGAAATCCTTGCTCCAGACCTCCCGCAACAACATTAGTCCAGAGCAGCAAAGACTAACTTTGCACAGGCGCTCAAATTAACCAACCCACATAGTCCACCCAGACTACTTTAATACCTTGCCAAGCACCCTACTTCAACGGGTCCACATGGAACCTCCCCTCATTTCAAACATATCCTCCGAACTATCCGCCATATGGGATGGACCATAGAGAACATGGGTACTATACAGGGAAGGGGACGACCCAGCCCCCAATTCAAATTAAGAAACCCAGAAAACCACCCCCAGAGGGATATGCTCGCAACAACCCCAAGCATAACTAGGATAGAATACCTAGATATGCTGGACATTCCCTATGATTTAACCACACAGAAAGCAATGTGGAAATGACACACCACCCACTCCTACAACCAAGGATAAGAGCAAACGCCTGGCGCTGTTTGAGAAGGACCTATAGGATGGCGGACCGCTCCAACTCCCTCTACAAAACATGTGCAGTATGTGGAGGGGAGGGATCCCTACACCACCGCCTAGAAACATGCCCCCCAACCAAAGCTATATGGCAGGAAGTCGCACGCCTGCTCAAGATTCAAAACGAACAGGAATTCTCGATATCAAAGAGTATCTTCGCGCTCCAGATTGAGTCATCAATCCCATCTACCCTCCACTCCCTAATAATACCCATTGCAATGTGGACAATACACACAATTGCATTAGATGCGTTCAAGGGCACGGTCCCAACCATTCATGGGATTATTAACAGATTCCATGTCCACTTACTAGAGCACTTCCAAGCCTGGCTCTATGGATATATGAGACCAAGACAAAAAGCGCTCATAGAATCATGGTTCCCACTCTGGTTCCTCCACACAGACCCTTTCTTTCACACCTGCTCCATAGCAGGGGAAACCCCCTTGGAGTAGTGCACCAACCCCCCATACCTGGCAGTCTCGCTGGCAACAGGGGTAACTTAAGTACCCTGGGGTGCCCAATTTTATATTTCTTAGTTACTTTCTTAGTTTCACATATATTCGGTAATGTCTGTCCCCTGGTCAGCTTAACTCAGTTAAATAAAAATGTTTTCTGAAAAAACTAAATTTCCAGTTTTGTTGCATGATGCGGTGTCTATAATACTTAAAATTATATATCTGGCATTTCAGCGGCAGTCATCATAAGCTTTTTTTTATAAAATATGCCCAGAATTTGCATCAGGGGAAGCTGGAATAAATCTCATAAAACTGATACAGTTATAATCAATATAAGAGTAAATATTTTTATTGTAAAATTATATTGGGTTTCTATAACTAATCGATTAAAAGATCAAAGAGAAAGAGTTTTGATAAAACTGAGTATTTGGGATCTAAGGTAAAACTAGAAGGGAATAACTAATAGATTGGCATACTTAGAACTTCTGTGATATTCCCCCTATTCATTTTTATAATTACAATAATTGTATAAAGTTTCAGTAGTTAATAAATTTCAAACTGATTCTTTTAAGAGCAACAACTGATAATTACCATAAGGTAAAGCTTTAGAAACTTGGAAAACTAGCTTTTTGGGCTAGGTTTTCTGAGACCTGAATAAAGTAGATTGTTACAGAAGTTTAGGACCAGATCTCCCATGATGAAATTATCAAGACTGTTGGATTGATCATCTAAATGTAATTTTTTCTGTTTAACTTGCTTTCTGGAGCAGTACGGGAAGTTGTCTGGACTAATTCAGGTAAAGAATTAAAAAATTGACTAAAGTTGTTGGGTTGATACTGTTGGAAAATTGCTTTTTTATGACAGTGGGCTCTGCTGGTAAGCAGGCCGGCCATTATGAAGACTGGTCCGCCCTTGCCATTTCACCTTAAGCGACAGGGCCAGCAGCACCAGCTGACCCCTTGGCTTGTCACCTGCGCCTATGAGGATTCCCTCAGCATAAACTCCAACCTATAAGAATAAACATAAACCTAATAAAAAGTAGAATAGGCAAACGGAGATAGATTTTAAAGGGAAGCACTATGTATTTATATGTACAAAGGGCTACTACACCCGTTGCTGACCTATCAGCTCATTGTGGACCTTACAGCCAACCACTCTCTCTTCTTCTCACTATTCTTCTCTCTTCCCTAGTGTCAAACTCTTGCTTCGTCCTTCCCTATGCCCAAATACTAGTTTTGGCTTCATTCTTTGCCTTCAATTTCAGGTGAGCTGTATAAATTACTATAGAAAATATTAATTTAGATTTGACTTAGTAATAATCACTGGAAACAGCTTTGGTCACTTGGGTACTTAAGTATCTCAGCTTCTCGCTGATAGTACATTTAAGCTCTTCAAAGTTTTTAAACCATGGAATAGCCTTATTCAGGTAGTATACAATTATTAAATATGAGGCCTGGAAACAACCTTGACTTAGAACTCAAGATCATCAGTTTCTTCCAACATTGATCATATAAACCAAAAGGATCGTCCTCAACTATTAGTTGCTTGTGATCCTCAAACCTTGTTTGGGCCAATAATTGGCTACACTTAATTCTAACTTCCTAACTCAGCGGAATACCACTTCAACTAAACCCAATTGAGATCAAAAAACCAAAGGTCTCATAAAACACCACAAAATTCAGTTATAAGCCATTCCGCCATGATTGGCCTATTTCATCCTAAATCTCACTAAATAATTGGAGGAATCCATCAGGTTAAAATCTGACAGATACTAAATCCAAATTAGGAGTTTTTAAGTTATGTTTTGCATGGATGTGAATTTTGGTGCAATGGCCATAAGGTTTGTTGGTAATCATTTGACCATTTCTTAGAGTCAGCTTGCTGATCTTCTCTCTGTCAGGATCATGGTTACGTTACCACAGATCCCTTTGATAATTATTGGCCAGGTAACCCAAAGCCTGAGGGGGTAGGATAGTTACTTTTGCATTTCTTTTGCTCAAGAAGTTTTATTACAGATACTTTGACTGATGAGGCAATTCCAATAAATTACAATTTTATCTTAAAATTGAGAAAAGGAAAAAAAAGTAAGTTTTATTAGCTTAGTAGCAACAATAAAGGAGAATATAGGAGATATATTAGAATTAAATCCAAATATTTTAAGGTTAGATCTATTAAATTAAACAAATTGGGGATTCTGAGGCAGCCCAATTATCTCAGTAAATATGCTGTGCTTGCCACATGGATTAAGTTGAACCCTGAGATTAGATAGCTCTGAGGAGCATTAGTTGATTGCTTAAGTTGTGGTTGATCTACAACTCGAGAATCATCAAATTTCAACATATATCCTCAACAGAAGTTAGTATCATTTAGTTGGTCAGGATTGATTCCCATTAGCCAACACATCTGAATCTATAATCTTAGGTAAGAATCCCATCAACGCCCCACTCTAAATCTTGGCAAAGGAGTTAAATGGACGGAGAAAGTGACTATGTACCATAATTTACTATGGTACCCTGAACAACCTCTACAATTGAGAGTTTGTTGCCTCATCCATATATAACCCTGTAAGGCCCTGATAAGTTGTTTTCCAATTTGGTGTAATGAACTCCAGGCCGGCGATGGTAAAAAAGAACTAGGTCCCCTGGTTGGAAGGTGTGTAGGGGGTCATGTTTATCATTAAAATGAGCAGTTTCTTTATTGGTGGTAGCGGACAGGTTTTTGGAAGCCAGGACCTAAAGTTGGATAATTTCATTTTTCAATCATTCACATTGTGACTTCAATGGTTTGAAGGAGGCTTGATCAAGCATAGCCTGGACTTTAGTAGGCAAATGTGGATTTCTGCCGTACTTTACTTGATAGGACGACATCTTGGTTATTTAATGGTAGATAATCCTATAGGTCAGAATTGCACTAGGCATATATTGGGCCTTTTAAAGGGGACAGTCATAGCCATTTTCTGGAGGGTTGCAGTTAGAGTACCCTTTACCCACTCTACCATTCCATTGGTTGCAGGATAGTAGGGGGTGGATAATACCTATGTGGTTCCCATCATTTTGGCTAAATCTTTCACCAGCGTCAATCAAAAAATTTTCATATTATTGGAAAGAATGATGTTAGGGCACCCATGTTGAGTGATAATCCGGTTATATAAAAACGTGGTGGTAGCCTTTGCTGAAGCTGAGGGTAGAGTTACTGCTTTGATCCAAAGGGTTAGATGGTTCACGGCTAGTAGGAGGAACTGATGACCATTAGAGGCTCAAGGGAGAGAACCACAACATCAATGCTAATAGTGTGGAATGGATCATAGGGTGGAACCACTGGATGTTGTGATCAGGGATTAGGTCCAGCTTGGCTTACATACCAGGCAGGACTCTAATACATCCTGGATTGAAACAAGTATTTCTTCTTAGTAACATTAAGTCTTAAGCCATTGGTAGGATTTCTGAATTCCCCTGTGGCCGACTTGCTGATATCCCTCCAATATAACATCAGTTTGAGATAAAGGTCGTACATAGGGCACCCACTTAATAGCCACAAGCTTGTATAGTTGGCCTTTCTTGACTTGTATATTTGCCGACTTCTTTGCTAGTTCCTTATTAAGGGTCAGGGTTTAATCCTTCCATAAATGCAATTGGGTTAGGAAGTTGTAAAGTTGATCCTCTTTAGGTCAGTTAACATTTCATATGGGAAGACAGGATAAGAAATTTACATTATAGTGGATAAGCCCTGGTCGGTGGATATTAAAAAAGTCATAGTTTTGTAAATTTAACACCCATTAGGCTAATCTCCCGTTAAAGTTCTTAATTTGCTGTAGCCATCATAAGAAGCAGATTAGTGATGATTGTGAAATTATTCAAATATAAATAAGGTCAGAAATTTAAAGGCCAGTAGGACTGCAGAGCATTCATGTTCCTTAATGCTGTAATTGTGTTTGCTTTGGATAAGGTCTTGCTATAGTAGGCGATAATATGCCCACTAAGTTTTAATCATTTTAAGATAGTATAGCTCTGATGGTATTATCGCTACCATTGGTAAAAAGAAGTAAGAGTTTATCAAAATCCTGGGTGAATAAGTAATAGTGAGTGGGAGAGGGAGATACGTAACAGATCAAAAACTTGATGTTGCTCTTCTTTCCACTTGAATTGTATCACTTTCTCCAATAGATACACCAGAGGCGTGGAAGTGTCTGCAAAGTGGGGGATAAATTGGTGATAATATTCCACTATCCCTATGAAAATCTTTTACGTCTTGTAGGGATTTAAGGGGTCATCTTAGAAATGGGCAAGACCTTGTCATCCCTTGGGAAATTCTGCTTTTCCTGACCTTATGGTCCAAAAATCCATCTCACTCTTAACAAAACAGCATTTTGACAGCTTTAGTTAAACAAAAACTGCAATAGCTGCTGAAAGTCTTGCCTGAGGTGATCTAGATGTTCAGTAAAGGTTCTTGAAAAATGGTTATATTCTAAAGATAAATTTCCACACAGAAAAGGTTTAAATCGCCTAGTTGTCCGTCCATGGCGCGTTGGAAGGTAGAAGGGGAGTTACACATCCCTTGCGGCATTTGGGTGGGCTCAAATAGTCCTTAACTTGTGATGAGAGCGCATTTTTCACGATCTTCTGAGGACAAACCTACTTTCCAGCACCCACTGGCAAGATCCCTAGCTTAGAAATAGTGGGACCTGACATCAAGCATAAGGAATCATCTATATGAAGCAATGAAATCTATCTTCTCGTGTGATAGAATTTTGCTGGCGATAATCCCTGACAACACGGTGGCCACTATCCTTTTTCCAAACTAATAGGAGTGGGGAAGCCCATGGACTCTTAGATGGCACTAATAAATCAGCTTTAACGGTTTCTGTAACTCTAAGGCCACTTGAGCTTCCTCCTTTGGTTTTTGGTACAGATGGGATTTGAATGGAGGATGAGCTTCTGTTTTATCTGATGAATTACCCTGGACATTTTCCCAAAGTCACTTGGCCCAAGGAAAAAATATCGACACGTTCCTTTGGAGGTCTTCAACATTATGACATTAGCTGGTGTTAGATCATCTCTATTTCTACTTTTTAACCAGAGCTATGTTAAGTAGGGAATCAAATCCTAAATCTTGTAACGATCCAAAAACTAACATTGGCAATATTATCAATGAAATATAGTTTTACACAAGCAATATGGGCATGACGAGGGACTTGGAGTGTTTCAATGTTTAAATCCTTAATATAATAGAGATAGATTTCCCGTAGTCAGGATCCAAAATCCCTGGGCAGTTCAACGCTTCCTTAATGGAAATGTTTGTCTGTCAACTAAGCTCCAAAATGTGATTGGGAGGGGTGAGAATTTGGATCTTAGTATTCACAATAACTTTTTGAGCCAGAGGGTATAGTGATAGGATGAGGGTCATACGGAGGGATCCCCTATTTGGTATCCACAGTCTATGGGGTAACTCAGTTTTTCCTTTAATACTTGGTATTCAAAATTGCAATTATAGGACGGGTATTCGAAGAGTCATATCCGTTTTCAGGGCTCCTCTACTTTTGATGGGGAGTTCAAATATTAATGGAATCTGATACCCTAGTGAGGATAGATACTTTTCCTTATCGTTGATGATAAAAAATAATTTTGCATCAATTGGATCCTGATAAGCAACTCATACATATCATTTTCTATTGCAATGTTGGGTGCAGTGATTGAAGGCTTTCCAAATAAAATGGGTAAAACAGAATATGCTCCAACTGCTTAGTAGGCTGAGTACCTGTCGTCCAATATTCAGCATCATGGATCAAGTATGGACACATTTTTATCTTTTGGATAAGTCAAGAGTAAATAACGTTAACCGGTGAGCTGTACTAATTATTGCTAGGAATTAACCTTATGTATGACTACCTCGACTCAAACCACTAAAGATCAAAACCAGGGATTAACAGCTAGTAGACTGTTGTTATAGATTTGCATGAAGCAAGCGGAGTACTCTTCCATGGCCAAACTCGGGGTGTTCAATGCATTTGAACAGTTTGCCTACCAGTGCTTGGCTATCCATAGAAGGGTTAAAAGCCAGATTTGTTTTGCTAATGAGCAGCATAAAAATTAAGAAAGATGGTTTTTTTCATTTGACTAGAAAGAAAAACGTCAACTTCTTCAGGGACAGTTAAAACAAAGCAGACCAAAGTACTGGGGATAGTTCTAGAGCTGGAAAAGGGTCTTGAGGTTTTTGAATCCATCAGCATTGGGACTTTCTTGCCCTATACTGACTGATCTTTTGCCAACTTATGTTGAAGTATGCGACAAAATATTACAGTGTGGTTGGTTCTCTTGAAAGAAATGCAGGATAAATTGGGTGCAGGAAAATTGGGGGAGTAACGTCTAACACTTGGGACCAGGGATTATTGTTATTAAAATGAGGTGGCCTGGAGGAGCTATGTAATTTGGCTAGAATTTTCAAGGTAGCTTCTGTAATATGGAGGAGGGACAACAAGTTGGATTTCGCCGCTTTTAGATAAAGAAGAATATAAGAATATTTTTTAAATAAAAAAAGTAAGGTGGTGATAGCATCGTCTAATGTAAGACAATTCCCTGCAACCAGCATTTGAGCCCCAAGGTAAAAATGGTGGGCGAATTCATTGATAGTTTCCCCCAATTAAGGATGATGCCCATGAAGTTCTGTTTTTGGTTTGATAGGGTTAGGTCGCTCCCAAATACCCGGAGTAAGGCAGATTTAGTGTCAGTCCAAGTATGGCAATGCATCAGATGGGGATTATAATATCTTGAGCCATGCAGCTAAAACAGTTTGTAAGGTGTTTAACTCATTGGTGATTGGTCGCTTCCTCCATACAGATTTTGTAGCAATATAAGAAAGAGAAAGTACTTCCCTCACCAAGGACGTATTTTTCTTGAATGAAAGTTTAAATGTACCACTTGGGGGGGTTGGAGGCTGAATGGCAAGAGAAGATACTGGTACTATGCTCACACCTAACAACGAAGTGGTATCTCAGTAATATACTTGATGTTGAAGCGCATCCACTTGACTCTGCAGAACGTTAATATCGTCAATTATCAAATATATTCATTCATGAGTGGCACTGAGAGCCAATTTTATGGTGATAAGTTGGCTTAGTTTTCACAATTCGAATTTAAAGCAGTATTGGTGGCTTAAAGTTTGAGTTGATGTTGTTTAATGGCGAGCAACCTTTGCTCCGATCCACATGACACAGAAGGTAGGACTGCTAAGGTCTCAAAGCGTTCTTGATTAACAGGTAAGAAAACTTTGGGGAGAGGGGAACCCTATCCAAAGTAAGTTGGACTCCTTAGCGACGTGTCCAAATTAAACATCAAGGATTTTTGCTTGTTGTTTTAACGCCTTGATGCATTCATCAGGGTTTCCTGGGTCAACAATGGGTCTAGATGTTCCTCTAGGCCCAGAGGGCCCCCATCTACCATCCTGTCAGCCATGAACAGGGGGTCTTTTTTCACCATACAGTCCATCATGACCAGGGATCCAAAATCACCATATCCATCATAACCGGGGGGTCTGTGCTCACCAGGCACTCATTGAGGCTCTGAAGTATGGAGACTATTCTGGTTATCCCATAATTAATATATCATTTCCTTCAATTATTATGGCGTTCATCCACAGAGGTGATAACGTTTTTAAATTCAGAGCATACTTCATGGGTACATCTACAACCTGGTTATGGATATTAACCTCTAGTTGACTAAAATGAGTAGGGACTTCCTTCTGAACAAAACTCTTGACTCCTTGATCCAGGAGGGTTAACACATCTTGTATCTCATTAATATTCTTCATTTCTCCAATATAGCGTATCAGTTTTCACTGCTGAACTGGGAGGCATATTGTATAATTGAAAAAAGCTGTGAGTTTATTGTCTCTGATAACTTTAAGTGACGGAGTAATTCCTGATGATGGAACCCTGCTACTTGAAGTAGATGGCACAAGGTGGGATGTACAAATTGACGCATATGGCGTTCTGTACGTCCAGCTCCAAGCAGTTCTATATCTAGCAAAGAACTTTGAGATAATATCATAATAGGGGCTGGTACTGCAAGAGCCTGCCTTTTATTAGCTCAGATTTCAGGGACAAAGGCCCCGGATATGAGGAGTTGGAGAGCTTCAGCGAGGTCTGATAAATGTAAGTGTATTGTTAGGCTGACAAAGCGTGGAGGGCCACCTCCATTGATGACGGATAGGATATTGCGGTTGGATGCTATATCTCCTATGTGCATATTGTTTGCCCAGTCATGGAGACAGGCAGCTTCATGATCCCTGGCATTTTCTGAAGCCAAATTGTTGTTCTCTGTGGTTGCTTTTTAATATTAAAATTTTCACCGTAAACTTGAGGTGTACCTGGCAGGGAGAACAAGTTTAGTTTGGATCACATGTGCATTACCAAGATCCATTTGATAATTATTGGCCAGGTGACCCAAAGCCAGAAGTGTTGAATAGTTACCTTTATGCTTTTTTTGTTAAAGAAGTCTTATATCAGATACTATGTATGGTGAGGCAATTCCAATAAATTAAAATTTTAGCTTAAAATTGAGAAAAGGAAAAAAGTAAGTTTTATTAGCTTAGTAACAACAATTTAAGGGAATTTGGTGAGGTGTCTTGGGAAAAATCCAAACAACTCAAGCTTATATTTAAAAATTTAAGTAAATTGGGATTCTGCAGAAGCCCAATTAGCTCAGTTGAAGATGCTGTGCTCACCACTTGGATCAGGTTTAAACCCCCAAAATTAGGTAGCTCCAAGCGAGCATTAGTCATCCGCAAAAGTTGGGGTTGATCCCCAACTTTGAGAGCCATCAAATTTTGTCAGGGATTACCGTGACGGAAGTTTGGGTCATATGGTCAAATTAGGATTGATTCCTGTCTGCTGACACATCCAAATCTATAAATTTGGTAGGAATCCTAAAACGCTCATCTAACTTTAGAGGCCAGCCCACTGCTCAGGGTGTTATCCGCGCAAATTAGGCACCAGTCAATCTTTTCTAACATCACAATTGCTTCAATTAAGCAAATATTCCTCAAATGCTACCCCTTGGCGCTTTGATTGCTTTGATTTCACAGTCCACACGTAAAACAAACTTCTTGACACTCTTAGATATCTTTGACATAAGTTGGCCTTAATGGCTCAACGAGAATCTTGCCAACTACTTCCTTAGCAGTATCAGCACCAAGGTATCCTCAATAGAGTGTATTCTAAAAATAGGTCGTTCCAGATTGGTTACTGGTGATTACTTCTGGCTGATCGATCCCAGACTTATTACTGACAATATATACTTGTTATAACACAAGTATAATAAAAAAGGATACACTTAAGGTTCTGTAGAAAGTGTTTTGATTAAGATAAAAAAATGAAGCTAAATAGATCTCAAGTGGATATTCAAGATATGAATTGAATGATATATCTTAAAATTGGGATTTAGGGGTATCATTATAAAATTTTTAAGATTCTCTATTCAGATGATTTTGGACTGCTTCTTTATCCTCTTCTCTCATTTATATACCAATTCTTATATATTTGAGCTCCATCTCATGATGATTTCCCTAAACTTGGATGTTTGGGGGCTTTTGTGATAGGTCCCGCATCTGGATTTTGACTCATTGTGCATGTTTTGATAATTGCTTTAATACTAAATCTTGTAATATGCATCTTGACTTTGGTTTTGAGCAATGTCGCTATTACAATGTACCTTGTATCATTTATTTGAGTAACTTTAGAAATTGGATGTTGACCTGATTTGGTAATATTAACTTTTGAGACTCATATGGCCGCGTTGGGAAGATTCATTTCACTCATTATTTCATCATCGGTGGATCAACTTATTTCAGATCCCAAAGGTTAAAAAGGGGTCGTTTTTCATAAACAATTTGGGCAGCGTCATTATAAGCATATTCTAAATCTTTTAACTCAGTGAGGCGAAAATTATTTTGCATTACATTATCATTAGTAAGCTGAAATTTTTTTAGCTCATTTATGTCTATAAAAGGGCCTCTTTTGCCCCCTTCTGCTTTGAGCTGGTAGCTTTACTGCCACTGGTTTGAGGGTTATTTGCACCCCTTACACTGGTTGAGGATTGAACAGGAGCTTTAGTCGCAGTCTCATCCATGAAACTTCCCTTCCAAGATGAGACCTGGGGAATTCCCAAAGGTGTCAAAGATGTACTCTATTAAAAAGCAATTTTAGTATCATTGTTACAGATGGAGTATTCCGCTTCTCTCTTGGTCAACACAGTAGCAGTACAAGTCCAAATGGAGTGTAGTTTCTCTGGTTGTGTTTCTCTCAAATGGTAATAAAAACCTTGTCTCTGATGCTAAATTCAGGTAACTTAATTCTCTCTGGCTCTCTCTTTGACTTGGAGAAAGGCTAGCTTTAAGGTTGCTTAGAGCTTCTAACTGTATTCTGGCCAACTCTATAGCCAGATCCTGTTGGGAACTTATGGGTGGTGGGTCTCTTCTATTTGCTGCTATTAATGGCGCCAGGAGGGTGGGAAGTGCAGCCTCTTGACCATATAGTGCCTTAAAGGGTGGACATTATAGTTACGTGGTGATGGCTTAACTGGTAAGCTAACAGAACTGATGGGTTTAAATGGTCCCACTTAATCTTGTTGTTTAGGGCCATCTACTTTAAATTTTTCTCAGGTTCCCAATTATCTCTCTAAAATTCTGAGAGAGGATGGATTGTAGGGGGTATTTAACTGCTGCTTCACCTCCACAAGATCTACTAACTTCTTCAACAAGTCCAAGTTAAAGTTTTTTGCCAATAACTTCAAGAGAATTTTTTTAGCATCCATGTTTTGTAATCACCTGGTTGTACAAGAAATGGCCAACTGAATTTAAAGTGTATGTCCTGACCTCAGAGGCTTCAACCCACTAATTAATTTGTTTAATCGCCACCAGGATGAACTTTTCGCCACTGGATGCTGTTGGCAACGGTCCCGCCACTTCAATAGAGACATTGATTCAAGGTGCAGTTGGGTTTAGGGCGTAAACTCGAATTGTTTCTTAGAGGGTGAAAGCTGGTGCAAGGTACACAAAACTCCAATGCTTGGTGTGCTTATTAGACATGAACTCCCAGTAGAACCTCTCCTTAAGGTAAGCCAACGTCTTCTGGAATCGTCCATGGCCCACATGTTTGTGAGCCTCCATCACTAACTCCATGCAATCACTGGGCCAGATGTATGGATAACATTTGTCTTGAACCCTTATTTTGCAGATCCCCATTGATACGCCAAGGTTCTTAAGAGCATCTGCGCATGACGCTCTCAACTTCTTATGTCTCTTTCGCCAAGCTTCTTTAGGGAGCCCAATTAGGTCATACCATCCAACTCTCTCTGACAACTGAAATTGGAATACTTGTAGTCTTGATAAGACCTCTGTGTTGAAATGTTTATCTCCCGCTTGATGTATGATTTCAATTAATAGACTTGGAGTAGGACAGGACAAAGGAAAAGACGTTCTTCTAGTCCTTCATGCTTCTTAACCAGCAGAGCGACACTTGATTTTGAATACTTTGAAATGTACTCCGTATAGATAGGGTCTAAAATGCTTATCTGCTCTGACTGCTTTAAGGCATATTTGTTTGGTAACCTTGTAATTCCTTTCTGCCTTGATGAATACTTTATATAATACTGATTGGGTTATCTGCCCCATCTGCATCCAGTTGTGCTAATATTGCACTAAGTTCCTCATCACAGGCGTCAGTGTACATATAGAAGGTTTTATTGAAGTTCAAATATGCCTAGACTTGTGATTCTACCGATTTCACCTTCAACTCCGCAAATTCTTGCTTCTGCTCCAGGCTATACTCGAACTTCTTCTCCTTTGCATGCAGGTAATTAAGGGGCGCCGTCAAGCCCCAAAATGGGGGATTAAATGCCTGTAAAACTCACCATTCATAGGAACACTTGAACGTCACTTATACACTTGTGTGTCTCCATTATCACGAATGAATTCATCTTCCCGTTCTGAGGTTTAATTTCAGCTGGGATAATCTCATGCCCCAGGAACTCCAGTTGTCACTTAAGGAAAGCACACTTCTTCCTTTTTGTTTCAAGTTGAACGTGGCAGCCACGTGAATTCTTCCCAGAGGTGCTTAAGATGTTCCTAATTAATGCGAGTGACAAGTAATGTTGTTAGGATATATCATTACAATTGATAACTTAAGACCACCAAAGATGCAATTTATCACTTGTTGTCATGTTGCACGGCGTTACAGAGCCTCTGCGGCTTCCTCATGGGCTCAAACAACCATTGGCTACATATTAACACACATTTATCCTGGTCTTCGTGCAAGAGCTCTATTTTCAATTGTCGCTGGCTAGGTCCATGGCCAAAGAGTATATATGAGCCACTCAGGCGCTTCAAAGCATTGTTGATGAATGGTAGCAGGTACAAGTATTCTTGGTAATTCAGTATAAGTGGTGGTAATTCATGACAACCCTATGGGTCTCATCCTTCTTGCACACTAGTAAAAGGAGATGCCCATGGGCTCATAAATGGACGAATTATCCCCGTTTTAGATAACTGATTGATCTCTTGTGTTATGACTGCATCCTCTGTCTTCAAACGCCGGTAATATCTGGACTTGAAGGAGATAGCTGAACTGGTGACCATTTTATTGACCTCCCCTTTACACAGGCCATAGTCGTTGGGCTAGTGCTAAAGATGTCATTAAACTTTTCCAAATTTTGACCAACTCTTTTTGTTGCTTAGTGGTCATATGCTTAGACCCAAGCTCTTTGAAACCTCCAACTGCATGTATGGACTCAATATCTTGGCAACTGGCCAGGCGGGACAGTGCTACAACTTGTCCCTTTTCCACTCGGATTGTTTGAGTAGTAAAGTCCCCAAAAATAGTTTAGCTCTCCAAAGTAGGTGGTATCATGGAATCTGGTAAACTCTGGTCCTTGATCTTGTTTTATCTCGACTGTAAACTTCCAATAAAGTTTCAAGAGGAATCTTAACGCTGTTTGACAAAGTCATTCTTCTTTGGTCCCCTGGTCAAAATTCTATGTTTCATTTGCACTCAAGGGGTGTCCTTCTTCAGCGCTCACAGTAGGCAGTTATTGTTTTACATCCTTCTCCGTTAAGGTGTAATTAATTAGATAGATCAAATGGTCCATTTTACCCAAGCGTATTTACTGTTTATGTGGCTTTACGTCGTTCTCTTGAACACCAGGGGGAGTTGGTAGTTCAGAATGCTTATCGTGCTTGTTGTTAGTCACTCTTTGCTCAAAAACCATAAGAAATTTTGTCCCAATCATAAAAATGTAATGGTCATTTGTCAAACACTACTGAGGGTGCCATCAGGACCATGCGCTCAAATCATAAAGGCAAATCAGAATAGGCTCCCAAGGCGGTGGTAATGTCAAGTATCTTGGTATGGTATTTCACATTTGAAGTCAATGTCAGTAATAAACTTAAGGTTTGCTATAAGTTTGAAGGAGATAATCCTCACTGGAGCCCTTGTCACCAGCACTGCCAGTATGCGCACCTTCTGGATGATAACTTTTCTCCTTCTTTGTACTCTTGCTGAATGGGTTTCCAATAATTAGGACATTGGATGCAGACTCCTTATTTTTTCTTCAAAGTAACAGCGCTTGTATTGGCCCTAGTAGTGTCTTTGTCATTTTGTACCGCATTCTTAAAGATAGACGCAACCAAATGCTCTCCTTCTTTAACGTAAATTGATTAAATGAGTAGGCTCATTTTCTTGATCCAATTTATATTATTTAATAAAGATCTGTCTGCATTATAAACTCTCAATCTAGCTGGTACAGCCAATGTGCTAGGAGCCCTAACTCATGATAATTTGCACTAGTTAAGTCTTCATCTCCATGGTCATCCTCAACCCCAGTGTGAAGATTTACCTAATTCACTGTATCTGGTGTGTCCTATTTAGGGGTTTAATCCTTGTTTTTGGCTTTAGCTAATGAACAGGATTGAGCAAAGTGCCCAGGTTGGTGACACCTATAGCTCTTTAATCCTTGACATACCAAGTGTTCAGGCAGTTTGTTTCTCTTATCCTTGGGCTTTTCAACCTTAACGTTGCGACTTAAATGGCCTTAATGACTCTTCAAGGGGGTGGTGCAGGTGCCATGCCCTTATGTTCATATTTGTACATCCTTTGTACGTCAAGCAGCGCCTCCTAAATCACTAAAAGAACATTGCGCTCTTGACTTCCAAATTCATGTGCATCTTCAGATTAGGATTATCTCAGGGGAGCTCAAAAAACAGTTTTGGCGGTAGGTAGATCCATTGTTCCTGTGTTCCATAAATGCTGGGCCTTAATGTAGAAATAAGAAGCATAATTTGCAACTATCTCTTTTTTGCCAATCATCATCAAAAGGAACTCTTATTTCACATTCTGGACATCCTGTTCACTACTAAATTCAAGTGTAAGATATCCTTGACTTTGGCTAAAATAATCCAGGACGTATTCACACTTTGAGGATCTCCTGAGCCTTTCAGCTCATGCATCCTTGTAAAATGGTTAGCCTCCTGGTGATTGAGCTCGATTCATGATAATTTTCTACATCTGGAGGAAGCCAGAAATTGTCCCCTCACCATGTGTATACATGGTCTTGAAATATGGGTTTAAGGTGAAATCTTCTTCAGCAGGATCAGTTTGCATCATAGTTGGCTGATTACACGCTTGACTGGTTGGGGTTCACACAATTAAGAAGTTCATGTAGGTGCCTCCATTCAATGTATAGTTCAAGTAGAGGTAGGCAATGGTATGGTATACACCAGTACCTTCAGGTCTTCTATAATTTTATCCTTTGCAAACAGCATTTTGGCGTGCTGCTCCAATCTCTCTCCATACTCATTCAGAGCGGTGATCATTTCACCATTCTATTTTCAGGAAACAAATCTCTCCTTGTAAAATTTACTTATTTGGTTATCTATCGGCAAACAACCCTAGTAATCTTTTTACTGCACAGGTTTAGTTTTCTCATGCACTTCGTAAAGTTGTATAGTATAATAGATTATCATTTGATAATAGTATGATGACTATTATCCATAGTTGAGTATGAATTCTTATGGTTCAGCCCAACGCTCAGCCAGTATTCCCAATTAAATACTTGTGATGTCATAATCATAGGGATTTGTTCCCTCGTTCTGTCCAACCTGACCTTCACTGAGATTCCCTGGTGACAGTCTCTTCAGTCCTACACACAGTTGGCAGCAATCCCTTATTGTGTCTCCTTCTTCTCTAGATTACCGCTCAGATAGACTCCTTTTCTCTTAAGAGTCTTTCCATTATCGCAAACAGCAATAATATCCTTGAGAAGAATAACACAATGGAAGATGATGATAGTTTACTTCTTAGATTATATACCAAATAAATAATTTAGAACTATCTATCTGTTCTCATAATTACTCCTTTTTTATTATAGTGAATCCTAAGAATTTATAGTGGGATTCGGTCATTTAGCCCTCATTTGACACCTCTTCAATGAAATGGCAGACGTTGTCATTGAATCACCCATCCTCATCATGACAGCAATGGTCTTCCCCACCTTGGCTAGGATTCCGTCATTAGAAATCCTCAAGACCTAAATGGAAAGAGTCAGAAAACGGGTCCCTAACGTTTTCCTCTTAATCCAAGCAAACCAACCATTTTTGGCTAGCGACCTGCTTTGGTAATGGGACTTATTACCCATTAAGGCAGGTCACGCACCAACCAATTGATTTACTAGTTGCAGGCGGAATCACTCACCTCAAAACTTGATATTCATTCCCAATCAGTCAGTGATAAAACCTGACCGATCCCAATCAGTACACCTGATATTAATCACTATCAGATGCCCCTATTTTGTTGGCAACTCTGCCTGACAAGATCTTAAGCGTTATCTGGATTGATCTCCGAAGGATCTGACCAGGCGAAAATCCCAAAATCCCCCAAACATAGTTACTACAAAACTTGGGCCAACCGATTTCCAATTATCTTCGCCTTAGGAATTTTCCCCCTAGCGATTCCTGGTAATCTAGCAGGCTGGGAATATGGGCAAAAATCCCAACACATCCCCCTCTTGCCTAGATTTCCAGCAAGAAAAGGACTGGGGCATAAGAACACCTCTTCAGACAATTGGTTGAATACTTCATTGGTTCAAGCGGAGTACACTCATCAATACTCAACACTGCTCAGTATGACCTTTGGCATATGGCGCTCTACCTCTTCCTCCTTGCTAGTGCCTTCTCAGAGCACAGTCCCCATGATCTACTGTCATGCTGAGCTGATCAATTTAATCATGATGATATTAATCCTGAGATCTGGTTTTCCCCCATCAGGGCATATGACTTGCTGTCATACTCAGGATTCTTGGTCCGGAGTCCTTGTTTTCCTGATTTTCTCCTCATCCTAGACAGGAGACTCTTGCCATCAATTTTCATTTTATGGCTCAATTAAATGTACTTATATTTATTCGCCATGATTATTTCTCTCATGACCTCTTGGCTCAAGTCATTCCTAATTCTATTCTTGGAGAGCTTATTTTATTAATTTTGAGTTTAAGATCTCCAAAATTGGAGCTTAATACATCGATGAATCCCCCCCTTGGGTTGGGACCATCTAGTACTAAAAAAAATTGGAGCTTAATGGATTGTAGAGTGCATAATGTCGACTTCCATATAAGTCTGACATCTCCCCTCTCATCTAGCTCATATGTCAAATTCTAAGTCGTGATACCAGCAGATTCTGAATAATTTGTTAGATCAAGGCCTCTGGCTCTTCCAGCAGATGAGTTGGAATGCTCAGTGGAACCTCTTCTATGGTCCTTCCTAGACTCATATGCCTAGTCTGGTGCCAACAGCTATTCCTTCCATCGAATTACCATAGATGGTAACTAATCACTCCAAAACCAGGCTTGCAATCATTTCAAACAACTCTCGACCAGTTCTTCCTCTGCCATCAATTCCAGAGATGGATTTTGAAACTCTCCTGGATTTGGCTCCTTTCGCTGATGCACTGACCATCATCATAGATGCTCTGGAGATTATGCCATTTGCTCTTGATTGCTCTTTTCTTCCATGGTCAGACCTGCTTCCTGAGTTCCTCTTCTGACTCAGACAATATAAATCAAAACTGCTATTCTGGCTACTGGGCTCATCATCAGTAATAGTATTCACTTTGAGCTCCCCTACGCTGAACTCTGGGTTACAAGTCACTGAGGCTTTGTCCCTAGCGCTGAATCTCTCTGATTTTGATAACATACTAGATTGGGATACTGCTGCTTATGCTCTTCACTTTTCTGGCCAAGTTCTTTGAAGTTGGTCCACGAAGCTTCAAGCCTTGCCTGGGCTTCACCGCTCCTTCAGCTTTAGCTTCTGAGAAGCCTGTAGTCATCGCTTGCAGGATGCCATTCATTCCCTGCACAACTATCTCTTCACTGGCGCTTCCATCTATATCTTCCGCTGATGGCGTTGGTAGGGGGCATGATTTGGCAACCCCCATCAATCATCCCTTGTTTGCTGCCAGCCCATATGTACAGTGTTCTTGATGAAACCCTTCGTCAGGCGCTCAAGACTAATCTTCTGGCTCAGAAACCATATTGGGATTACTTGGGGTTATTTGCCGATGCCTCTTCTTATACTGTTGCTTTCCTCCCTACTCCAGGGTCTCGCGATTAGCTTCATCTGACATCTTAATTTCCCTTCCCCTAGCTGCTTTCTCGCAGGGCTCTACATCCACTCAAAGAACGTGGTTTCATGTAGGTCTAGCCCTCGCTAGCATCTGATCTCACATATATTTTGAAGGGCTGTTCATTCCTACTGCAATTCATCCTCCCTCTCCCAAGAGACAACATAGGCAGAATCCTCCCTGTATCAAGGACAATTAATAAAAATAAAAAAAGTAAAACTATATCGGGTTTCTCTGATCAGTTTATAATTTTTTCCAATATCTTTTATCAATTTTTTTATTTTTATTCCTCTTTTTCCATGGGGCTTGACCTTATTTTAGTTCAGCGGTCCATCTTTTATTTTTATCCCAAAAAGGGTCCTGGATACCTAAGCCTGCCAGTTTTCTATGGTTCAGAGGTCCTTTTTTGGACTTGGCCTAATCATCTGGACATGACCAACTTAACGGTTCATCAGTCCTTTAGAAATATTTTAAATGTTTCATCAATCCATCGCTTCAGATACTAAGCGTGGACTCAATTCACAACTCTTCCATCCAAGAGATTCTTGATGGAGTAGGTTTCAGTCACCGTTTTGGCAATAACTTCAAATGAACCTGACCACAACGCATCCAGTTTGTTTCTTCTTCCAAAGCCATGTGTATCACAACATACAACTCTTTCCCCTATTTGATATTCTGCCAGAGCTGGTCAGTTCTTATCATCCATCGATTTCACTCATATCCTTTTTTAAAGCTGTATCAAGTTCTTGCAATTGCATATTGATCAGGATATTCATCAGTCAATTCAAATATTGCTCGGTACTCATCCCTGACATAGGTTCCACCACCAAATATAAAATTGGTAATAACGCGTCCTTTCTCCAATACAACAACTCAAGCTGCATTTTTCCCATTGCTGTATGATGACTAATATTGTAGGCAAACATCACTAAACTCAGGTACATTCCACATGCAGAAGTTCTTTCTGAAAAAGCTTCCTCAGCATTACAGCCAGCATTCCAGTTCACCCATTCTACTAGTCCATTAGTCTCCGGCTGGTAATCCCATCTTGGTGAGAGTCCCAAAATTGTAGAATCTTCTCAATTCGGCCATCAGGATCAGATGAACAAACATGATGATCTAATTCCTCTTGATCTTCATTGTTTTCACTTAAATTCACCAGGAGAAGTCGAATTTCTCAATGGCCCAGCATTAGTATCTCGGGAGCATACAAGGCTCCACTCTGGACTTCTTCCAGGGGCTTTTCAAACTAACCATACAACAGCTCAGGAATCTCCAATGTCAACCCTGCATTGACTATCATCTGCGATCCTGGCGGTATGGTCCTCTCATTCTTGATCCTCAGTGAAATTCCTTAGTTCTCTAGGATTTCTGCTGGCATTTCACGTTGCTTCCTAACAACCAATTGGTACCAAACTAAACAATGCCATCATTGTATATCAGATTGATAAAGTTGTTTTTCCAATTTGGTGGAGCTTCACCATCCTTCTGATATATCAATGATAACGTCTGACCCAATATGGTCAAATTATTATCCTCAAAGTTACATTTAACTCCATATTTTCATAGAAACTCCATTCCAATCATAATGTCATAGTTTTGGTTTGCCAAAACTATTGCTGGCGCAGATACCACCAATGACCCATGTTGTAGTGGCAAGGCGCTATACGCTCCAAAAGAGAAGGTGGTGTTTGGCCCAGCTGTCCCATATTCCTTCTTATGTTTCAAGTCCGGCTAGATTTTCATCCTCTTTACCAGCTTGGTCAAGACAATATTGATGGACGCTCCGCTGACAACAATCCCCTCACTCTTACTCTATTCACTTCTATGTCTATATATGTACACTCAGAGTATTGCAATATAGTGTTTTACTGAGTGAATAGTGACGTTATTAGCCAGATCAAGAGTGTGAATAATTTGTGCCAATAAATCAGGAAACGATTCCTTTATCACGCTAAGGGGGATTGACAAGTTGGCCTCATCTATTTGGACTTCAGATAATTATACAGGATTCTCAGGTTCTCTTGTCTGCCAGTTGTCGAGCATATGGCCAGGCAGCTTCCTTGATTATTTCAGGGTCTGTTCTCTTCACCCCAGCTCTGGTCATGGCATTTAAATCCAAATTGACCACTTGATACAGCTGATCCTGCTCATCGTCTACAAAAAGATCACTGATATCAATTTCCTAAGTCATAATATCGGGAGGAACAGGCTTCTCCACAGCTCTAGACTGTTCTCCATCTAGGCCGCGGACCCTTTTCCCAATTCCTTGATAGCTGATGACTCTTTCGCCTGAACCACATTGATCTGGTCCTTCAGCTTCTTACAGTGCACGGCAAAATGTCATTTCCTGCAACATTGAAAGCAGACCTTTTCCTTCTTATTCAACCATCTGAATTCTTTGGGCTTATTTCCCAGCACAGTTTGATTGGTCATCTCTTGAGCTCCTTCGCTTCCTTTCATGGGATTTAGATTGCTTACCAAATTGGATTTGAAGCTTCTATTTGGGGCATCAAATGTCGCTCCCAAAATCTTCAAATTATTTACCATTTGTGAGGTAGTTATTTACATTGTGAACATGGAAGACATCATGCAATTCAAATTGCGTTAGGGCTGAAGGGTCACATGCAAGGCGATTCTGGCATCAAAGCCGTCTAATACTTTCGCTCAGACCAGGATCTGCGGCTCCTGGTAAAACCAATCCATGAAGCTAGCTAGAGACTAGTATTTATGAAACTGGATTCCCATAAATTCCTGTTTGTGCTTTGACATGCACATCAGACTTCTGAGCTCTTTCATGGTGACCACCTTTGCCTCAGCATATGACCAGCTGTCCCCCTCCAGGTGATGTAACACTAAGTTCTGACAGTCAGAGTCTAGGCAATTCATGATCGTCAACGCCTTTTGATGATCCCCATAGCCCTACATGGTCATGTCAAACAGTCAGAAAAACGCTGGGGTGCTATCCCAATGGAACGTTGGCAATTTTGGTGTTGCCTTAATTTCCTTCGAGTTATCTCTGATTGATTCTCTCAGTTTGGCCACTCGGCTAACTTGAGGAGTGACTTTGGGCATCATATCCAAAATGGCAGCAAAAGCAGGCAGCATGTTCCTTGGGTTATTTGACTAACTTAAGTATCATGCAAAGACTTCTTTCTTTTGCATCGCATGCCATATCTGGCTCACAAGCACATTTGTGAGCTTTAAGTTCCTCCACTTGTTTAATAAATTTTGCTCTATATCCATACAGAGATTTTTAAAAAGAATGTGATCCGCTTCTCACTCCATTTTCAGGTATAAGGCCTCTCAAACGAGGTCTCCTTCTTTCTTTTTCAACAAAGTTACTTTCCCAATTAACTCTTTCCCAAAGCTTGCAACATTATCTAACCTTTCCACCTCCTTGGCGACTCATTCCACCAAGGCCTCAAATTCCAGATGGTCCGTTGAGTTTAGGACATTCTAATTCACAGTGGCTAACTCAGTCCACAGTTTGTGTAAATCATCTTTGTATGACATTCTTATAAATTCTTCAACTCAACTACCCCTGTAGTGAGCACCAACTTTTAAAATTTACTTGTTTGGTTATTTATTGGCAAATAACCCTAGTAATATTTTTACTGCACAGGTTCAGTTTCCTTGTGCACTTCATCACGTTGTATAGTATAATAGATTATCAATTGATAATAGTATTATGATTATTATCCATTTTGAGTATGAATTCTTATGGTTTAGCCCAACGCTCAGCCAGTATTCCCAATTAAATACTTGTGATGTCATAATCATAGGGGTTTGTTCCCTCGTTCTGTCCAACCTGTTTTTCACTGAGATTCCCTGGTGACAGTCTCTTCAGTCCTACACACAGTTGGCAGCAATCCCTTATTGTGTCTCCTTCTTCTATAGATCACCGCTCAGATAAACTCCTTTTCTCTTAAGAGTCTTTCAATTATCGCACACAGCAATAATATCCTTGAGAAGAATAACACAATGGAAGATAATGATAGTTTACTTCTTAGATTATATACCAAGTAAATAATTTAGAACTATCTATCTGTTCTCATAATTACTCCTTTTTTATTATAGTGAATCCTAAGAATTTATAGTGGGGATTCAGTCATCTAACCCTCATTTGACATCTCTTCAATGAAATGGCAGACGTTGTCATTGAATCACCCATCCTCATCATGGCAGCAATGGTCTTCCCCACCTTGGCTAGGATTCCGTCATTATAAATCCTTAAGACCTAAATGGAAAGAGTCAGAAAACGTATCCCTAACACTTTCCTCTCAATCCAAGTGAATCAACCATATTTGGCTAGCGACCTGCTTAGGAAATGGGACTTATTATCCATTAAGGCAGGTCACGCACCAACCAATCAATTTGCTAGTTGCAGGCAGCATCACTCGTTTTGCAACTTGCTATTCATTCCCAATCAGTCAGTGATGAAACCTGACTGATCCCATTCAGTACACTTGATAGTTAATCACTATCAGATGCCCCTATTTCGTGGCAACTCAACCCAATGAGATCTTAAGTATTCACTCAGATTGATCCCTGATGGATATGACCAGGAGAAGAAACCAAAATCCCTAAAACATAGATACTCTGAAACTTTAACCAACCAATTTCCAATTTTTTTCACCTTAAGAATTTTCCCTAGTGATTCCTGGTAATCTAGCAGGCTGGGAATATGGGCAAAAATCCCAACACTCCTCAATGTTCTTAAGTGTAAGTTCAAGTTTGATCAGTAGTGAGGGTCCTCTTACTATAACTAGTGAGCCAATACTAGTTCTAGCAGTCTCCTTAACACGCTCATTATTGGTATCCAAATATGCACCTCTAATTCCAGGGTATGGACTCTAGTATTGATGGTATCATCCTCCCTCACCAGTAGTTCAGAGCAATTTTCTCCACCCTCTGTGATACACCTCTATATCCGCATAATTTTAATTTTCTCAGAAGAACTATTGTGATTATCGCTAGGGTCTGATGGTGCATCCCCTGTAGTGAGCACCAAAGTCAGCTCACCGACCTTGACTCACTAAATTTTAGAGGCTGACTCGATGCTTAGGGGATCTGCTCTGCACAAATTAGGCACCATATAACCTTTACTAAAAACACAATCACTCTCATTATATAAATTCTCATCTGATGCTACCCCTTAGTACATCAATCACTTGTTTACACAGCCATATGTATGGTGAACTTCTTGACTTTCTTAGCTATTCTTAACATAATTTGGCCTTCAGGATCAACAAGGACCCTCTCAACCTCTTCTTTGGCGTTATCAGCACTAAGATATCCTCAATAGAGTGTCTTTTTCTAACAAGTCAATCCCAGACTGGTTACTGGCAATTACTGCATATCTGTCATACCCAGTTTGGTTACTGGCAATTGCTAATATGATTCAGCACAAGTTCAAACAATAAAGGATACAATAAGATTATGTAGAAAGGTTTTTTAATGAAATAAAAGATTAGGTTATCTTATATTTCAAAGAGAATATTCAAGATATGAAATGAATGAATTTTTATAAAATAATTGAGTTTTTGGGTATTAATATGAGGATTTTTCAAGATTCTCTTTTCAGACGTTTTCTGATTGCTGCTTTAGCCTCTTCACTCATTTGTAACCAATTCTTATATGTGTGAGCTCAATATCGCGGTGTTTATCCTGAACCTAGATGTTCAAGTCCTTTGTGCTAGGTCAAACTTCTAAGTCATGGCTCATTGTGCTCGTTTTGGTTATTGCTTTATTCATAAATCTTGTTATATGCATCCTGACTTTGGGTATGATCGATATTGCTCAGCAATGCACCTTGCATCATGGCTTTGAGTAACTCTAAAAATAGGATATTGACCTGATTTGGTAACATACACTTTTGAGACTCAGATGGCCATGTTGGGGGAATTCATTTCACTCACCTTTTATCATTGGTGGAAATCTGTATATTAGAACCCTAAAGGTATAAAAGGGTCGTTTTCATATGAAATTTGGGCAGCGTCATCATCTCCATATTGTAAATCCTCTAACTCAGTAGGGATAAAATTATTTCGCATTAGTCAGCCTTTCAAGCTTAAAATTTCGTGACTCATCCGTTCATATAAAAGGACCTCCTTTGCTCCAATTACAAATGTATAGGTCACCTGTGCCACCACCAATTTGGGTGTTATTTTGTATTATTCCACTGATTGAGGAATGACAAGGAGCACCAGTTGTGGTCTCTTCCGTGACACTTGGGAATATCCATGCAGCATTCTCAAGGGCACATACCAAAGTTTTAAGGAGCAATTTAGTAATTCTGTTACTTTGAAGGAAGTAATAAGTGGTTATAGGTTGCTTGGTTTGGACTTGAGAAATTGTTTTGGCAACTAGTTTTTTGTTGAAATGGGACCTTAGTCCAACATATAGTGTTTATTTTGATAAGCAATAAGTACTTCTTCATACAAGCCTGAGCCATAGTGAGGGAATTAACTTTGTTACAGCCTTGCTAACAGCTTACCTGGTGAGATAATTGTGGCGACTAATATGTCTTGAAATCCTTTTAGATGATATTAATAGACCTTTAAATCAATTAATCCATACATTTGAGGGCTTGCTAGAGACAATAGGATTAATAATGTTGTGTGATTTGGTTGGTAGACGAAATAAGCATGAGTGAGAAGCAGCACCATAGTTGCATACATCAGAGCTTAGGTTGGGCCACCAATAGATTTAATATAAATTCCCAGATAGCTTGTTTTTCAAATTCTCTAGCATCATCATGAGCTTATTTAAAAATTTAATGTGTAAACTTCTTGGGACAAATTGGACAATAAATTGCTTTGTGTAGCTATAGGGCTGGTTTCAAATGATCAAATTTTGGTGCACTTGAGTTTAAAACTGGCTTTTGTTTGTTACTCCATTGGAGTAGAAATCTTACAAATACGTTCAAATTTTACTCATTAACGCTTAAAATTAGTGATGACACATAAAAAAGCTTAGATCTTATACTAGTGAGAGGATGAAAGTAATACATTAGTGACACAATTCAATTTTCCTGGAAGGCGTAAATATTTGACATAGAATTCCGTCAGCTCATAACGCCATTGGTTACATCTGCCATTGAGTTTGTGTTATTAATTAGAAAACATAAGGCAGAGTTGTTATTGAAAATAGCGATGTTTTTGTCTAAAAGTAGCAATAAAAATTTCAAAAGGGCAAATATGAAGGCAAAATTTTATGTAGGTGTAATAACTGAGTTCCTCTGGAGCAAACTTTTAGAAATGTATTTGATAGGTAGGTATTTCTCATATCACAGTTGTGTCAAAGCTACTCAGAGGGCGATGTTTCTGGTATCAGTAAAGATTTAAATTTTTTTAAAGATTTAATAAAACAGTATAGGTATCCAAGTCATTGAGTTTCTATATTTATCAAAATTACTATGTTCAAATTTTAAGTTTCTCAGAATACCCTTTTCATCTGTAGACAGTATAGTGGTATAGTGGGACATATAGTTAGCTATAGCTGGGTATATTTGAGTAATAGTAGTTAAAAGTTATCAAAGAACTAATCAATTTGTTGGCATTCTTAGGGTATGGCCAGTATCATATAGTCTTAATTTATTTAGGATCAGTTTTATCCATTAGGTGTAATGATATGTCCCAATAATTTAAATCCTTGGGTGCACTGAAATAGCTTTACTTTTAATATTATAGTTAGGCGTTTAGATCTGATCAGATACAAAAACTAGAACTTGCGGTGCTTCTCAAATTTAAAGAACAAATGGGGATACATTCAAAGTAGATGATGACATAGTAGTTGGTAATATTGCGGCATCTGTTCTTCACATCTAAAAAGTTTACAGCGCTCCAGTGTTTTAAATGTCATGGATGCATCATATCATATTGGCACAGGTAGAAACGCACTTAACAACAGGTATACTTTACAATAAGTTAATAACCTCTAAGCCAAGAAACAAAATCAACGGAATAAGTTTACAAAAGAGCTTTATAAAGAAATAAAGCGCATTGTAGACTTCTAGTTCTGATGATCAATTTGGGCCTGTTTATGGTGACTTTAGGTAGTTTTTGATAGCAGCCTACTTAAAGTAACTGATCCCCTTCCCAATGAGACTTTCTCCATTATGTGCTATTCCAAAATCCAAAATCTCCAGAGAGCCCAACTATTGCGCAACTTACTGCACTAAGATGAATAACGTCATTTGCAGAAAGTTTAAGCAGAGACAAGATAAAAGTTCCTGCAGTATGGGTAATTTTATCAACCATTACTTTGACTAATAAGAGACAAAGGACAAAAAACAAGAACCTTCATAAAAACTCTTCAAGAAACATTTTACGCTGACACAGAGGCAATTTTGTAATGTAAAAAAGTGATTCTATTAACTGGGTCATAATGACAATGTAAATTAAGGTAAATTTAAGATAAGTTGAAGCGCTGGTGGTTAACAAGAAATTAACTTTTTTGCTAATTTTATCATCAATAGTTTCCAGATTTTAAAATATGTTACATCTTATCACAAATGTTGTCCAATAAAGTTATTAGATAGGTATTTGATCCCTAAATTACCATTAGTGTAATGGACAAATTTATTATACCTCTTATTTGCTCATATTAGTTATATAATAATAATAAATAACATAAAGAATCAGATGTCTGGCCTTACGCAATTGCAAATAATTCCCAACTCAACCAAACATCATGAAACAAGAAAAAGAGGGGTACATTGGGTCACTCTGACACCATGGCCTTAAGACGGGTTTTCTGCTGATACTTCTTTACTTGATTGGCATGCACCCAGGTAATAAAGTAACCCTTGTTGGGATCTTTCCAGAATCTTTGTCTGTGGACATTTTATCTATGATCTCAACGTGCCCTTTCCATGTTTTCTCTAATTTTCCTGTTCTATAAAAACCATTAATAATATTATAGTATAGGACTTGCTTCCCAACAGTAAAGGTGGGTAGTGTCTATAAGGCCTTGTTGTCCCAAGTTTTTGTTTTACAGTCTAGCAACGCATTAGTAGGCTTTGGCCTTTAACTGATCCAAAGTTTGCATGATTTATCTATGTAACAAGTAGGACCCATATTTTCCTTGAGAATGCAGAAGTATAAAATTTGGGGGTAATGCAGAATGTTTCATGTATAATAACAGAAATAGTTGCCGCCTCATTAAAAGATTAAAAATTAATTTATAGGAAAATTTAACAAAAGACAGAAAAGATTCATTTTGGATGATTTACCCATAGACAGCTTCCAAAGGATACTGAAAAGTGTACCTTTTACTCTTTTTGGTGCAATTGGTGTCCGGGTGATAAAGGGCCAACAACACCCCTTGAATACACATCAAATAATTCAGCTTAGGAATTTTTAGATGTGATTAGTAAAGTTACCTAATAGAATTAACTTTAGACAACCATGCTGAAGCAAGATCATCTAAAAAATACCTAACCGTTGCTGTTGTGCATAATTCCTTGACTACTTTGGCCTCCAACCACTTTGTGAGGTGTAAAATGGACATAATAATATACTTGAAATACCCACAACTGTTGGACAAAGGGCCTACAACGTTGACAGAGATGACTTTTTAAGCAAAAAATGTTTAAATAGTTGGTAAAAAGTGGCTTCTGTTATGGGGCTTTAGCTTGACATTCCTGAAAGACATTAAGAGTGTCATAGATATTGCATGATAATCAATTCACAATAATATTGTGAATTCAACTGGTTGAGTGGTTTCTTATAACGCCCATGCTCATATTTTTATGATTTTCAACAAACTGTATCAATCCAGTCAGTTGGCCTATAAAATAAAACACAACAATTATCTATAATGTTATATAATTTCATTTTTAACATGGGATGCTTCCCTCATGTTTTCTAAGGTGCAGTAAACTTCCTTAGGCTCATCTCCATAGCGCTGCATTACCATATTGTCAAACAGTCCATTATTCCAGATTGCTCGTTAAAGCCACAATAGGCAGCAAGAGAAACTA
Source organism: Massospora cicadina (assembly GCA_022478985.1). Lineage (NCBI taxonomy): Eukaryota > Fungi > Entomophthoromycota > Entomophthoromycetes > Entomophthorales > Entomophthoraceae > Massospora > Massospora cicadina. Next base: position 82,693 of record JAKSZP010015820.1, read on the forward strand.
ATGGCTAATTTGTGTTTTATTATGGTGAGTTTTTGGATCTAAAATCATATGCTTACAGTTCAAAGCTCATCTGGACAGCCGCTCTTTTAAGCTCTTGAAGATCATGTAACCACAAATGAGAATAATGACCAACTACCACTTTAAAGTGCAAACTGGGGACATAAAACTGGAACTTTCTACATGCATAGATAACATCCAGATACATTATTCAGTTCTTATATTGTTCCATTTTTGCACATCCAAATTTCAGTACAATAAGCCACAGGGTGCTCATCACTTCCTTGTCATTTTGAGATAGCACTGACCCTATGGAAGTGAGGGGCGTGTCCATTTACACAATAGATGTTTTATCAAAGTTAGGGTACATAAGTATTAACCATTTTTGGCATGAAAAATCCTCAACTTGTCAAAATTCAACCAATCATTTCTTTTCACTCATATGATACTCTTATTTTTAACAGCTGAAACATTTGGCCACTAATTTTACTATTTTTCTAAAAACCGACAGGTTTAGCTGATCATCTCAAGAAAAACCTGAATGTCTTGCTTGTTAATCAGCCGCATCATTTTTTTAATGTCCTAGATCTCAACGTGCTTGGCATCAAGCCCTTATTATCAATAATAGAAACTAGATATAAAGATGTTTTAAAAGAAGTTAAAAATTTCTCAGCTTGTTTTTTTAGTCAGATTTATCAATATGGCGTAAGACTTCCTCAAAGTGCTATAATTGTTCTTTAAACGTTCTGTATATTATGTTTTTATTTGTAAGGAGAGTGTCTATAATTCTTCTATTTCCAGCATGGAAGTTCACAGTGCACAGGGCCAATGCCAGGAAGCTAGCTGATAGTACAGAAGTTTTAGAGCCCTGCAGAGGGTGCTTGAACTAGAGTAACTTAGGTAGGAAAGGGTTATCCATAGAAGAATTAACCAAATGGGAGCGTTGCGGTTCATGGAGGGGTGAGGATTAAACGTTTTAGGTTGGAGGGAGCCTGTGCGGCCCAAAAGTGCACTGGCGGTTAGATTTACTATTGTACAGATTAAACGGTTAACTTGCACAAGACCTCCATGAAGAGTCCATGCACAGGAATATCCAGGATAACATAATTAAGACGGTGTACTAAAAAAGGGATTTTATAAAATGGAAAAGTCAACCAACAAGTAAGATTGGTATTGACATGGGAATTTAAGGAAATTTGGCAAGACAATCAGTTGAGGGAAGCAGGTCAAAGCTGAGGCATGCCAATAGGTGCACACTTCCATTAGGCAAAATGCTAAATTGGGTAATTAACCAAACTCAGTTGATTGATTCTAAAAATGGCTGACCTGATCTGGAAAGTGCAAAAATGAATGGGTTTCGAGACCCTGTTCACTCAAAAACTAAATTGAACCATTTTCCATCATAATAAAGCTATTTAATTTTTACACCCCTACTCTCATACAGGGCCAACCTTCGCTTGCTTCCATAGGACTAACTCAGGCATATTTTGCCCTCACCCAGCATTGGTCTATGGTATGCTTGAGATAAGGGAGGCCTGCTAACTTCACCTTCTTGGCCTCCCTGCAAGCAGCTTTGTCTCTTACTTTGGTCCCAAGGATGATGACATTCTTTGACCATGACATTATCCTCTCCTCCTGATGGGACTTGACCCCCTCCAGGGGCTTACACCAGGGAAAAATTCTTGTGAGCTGTGGCCAACAACATTGCAGCAACGGTTTGTTTGGGTTGAGATCCGGCGGCCTGAGGGAAACGCTTATGGAAAGCTTCAATCAGGTCTTGGGCATGCACTCAGTCACGCGCTGGTACCCAACTGTTCTCTTCAGCGTCAAAAACCTTCCAAGATACCAGATACTCAAGTCTTCTTTTCACAATGTGGGAGGCTAGTATTTCATCCACAACCCACTCTGGCGCCCCATCCACGAGTTAAGCCTTGGGAATCTCTGGTGGGGGCTCTCAAACAACGTCAATTTGCTCTCATGAAAGACAAAAAAGATCTGAAACAAAGGGTGAATATTGAACTGGTATGTGGCATGGCCCACCTTTCTGACAACGTGGTAAGAGCAAATCCTCATTGGTCCCAGCATCTTGCATGGCTGCTTGATAGGGATGTTATAAGCATCAAGCATCACGAGGTCCCCTTCTTTGTACGCTGGACCCACTCGTTGCTTACCATCAGTATTATCCTTACAAACTTGCATTGTCGCCTCCAAACTCGTGGAAACCCCTGGTGGACCTTCATAATATTTTTGGCAAAGACCACCACCGCTTCAATTTTGGATCCACAGCTGGGCTCCATGTTAAAGGCGGGTTATAACCATAGTTGGCGAAAAAAAAGGGAACAACCAATTGATGAGTGCAAAGTGTTGTTGTATCTGAATTGGGCCATAGGAAGGTGAGAAACCCAATCTTAATGATCTTCAGGAGATACACCGTATGAAATGTTCCAAACACTGGTTCACTCGTTCAGTATGCCCATATAATCGGGGATAATAGGAAATTGTACGGCTGTGGCGAATCTGAAGCTTCTTACGCAACTCTTTCCAAAAGACGGAGGTAAACTGGGGGCCCAATCACTGATAATTTCTTGGGAACCTCATGAAGCGCAAACAACTAAGTGACAAAAAGCCTAGCCATCTTTGCCATGGTTATTGTCGTTCTGCAAGGAATAAAGTGGGCAAACTTCACAAAACGGTCCACCACCACCATGGTGGCATCATAACCATCAGAGACAGGTATTTTACAATGAAATCCACAAAACAGGAAAGTCCAGGGCTCTTCAGCCTTTTGAACTGGTACCAACAACCCTAGTAAATGTTGTCAATTTGGTTTCATTTGATTTCAGATCAGGCACACTATACAATACCGTCCCACCTGAGCAGGCAAGCCCTTCCAATTGTAGGTGCGTCATATTAACTCCAAGGTCTTTGCTTTCTCAGGATGACTAACGGTGATTCCATCATGATGGTCCCAGATGATTTCCAGGCGCGGTGGTCCAGCGGGAACCCATAGGCGCCCCTGAAACCACACCATCTCATCCTTTACGTGATAACTCCTGGATAAATCCTCCTGATTCAGAGCGCTCTTAGCAAGAACCATAGTATATTCAGCTGATAATGGCTGAAAAAGGACTACCTTTCTGAACATACTGTATTCCTCTGCATTTTCCAAAAAGTGCAAGCGCTGGCGTGTTGGCCGTGGAGATGGGAAGCTGAGATAAAATCTTATCCGGTGGAATCATCAACTGGGTGTTATAAACCTCCACCTCTTTTGGATCAAGAGCTAAAGCAGCGTTGCGTCTCAAAGCATCTGCCAAACCATATCCCTTTCCCTTGGTGAACTCATACGAAAATTAAAATTGAGCAAGGGTCTCATGCCAACGGGTCTGATGTGGGGTTAGGACATGAGGAGTGTAGTACAGCAAGGCATGGTGATCTGTACATACACGGAAAAGTTGGGAGGAGCCATGCAAGTGGTGCCGTAAATAAGTCAGCGCCTCCACCATTGCTAGTAACTCTTTGTCATAAACCGTGTAATTCAACTCAAGCAGAGACATTTTCCTAGAAAAATATCCCACCGGATGCTCTATCCCATCTTCGCCTACTATATCAAGGCAGCCTCTATGGCGACTTTGGAGGCATCAGTAGACACGATGAACACCTTTGAAGGGTTGACATGGAGAAGGACAGACGTGGACACCAGCATGCACTTCACAGCTCGGAAAGCATCCTTCAACACTGGGGACCACTAAAGCACCTTGGCACCACTAGCCTTATACAAGGGTGCTGCCACCTCAGAAATATTGGGCATGAACTTCTTGAGGAACATACACGCCCCAAAAAACTCCTCAATTCCTTCACTGAAGTGGGGGTGGGCCACTCACGAATTGTCTTCTACTTGTCTGGAGCTATCATATGTCCTTAGTAAAGCATGACGTTGCCCAGAAATGTGACCTGGGACTTGAAGAATTCACACTTGCTGATCTTTAGTGTAAGGCGGGCTGCCCTTAACTTCTCCGCCAATTGCTGAAGGTGTACCGCATGGGACTTATGATTTGGGAAAGCACCAGGATATCGTCCATGTAGGAAACCGCGCATACCCCTAACAAGTCCCCAACGCTGCATCAATGCCGCGTTGAAAGATAGCAAGGGCATTCTTAGGCCCAAAGGGTATGACCAGAAACTGGAAAATCCCTTTTCTGGTATGGAATTCGGTTAAACACTCTTCTACCTTCTTAATCCAAATCTGATTGAACGCATTGAAACAATACAGCTTGTAAAAGACCTTAACCTTCTCCACATAGCGCGCAATCTGAGAATCCAAAAGGATGGGATGTAGATCTGGGATAGTGACATTGTTGAGGTTCCCATAGTCTACGCATGGGTGTAGAATACTATCAGCCTTCTCAACAAAGAGAAGTGGGAGCATACTAGGGAGCTACGCTGAAAAATCGCGCTTTTGGCTAACTGCTCCTTCACCCACACATCTAACGCCTCTTCCTCCCGGACAATTAATGGGTAAATGGGGGAAGATATATGAACCAGATCCACAGTGAGCTTGAACTCACAATCAAACTCAGAATGATCAAGTAGTGCATTAGATGATGCTGAATCGAACTGAAGATTCTAAACCCCCCAAACAAGAAAGTAGGGGAACCTCCACGGTGGGATTCAGCTTAGGGGCAAGGCTAAGGTGTGAAGGTGTGGCCAGTGGGGCAATTCGCCCTGGATGTTAGCCTCAAACAAAGGAACAACTAATGTGCGACCATTCTTTAATGTGAGGGCTAGAGTATTCTCTTTCAAGTTGGTTCTGACGTCAAACTTCTGCCACCACTCCACACCCAAAATGATAGGGTACAAGAGGCTTTTGATAGCTTGGAAGTGATTGGATAAGTGGTAATTGCCAACCTGATAGTCCACTGACCCAATGATCTTCATAGTGGGAATACCTTGGGACGCCCCTCTCCTAACCTTCCCACCTGGAAAGTAACTCAGCTGAAGGTAGTCAGCTAGGCTTTGGTCCATAATTTTTTCAGAGGCTCTAGTATCTACCAGAATAGTGGAGCTAAAATTACCTAAAGGGGATGAAAGAGTTGCAGTCAGTAGAAAGTTCCCTGAATGGTCTTTATTTAAAGCAGGAAACGCCAGTACATCACCAACAAACCCTTTATCTGGCATTAACATGTCGCCCTGGTATGTTTTAGAATAAAAAAGTGGTGAGGGATATTTGGCCACTCTTACTAATGAGTCCACATATCCCACCATATCTTCAGCAGGGGCATAAACATTATTATTTTGTAAAGGCAGCGCCTTTTCCACTTCCTGAGTGCTGCAAATTATGAAAGTGGTCAAACGGGGATTTTCTGAGGTGATTTGATACACAGGAGTAGTTTCATATCTGAGCCATGAGAGAGCAAATATGGTTCAGAGGTATATATGGGTTTTTCGTTATAAAACTCATTTTTAGACGTGAATGACCCTATTCCCATAACATCAATGGATTTCTTGACGTTATCTAAGGCCATCACCCCCACGCCCAACTACGCAGATTCCGCCAGCACCATCTGAATGTGCTGCCAAATTAAAACCAGTTTGTTTATATTGATTTTGTAAATTTTAATGGGAATATAGGAAATCATGAATTTTTGGACCACGAAGCATCCTTAACCACAGATATGAGTATGAAGGGTGGGTACTTTTCAGTTGGAAACAGCCAAAATAATGTTGAGAGTCTCCAACTTTTGGGATAAGGAGGAAACTGGTGCAGCTGACCACAGCTGAAGTCCACACCCTGAATACACCATTTACGCTTTGTGAAAGTCTTACTTGAAGAAAGTTTATGCACATAAAATAAAGTGGTTGGTTGACAAATGTAAGGAGAGTGTCTATAACTCTCCTGTTTTTAGAGTGAAAATGCACGGTGCACAGGGCCAACGCTAAAAACTAGTCAATAGTACAGAAGTTACTAGAGCCCTGCAGAGGGTGCTTGAGCTTGAGTAACTTAGGTAGAAAGGGTTATCCATAGAAGAATTAACAAAAAGGAGCGTTGCGGTTCATGGAGGAGTGAGGATTAGCCGTTCTAGGTTGGAGGGAACCTAGGTGGCCCAACAGTGCACTGGCAGATAAATTTACTGTTGTACAGATTAAATGGTTAATATTTGGTGAGCCCTCCATGAAGAGTCCCATGCACAGGAATATCCAGGATAACATAATTAAAGCGGTGTACTAAACAAGGGATTTTATTTAAGGGAAATTCAACCAACAGGTAAGATTGGTCTTGACATGGGAACTTTAAGGAAATTTGACAAAACAATCAGTCGAGGGAAGCAGGTCAAAGCTGAGGCATGCCAATAGGTGCACACTTCCATCAGGCAAAATGCTATATTGGGTATTTGAACGAACTCATGTGATTGATTCTAAAAACGGCCAACCTGAGCTGGAAAGTGCAAAAACTGAATGGGTTTTGAGACCCCATTCACTCAAAAACTGAAGCAAACCGTTTTCCATTGTAACAAAGCTAGTTCATTTTAATGCCCCTACTCTCATACAGGGCCAAACTTCGCTTTCTTCCATAGGACCAACTTGTGCATATTTTTCCTTCACCCAGCATTGGTCTATGATATGCTTGAGATCAGGGAGGCCTGCTAACTTTACCTTCTTGGCCTCCCTGCAAGCAGATTTATCTCTTACGTTGGTCCCAAAGATGATTCCATTCTATAACCATGACAGTAATATCCAGACGAACTAACATGCAGGAGATTTTAAACCTCCTGAGATATCATCAATTGTGCATTGTAAAGTTTCAGGAAATTACATAATTCATGAGCATCAAAGTGGGTTAACAATCTTAAATCTTTAATCAAGTACATTTCTCCTGTTCATACTTATGCAAATAAATTTTACAATACCCCTGAAATTAAATTCATGGCCAAAAATATTGCACACTGTTTAAGCGGTCTAAGCATCACTAATGTGTGGGAAAAAGGATAATATTCTAATTAGTGATAACATTAAGCTTCTAATAATCAATTAATGCGCAATTGGAGCCATCTTTATTTTTTATATTTAGTACAGGGGAGGCCAAGGATTCATGGACGGCACTAACATCCCCAGTTGAACTAGCTAGGTAATTTCCTCATATATTTTTTTCATCAGTCACTTTGAAAGTTCTAATAAGACGCAGGTAGATGGGTGATAATTTCCGATATTGATAGGGTTTTCACATCTTGTGCACAGCCCAAATGAAAAATTATCCCTAATAGAAATATATTTTGAACTTTTTTAGTAAAGCTAATGATTTATTTTCCACTTCCCAGTATGACCAGAGAGTTTTTTTGCAAGGATTAATGGACAAAATGTCTAACATTACTCGCCAAAATACTTAAGCTCAACCAGATTGCCAAAACTCCTGGATTTTTTGTACTTCTTCTACAAGTATAATATGCACATAAGCAACAAATTTTGATTTGACTTAATTTAGGGGTTAGGAATATAAATTAGCTAACAAAACTTAAATTTAGCCATTGTTTGAAGAATGATACCAGTTACAGAAACTTGTTTACAGTTTAATTAAAAATTATTTATATCAAAACTCCATATTCCTGATAAAATAATCTTTTAGTTATAGACCACAGTTTTATTTTATATCTCAGTGGAATAGTCATAATATTGTTAGCTTTAAGTGGATTTGTTTTATATCTATATTTTTAGCTAGCAACTTCTTGTCCATTTACTTTTTGTGATACTTAATTGCCACTATGCCATCTGTAGAGGCAATATTTATAAACGCCTGATTTTGGCCCGCAGAGCCGCTGTCCTTCCAGTCATAATAAAAAGGATGTATTTTATCTAATATTTTCAGCGCATTCTCCATAAAATTTTTAAGTCCACAATTAATCATAAAAGAGGTCCCAATAAGAAAGATATAGCTATAATTTTTAAAACATTACCCAGAGCTAATACTACCAATGAGCTAAAACGCAGCATTAAAGCACTCTAAGGTCCTTCAGATTTTTAAAATGGGTCAATGTTCCATATTGGTTACAATGATCCGTATTGGTTGCAAGGTCAAGTCGTTTCACTAGGTGTGTAAACATAATATCTTTTTGTGTCTCACTATTCATGGTATCTCTTGTCATGGGTATATACTGTAATATCAGGAAGGTGCACTTGGAATAGTAAGCATAAGAGGTGTTTATAAATTTTCCATTGGGATTGTCAGATTGACCTAGATAAGATTCTAATGTTTTCATAATTTAGGTCTTGATGCCCTTTAACTCTCCAAATGGTCTGGCCAGATGGATCCTATCCAACTTGGGCCATTGCTAGAGGTGACCAAAAGCTCTTGCTGCTCCGCTTGCTAGACATAAGGCTTTATTAATACTTTCTGTGCTAATTTGGCTTCATGTTCCTTCTGCAAGTTAGTGGTCACAGCTAACACATTGTCAACTTTCATCTGATGAAACGCATGGGGTGGGGCCTCAGAGTTATTATTTACTCAATTTACTAGCGTATAAGAGCTATTTTGGTTTTCATCCAGTGGGTTCTTTGGATGATTGCAGAAGTAGGGTACCCCTTGACTACTCATTCTCTTAATATCCCAGGTTATCATCAGCTGATTGGCTTACCATATGGACTTGTGACTTTGGGAGAACATATAGGCATCAATTTGCTTAGTACACTCTTTTAAAAAAAGTGACAAGTCATGGATCAAATAACCTGTTTATCAGAACAAGGCTCAGAGGCTTAGGAAATATTTTTTGACAAGATAACCAATTACTACTATTTCAAGGCTTATGGTAATTTCAGTAAGGGCCTTAAAGAAGGTAGTGCAACAGCAGAAATAATTTAACATCTTAGTGATATTATGGAAGCATCAGCACTGGTAACAAAGCCTAATACAACTCCTTGTAAGGCTCACAACCATGGTGAATGAAGTTCTAATTATTAAAGTCATTAATACCGTGAGCCACAAAGAAATATTTACACCTCCTAGTAGACCCAATTAGCAAAAACTTCCAGATCATTTTTCTAAAAGATGTGTTAAGGTAATGTTTCTTCCAGTAGTCCTTTTCGCTCAATCAAATTCATTTGTTAATGAGGTCCTTGGCGTTAGAGTAAATCAGATCATATCCTTTAATTTTGACATATTTAATTTTGAAATTCAGTGTCCAGGGAGTGCATTGGCGTCACCATTTTTCCCTTTTTTTAAAAAGGCTCCATTCATTAAATCTTAAATAAGTCTTTGGAATTGTACTTTTTTATTCTTGTTAAATTTATGTAAGTTAAAAGGTTCAAATGTAAATGAATTTAATCGCCATTGGGCTAAAGGGCGCACTTTGATCCCATATGACTTTCAGGGTTTAAGATATTCATGTGGGAACAAAACGTCTTTGAGCCACCCAGAGTGTCCTGAGTAGAAGATAACTGGGATACAAGCAGAAGTAGCACGCATATTGCAAAATGGTTGCATTGGAGTCTTGTGAGAATTAATTCTTAACTTGGGGGAGGAGTTACTTGTGTTTTAGGATGTTTGACCAGTCCTGCCGTTATAAAAGAGAGGTTAATAAGGTAATAAAATGCCCATAAACGACGCCTCATTACCTTCAGTGTTAGTCTCAATCAGAAAAAATCTACCAATCATCAATAAAGGTAATCAAGGTTTGTTTACTTGACTAACCCTGGTGATATCCGCAAAGTTCATTCTGAATCTCATTATACAAACTAATCTATAATATGTGAAAGATGGCGGCGTATCACCTTTATCATGTTTTTAACACAATAAACTTTTTTCATCCAAAAGATAACTTTTGAGTCAAGGTTCTCACTAACAATGGACCTTACTTTCTGCCCCTGGGTTTTAATTTGGAGAAGCAAAGAATCAATCTCCTGATATAAATTAATGTTGGAGCTAATGGCTACATCCAAATCCTCATCTAGGCCATAAAGGAGACATCAATGAAGTTTAGTGTCTTGCACTAATTTGTCTAATAACTGATTGTGTCTAAATAACTTTCAGAAATTCGGCCGTCATGAAAATTCAATTTGTCATACCAAAAAATAATAGCCTCAGAAATAGGTTGTTGGGCCTCATGGTTGGCCTCTTCAGCATGAGTATGTTGTTCCAATTTTGTCCACAAGCAATTTTTAATTTGGATGCAGTGGTAGGCAATAATGGTATTCCATTGAGATGTTTATCCCCAGATTATCTATAATGTCAGAACAATATGCTCTAGATCAGCATTGAGCTTGTTTGTTTTTCCAAAAAAGGCAGTAAGTCAAGTGGTGCCTACTACCCATTTTCAGGTGAAAGGCTAATTTTAATTTCTAAAAAATACTAGATTTGCGGCCACTATAAACTCCCTCAACTGCATAGTATTTGATATGTTAGAAGGATTAAGCTCCTGTGTATAGTTATCATTCAACTATAATAAGACATAAAAAGTACTCCAGGTAAGTCCCACCAATACCGCCGCACATTATCCTGAAATTTTTAAATTTCAAAAATTCTGACAGTTTATGTTATGATGTTCAAGGTACATTAATCAAATTTGCTAAGGAATGTCAAAATTGAGTCCCTAATTTCACCATACTTCCTATTGTTTCCATGAAATCCCTTTCCAAATTTTTATGGATTTTGCTTTTGATTAAGCGCTGGACCTCCAAAGATTGAGAGCGCCTTAATATAGAAACTCTAAAAAAAGTTTAAAAAGCTAAATTGGGAGCACTCAATCATGGAATGCTCTATTACCACTACCAACTTCATTCTTGTGATAATACTTGAACTGACCCTCTTCTCCCAACTTTAAAATTAGGAATAATCAGCATCATGAGAAGTTTTAATCCAATAGCTGAAGCTCCCAAGAACAGCTTGGTGATCCCTAAACCACAGTTTATATTTTGAAAACAGTTCACTTACTTAAAAGGTTACTGGCCCTTTTTGTTTAAAATTTATCATTTCATTTCTAATAAAATAATCCTTTAAGCTTCGTTGGTTTTTATATGTGTCATCTTTTACGCATCCCTTAGAATCATGGCGCCCATTGAGTCCATTTTAATGCAGTTGTGAAGATGGATCTCATTTTGTCAACTATATGGCTATGGGGCCAACTTATTCTTGTTTTATTGGTGCCTTGGGTGGTTTTCCAGAACTGTTCAATACTCACCAAAGCAAATATAGGCTCCCTCAAGCCTTACAGAACCGGCGTTTAGTTCATACCCCTTTCTAATAGCAGCTTGAGTTTGGTTCTATCTTACAAAACGACAGTCATAAGATCATGAGTATTTTCTTCAAATCATTAACTAACAGGTAATTGTTTAAAAATTTTGCTTCCATTAATGCAGCCAGGCCGCCAATGGCATTATGTTGATGGGCAATAGTCTACTGAGCTTGCAAATGTAAGGTGAATGTATCATGAATAACCTTACTAAATTGCTCTTTGGAGGCAAAATAAACACCTTTATGAGAGCCATTCAATGAAATAACTATAGTTCCTATTATAAAAAATCTCAAAATTTGTGATCAAAAGACATGGACAATTTGTCTTCTTGTCATCTGTAGCAGTAAGACAATATCTATGGATTAACCATTTGAACACCATGGCAATTTGTGAAGTTAGGACATTATAAATTTGAGTCAACACTTGAGACTCCAATTGACTATCCATAGTGAGCTCTATGTTTAAGCTTTTAGCTCAAGATTATTATAAATACTTTTTTGAAAGTAAGAGAAGGTAGCTTCTCTTTGGTACAAAGGCTTCAAAAAATATTTTTACCAAAGCTGATGGCAAACTTACCTGTTTTGGATTCATAGTTACTAAAGTAGTGCCCAGGGATTCAGTAAGGACCCCAGTAGTGAGTATTAAAATGTTAAAAGTTAGTGCTAGTGAACATGTTTTCAAATACACAGGTGGAAAAAACTAAAAAACAAGTATACTGAAAGAAAACATGACCTAGAAACCAAGAAACAAAGACTTTATTTGTTGCAAAGGAGTTTTTAGTATAAAAAAGAAGCATACCAGAGACTTCAAGTTCTGGTAGTGGCGTTGGGCTCGCTGTGGGCGTTCTTCAGGCTGTGCTTGATGGCAGCCTACTTAAAGTAACAAATACCCTTTGAAATGACACTTGTTTCATTAGATGCTATTCCTAAACTTCTAACTTCCCATAGATTCCAACTGTCAGGAGTGATAGGATTTGTGCCAGCTCAAATCAGGTTTAATAGTGATTAAAATACAATCTGCTCAAAGAAGTATCATTGACGTGAAAGCAGCTAGAATTGCCATGAGCAATGAATCCCAGATTTGCTGCAAAGGCTTGAACTCTTTCAAATCCGCCAAGGTAATTTCTAAAAATCTTAACAGTCAGCAATCGTTTAAATCTGCAAAGTTGATTTTAAATGATTGCAACAACTGAATATTTTGCATACCGCCTTTTTTCTCTGGAAACCATCTATTCTATGTGACCCCAGAACACAACTAAATCCATTAAATAACTCTTAATCTAAAAAAAGGATCTTCGTTTTTGCTCTAATTTTGCTAAGTTTATACTAATGATATTGCCTATAACCAAAACAGCAATATTTTACCTGTGCACAGCTAAGCTGCCAAGAGATTTCTTTTAAAGACTTAAAAGCCTGCTAGATATTTTCTCCGGAACTAACTTGATTAATAATTGTGTAGCCTCTAAAAACCTGCTTCAAACTTTAACAAAAAAGTCATCACCAACCATTGGGCAACTTATTGCACTGAGTCATATTAGGCCAAATGTAGAAATTTACATCAGAGACATAGAAATTAATTCCTACAGGTTGGGAAATGTTTTCTAATAGTTTTACTAATAGGGATGAGGTACTACAATAAAACAAGATCATAATAATAAAAAACTCATAGCAATGGTTTTACTCTGCCAAAGAGGAGAGTAAAAGAATGTGAAAGAGATTTGATAAATGGCATAAGGCTGATCTGGTACAAGATAAATTAATGTTTAGGGTCAGTGATGGTAGTGTAGTGAGTCATCAATCATATATCAATAACTTATCAATGGCTTCTGACATAACATATTTTGCAGTTTTTTCTTCAATGCAGATCAATAAGATTTTTATTTTTGAACTAATTTCTAGATTGACATTGATGTAATAACCATATTGATTGAGCCTATTTATAAAATTATTAGTTAATTATAAAAAATTAGCATAGATGCTCATATAGCTGCCAAACTAAATTTCAGCAAAAAATATTTCCAACGGGCAACATGTTTTATTTTAGTGGACGTACTTGGTAACAAAGCAGCTTTTTTTGAAATTAAATGATTATCCATTCAAGTTGATATCAGAGAATAGGTCAAAGTTAGTTGAAAAATTTGACTCCTCTATTGCGTTGAATGTGTCTAAGAACAATGGCAATGGGCAGGCATTTTTCTTGTTCGCTCAGTTGAGTAGAATATAATCTATGCACTTTCATTAGTTTCCATTAATATTGGGCAAAATCAACTGGAAAACCCAGATGGGTTGGGAAAAAAGATATTTCTGCTAGCCAGTCCTTTCTTATTTTATTTTTTAAAAACTGTTCACAGGCTTATGACAAAAAATATGGTCTTTGAGCAATTGGTTTTGCAATCCTCAAACTAATATAGTTTTGAGAAAGTTAGGTAAAGGGACATTACAGTGTCGTGCTAAATATTAACTATTTTATCTTTACCTAACTGGAGTAGTTTTCCTCATGTGTTCCTAATAAATCTTCAAATTTGTATTTGTTGTTTAATCAATGTGTATAGGTGAGAAAAGTTGAGTAAGTGATTCTTTAAGTGTGCCATTATTGTTATATTAGATTGGTAATGGTTTGATATCTTACCTGGTAAAATTGCCATTGGTCATTTTTGATGATGGCAAGTTTCTATATTTTTAGAGAGCTTTTCAGAATAATATCATGTAATATATTTGTACAAACTTAATATCATTGATCAAAATACTTAGTTGACAATTTTCATGTGTGAATTTATGACTTTACCACAACAGGTCTGTTAAATTTCTGCTCAATAAGAAGACTAGGCCGCTTTGGGACCATCTAGTACTAAAAAAAGAAGACTAGGCCGCTATTAAGTATATCTTCATGACTAATGTCAATCAGGTACTTTTAATAAATATATTGACCTATGACCTGGAGTTCATGTATATGAAAAGGTGCACCTAAAAAGATACTTGGATACAAAGGTTCCAAGATTAGTGCTAAGGGCCTTGGGTTTTTAATTGATTTTTGAAGTGAGCTAAGGCATATGGTTAAATGCAAATTTTTTCAATGAAGGACTTGACATAAATAAATCATCAAGTGATTCAGGAATACTAGATTGTTTATAAAACTTATCAGCTATATTCCTATCTGTCTTTGGAATAACTGGCCATTGAAATTTAGCTGTGGAAGTTTAAATATGAGCTAATTCATTAAAATTTGTCTCATTTGGTGGTTGTATTAAAGGTGTTAAATGAGGTTCTAGTATGCTTTTAATTACATGTGTTTGAGGCTAAATACTATGATCAATCCCACGCTAGTGTCTTTGACAAATTTTTTGTGAGGGGCAATTCTTTCCAATCTGAACTTACTTAAAGAGAGTCATCATATTATAATTCATGGGTATACTTTGGGGTTTAAATGTTTTTGGGGTATTATTATATTGTAATCATCAATTTAATCTTTTTAAGGGGTTTGTCAACTTTATTAGGTTTTAGCCTTCTTCAATTTTGCTTCTTTTGGTGACATATTCCTTAAATAATGAATTAAGTTGATCGTCTTTGTCATAAAAGATTCTTTCATATTTTGTATCTAATCAAAGGATTGCATGATTCTGAGGTATTTTTAATTGTTAGTTTAATTGTCATCCAAATTCTGTATTGATTTGTCCATTGCATCTGAGGTTTAGGTATGTTAACATGTTTTGGCAGATTGGATAAAATCCAATTTCATTGATTTTCTTAATAAAGACACTGTCCATCAAGGTGAGGATATGACATAGCACACAAAGAGCTCTGAACCGGAAGAAATGATGACTGGTCTGGTTATAGTTAAAGCAATGAAGGTTGTTGTATGATACATCGATGAATCCCCCTCAGGTTGGGACCAATTAGTACTAAAAAAAGGTTGCTGTAAGATTGTTTTCCTTACACTGGCATGTTCAACTTTTTGACTTGCTCCACAAGGGCATTTATATTCTATTTCATTATAGTTGAAGGTACAATTTACTGCAGCTTTAGGGATATCTTCAGTGTCAGAATAATCCAAGTCAAGCTTATTGCTCTTGAAGGGGATGTCAGCTTAATTTTCTCACACCATTGATTAACAATCTGAACGCACAATTAGCTGGAATTAATGGCCTGATTGAATATAAGTGACCTGTGCTATTATTATTGCATCCAAATAAGGGTTCTTAAGGGAATTTAAGAACCAGTCAAGTAGTTTCTGAACTATTTTCTTGCATATTAGGTATGAAAGTTGAACTATAAGCCCACTAGTTTCACAAATTTGGTTTACTCTTTGTTTCCGCTGCAGAGATCTTGCAATTATAACAGGTAGATTTTTTATATGATTTGAGAATACTTGTAATTTCTCCTTTGACCAAGTTTGCAACCTCAATATGACATAAAGATAGGTTGTCAGTGTGCCATTTGTGAGCTTGGCTGGTGCGCAAGACTTCCACTTTGTTTATTGTTGTTGGCATCTCATAGTATAGTTGCTCTTCAGGTGTTATAATTGTTTAACCGCTCCTCCACTGGATAAGGTCAAACTTCTCCAATTTTGCTTGGTGCAGGTTTTCATAAAGAATATGGTATTCACTTGGTCTGTGGAGAAAAAGCTCATAGGTGATGAATATCCCTGGCAGGATCAACATTCTGTCATGAAAAAAGAAATTTTAGATTCATTATGAGGGAAAGTGTCATTAACACTAGAATTTTCATAACCATCAGGCAAAATGGCAGTCAGTTGTTGTGGGACATAGTTGTGAAAAGTGCCCAGAAAATGTAGCAGGGTCACCTGGGATAAAACAATAAAATGAAGAAAACAATAATTAGTATAAGAGTCAGTAGTTTTATTATATAATTGAATCAAGCTTTTATATCAGATCAAAATGAAAAAATAATCACAGGGAATAGTATTTTAAGGATATCAAAAGGACTAGATAAAAATGAAAAAAGAGACCTAAGGGTAAGCCTAGGGAGGGAGTCAATGATAGATCAGTGCACTTTAAACTTCTTTGACAAGAAATGGTTGCAGCTGATGGATTAACCTATCTGGATCTGTAGTCGCGCACACCTGTAATCACAAGCTAATGAGTAGTACTAAATGCCATAATAGGTTTAAAGCCTAATCTAGGGAAACTAACAATTGTTTTCTCCTCCCCTCTTATTCTTATTTAATCAATGATACTGCAATATTAAAGCAAGAAGATTGTGTGGTTGTTATCCAGGGTAGTTCGTTTTGGATTTATGGATTTTAAGTAATCTCAGTGGTGCGTTATGGGCCTAACTCCAACAAATTTGGAATAGCACCACTTATTTTAAACCTAATCAAAGACTAATAATTTTCAAAAAACTGGGTTAATATAAGTTTTATTAGTTGCAGTCAGTGGATTAAAAGAGGACACTGTCAAAATCTCACTGCTTATTATTAATTAACTTGGGGCTCAGACCAAGTAGGCAAAAATTATATTAGTTTTGAGCCTATTTAGAAAATATGGGTGTTTGACCTATAAGAGTTTTTGAACTCACCTCACTTCTATAAAATGGCTGATTGAGGTTCAATTGTAGGCAATACAAACTCATGGGATAATAATTGATATATTTTAGCCAATCACCATGAGAGAAAATAAATCACCTTGGGGGACCCCTGCCAAGCCTAAAAAAGGGAGTGGTCCCCGCTTAGGTATTTAAATTGAACTAGATGTGGGTTAGGGAGGGACCACCAATGGACTCCCCTAGATACGCTGCAAGGTCAGTACAATCAAATGCCCAAACTTATGCTATTTGCCTGAGTATTATGTATATCAGTGTTGCCCCAATTAAAGGGTTTCACCAAGAATCAGTTAGTGTCTTTTGGACGATTTCATCCTTATTTTGGACCTATACTCTCTTATTATATAATTGGACTTCTAATAGTCCAACATTACCCCCTTTAAGAGTGTTAGGGGGAGAATAAGGGCGCAAGAACTGGCCATGGACTCATTTGATCATACTCTGGTAGCAAGGGACTTAATGGAATACTCCTCCCCTCACTTATAAGTGACTACAAAAGGGCCTTCCCAAATAGACCAAAGCATCTCACTTCTGGGAGTGATATGTTTGTGGTAATATAACAAGTCCAAAACTTGAAAGGAAGGGAGGAACTTCCTATACTCATTTGCGGCTGCACCTTCTTTGGTTGCCATTTAGCTAAGTTAGTCATGGCATTGGACTGCATCTGGATAATACGTTGTGACAATGTTTTCAGGGCTTTATTAGAATCATCTGTCCTACCAGAGAAGACGCCTTTTGATAACAGGGCTGGTACCCCTGGTTCCCAACCATATAATATGCGGAAGGAAGACATTTTAATAATTTGATGGTAGCTGATAGGGTAGGCAATGAGGGCACTAGGTAAAAATTTATCCCAGTGTATAGATCTGAGCTGACCATCTTTCTTAATATGGAAACCAGTGTTCCATTTTCTCTTTACACATTACCATTTGTGGAGGGGTTGTAGTGAGCTAAAAAGTTGCTTCATCCCCATGGATGTAGCCAAAAGCTTTATACCTGCGAGGTAAAATTCTTCCCATTATCACATAGTAGGACCTGGGGACAACCATGCCGGGTGAAAATATGTTGATGGTGGAATATGGCAGTAAATTTTGTGGTCTGTTCAGGAAGAGCAATCGCCTCAACCCATTTGTTAAGTGATCAATTGCTACCGTGATAATACAAATCCTGCTTGTAGTCTGAAGTAGCGGACATACCACGTCCAAGCTTATTGTATGAAATGGCTGTTGAGGCGTGGTGAATTGGTATTACTACTTGGGTTTGTAACTGGATTGCTTCTTACAGATTAGGCAAGCATCCAGCACTTTGATGATAGGCTACATGATTCCCTACCAGTAATACCAATCCTTCACCCATTCATAAGATTTATGCACTCCACTGTGCCCCAGCATAGATTTTTCCTCCATGATCATGGGAACTCGCTAAGAAGGTCAGAGATAAGGCAACCAATTCACCTCTATTTTCTTATACAACTTCCCGCTCTCCACCATGGTGTTGTGGGAGTGTCAGGCTAACATTTTCCAGATGGTTCATCCTCATTTTACCAAGCTTTAGGGGTCATAAGGAGGTCATGCAGCCTCACTGCTTCAAAGTTATCCTGGTGAAGTTAGGCAGCCTAATTAAGACATCAACTTTCATATGATGGGAACCATCTCAGTGCCCAAACTTAATATCATAGTGTTGGAGCTTTAAGGCCCAGAGAGTCAACCGCCCAGTGGGATCCTTCATATTTTGTAACCACTTCATGGAGACGTGGTCAGTGACCACAGTAAAGAAAGTTCCATATAGATAAGGGAGTAATATTTTACAGCCATCAGGACCGCAAGGCATCTTTTATGGTAACAAAGTAATTTTATTCTTCCTTATGTAAAGTATTGCTGAAATAGGAGACTGGATGATCACACCAGTATCATCCAATTGAGCTAGAATAGCTCCAACAGCGTAGTCAGTGGAATCAGTAAACAAAAGGAAAGGTTTATTGTAATAAGGGTGGCGTAGGATAAGGTGCTTTTGTAACAACTGCTTTAGCATCTCAAAGTGGCCTGTTGTTCATCTCCCCAATGAAAAGGGACGTTCTTAGCCAATAGCCATACAAGAGGCTCACTCAGCTGGGAAAGTTTTGGGATAAATTGATGGTAATACCCCATCATACCCGAGAATACCTGGATATCACGCAGGGTCTGGGCGCAGGTATTTTGGATATAGCCTCAACCTTGTCTTGGAGAGGTTGAATTTCATCCTGTGAGATGGCGTTTCTAAGGAGTTATAACTTTTCTGGAAAAACAGCACTTGGAGGGATAAAATATAAGGTTGAACTGACGTAAGCGTTTGAATGCTTTTTTTAGTTGAGCAAAATGGACATTAAAGGTCTTAGAAAACACCATAATGTTAATATAGACAATGACAAAAAAACCTTGAGATCCTGCAAGATGTGGTCCATGGCTTTCTGGAAAGTTGCAGGAGCATTGCACAACCCCTTAGGTTATTGGGTGGGTTGAAATAGGCCCTCGCTGCAAATCAGAGCGCATTTCTCCAGACCTTGGGGAGAGAGGTACATTTGCCAATAGCCGCTGGCTAATTCTTGGCTGAGAAAAACTTAACTCCTGAAAGATGTAATAGAGTGTCATCAGTGCGAGGGATGGGATAGCTACGCTTCTTTGTGAGGTTGTTTAGCCAGAGGTAGTCCATTACACCCCAATTACCGTCATTTTTCTTTTTATAAGGAGCTGAGGGGATGACCAGGGCTTTTCAAAGGTACTAGTAATCCAGAGTCTAATAGCTGTTTAAGCTCCATCCTCATCTTTTGCTCCTTGATTTTTGACTTACAAAAAAGTTTGTATCAGATTGGACTAGAATCTCCAACGTTGATGGTGTAACTCCAAACCTTCATATTACCATAGTCAATCTCAGTTTTAGAGATTATGCCATTATAGGACTCCAAAGAACTATTAACTTTATAAGCTCTTCAGGGGTTAAATCTTCGGAAATATGAACGTCAGACAATGTATATAGTGATTGGTCAGCAGGTAGGCCTATATCTGACATTTCCCCAATGCAGTGGACCTGGTTAATTCCTTAACAGGTATCAGCAGACCTTTCCCGATCTCTTGGTGTTTTTTACGACCATGTCCTTATTGGTAAGTTTCCACAGTAGAAT
Source organism: Massospora cicadina (assembly GCA_022478985.1). Lineage (NCBI taxonomy): Eukaryota > Fungi > Entomophthoromycota > Entomophthoromycetes > Entomophthorales > Entomophthoraceae > Massospora > Massospora cicadina. Next base: position 102,621 of record JAKSZP010015820.1, read on the forward strand.
AATGATATGGTGTTGATATCTTGGGTCTAGGATGACTGTTATTACTCAAGGTTTTAAGGGACTGATTCCATCGATGATAGTTGTGTGGAGCTGGCAGTTGTGGGGGATTTAATTGCAATCTTAGTGTCAATAACCCTTTGTTCACCTGCTTTAATCAAAACATTTTTGGTTGAATATATAGAATCCCTTAAGGGCGTCCATTGATTTAGGAAGCATCTTGGTATTCCACCCCGCCGTCTTGTATAATAGGGATAAGGCGGAGAAAGGATACTCAACCTTGCAAGCGTATTCCTTTTTATTAATTTCTTTGTGGTCTAAAATCAGGGAAACTTCATAGTTAAGCATGATGAGATAGCCCTGCTTCATATTGATAATCCTGTCATACTCAAGTATAAACTGGGTATCAATGAGAAAGTCATAGGTATTGTTGGCTATGGCCACCATATGGGTCAATAGGAGGAGTTTCTTAAATTGGATGGATAAAGATGAGTAGGCCCCAATAGTGTGAGTGTTGGTCGACCAGCAGTGTCAAACTCCTGAGTATAGTCATAGTCAGGGGTCAGAAAAATAATTTCATAAGCTATGATGATACAACGTTCACAGGGGATCTGGTGTCAAGGATAGCAACAACTTGTACTCTGTTGACAACAGCCTCCAAATTTTTAAGGTTCCACCCAAGTTGTGGGGAAGAGCGAGGACCTCCTTCAGCTGGAGAGTAGAAGCAAGGCGTTTTGTATTTTCAGGGAATTTATCCCAGATAGACTGCAGTGTATAACACTCTTAGTGGATCAGATCATCGTGGCAATGAATTAGTCAGCGTCACTGGCGGTATTAATAACCTCCAGGCCTCTTAACACCTGATAAAGATATGTATGGCAGGTACCCTAGCCATATCCACTCTTTTTAGATTCAACCTGTCAGGTACCTCCACTTCACCCAGAAATCCTAGAACATTTTGACTGGCATCATCACAACCCCCATCATATTTATCATCAGAGGGATTCTCAATGCACGTCAGAGAGTCCATGAGGTGTGTGGTAGGTTCAGGGCCTCCCTTATGGCAATATAGGTCCTGGGCTGCTCCTTCACCGTATTAACTTTTGGGGGAGGTATTAACATTGTAATGGCTTTGACTTTGTCCTTGGAAGGGACAAGGTTAGATTGTCATATGGCCATAGGTTTTGGACGAGTTTAGCAGGCTGATATTTCAATGGGATAGAGGTAGCGCATTAGATGGACAAGGAACTTCAGACACTTTGGAAGACTGCTCTGAAGAAGGAGGGGAGCAAGGCAAAGTGATAACTAACTTTGCTGACTGAGCTTTGATAAATAGACGATGGAGGGGAGCGCTGCCCTGTCACTGTCAGTACCTTAAGGAGAGTGTCTGTAACTCTCCTGTTCCTAGCGTGGCAGTGCTCGATACACAAGCCTAATGCTAGGAAACTAGTCGTTAGTAATAAAGTATAAGAGCCCTGAAGAAGGTGCTTGAGCTGTAATAACTTAGGTTGAGGGTGGTTAGAAGTAGAGGGAAGAACCAAAAAGGAACTAACAACAAGGTGGGAGTGAACCACAAAGTGAAATTCATACCCAAGCGATGCTCTGATGGGGAGTGTATATGAGGCACAGGTTATAGGGAACCTGGGCGGACTCACAGGTTCGTCCAAGCTAACAATTATAAAAGTATACTACGAAGGGTTCTTTATTATGAGGGAAGTCAATTAATGAGAGTGATTGGCCTTGATTAGACAATTTTAAGGGAAATTGGGTTAACAATTGATAGATGGAGGTGGTACTAAGCCAAGGTGCACCAATAAGCATACGTTTCCATTGGGCAATATACTATAGCTACAAATCAACTTAACTCAGGTATTGATTGTAAGTATGGCTGACCCAAGCTGGAAAATTCAAAAATTTAATGGGTTTTGAGACCCTGTTTGCCAAGTGATCAGAGTGAACCATCATTATTTAATATATATCTGGTTCATTATAATGCACATACTTTAACGTTGGGCCAAACTTATCTCCCATCCCCAGGACCAATTTGGACATACCTCCTTAACCCAGTGTTGATCCAAGGTATGTTTGAGTTCTTGGAAGCCTGTAAACTTCACCTTCTTGGCCTCCTGAAATACAGCTTTATTTTTGATGTTTGTTCCCATTATGATGTCTTTCTCAAGTCATGACATTAACCTCCCATCCTTTAGGGGTTTTAACCCCACAGGGGCTTGCGCCTGATAAAAGTTCTTGTGGGCTGAGTTTAACTTCATAGTTGAAACGATCTGCTTTGACTGAGTTCTAGCAGCCTGGGGAAAACGCTGGTGGAAAATGCCAATCAGGTTTTGGGCATGTGCACAGTCACGCTCTGGTACCCAACTGTTTTCTGATGCATTGTATCCCTTCCAGGATACCAGGTACTCAAGTCTTCTTTTTAAACAGGGGAAGATACTATCTCCTCCACTTCCCACTCTGGCGCCCCATCCACAAGATAAGCCTCAGTAGTCTCTGGTGGGGGCTCTTAAACAACGTTAATTTGCCTTTGTGAAAGACTGAAATGATCCAAAAACGAAAAGTGAATATTGAACTGGTATGTGGCATGCCCCACCTTTCTGACAACGTGGTAAGGGCCAATCCTCATTGGTCCCAGCTTCTTGCATGGCTGCTTGATAGGGATGCTACAAGCATCAAGCATCATGAGATCCCCTTCTTTATACGCTGGATCCAATTGTCTTTTTCCATTGTAGTTAACCTTATAAACTTGCATTTCGTCTCTAAACTTGTGGAGACCCCCTGGTATATTTTCTTAATATTCTTATCAAAGTCCACCACAGCTTCAGCTTTTGATCCACAACTGGGCTCCATGTTGAAGGCTGGGTTAAACCCATGGTTGGCAAAAAATGGAGAACAACTGTTAAATGCATGTACCGTGTTGTTATAGTTTAGCTGGTCCATAGGAGGGTGAGAAACATAATCTAAATGATCACGGCGGTGTAACACCGCAGAAACTGTTCCAAGCACTGGTTCACTTGTTCAGTATGACCGTCTGATTGGGGGCGATAGGCAGTTGAACGGCAGGGGTGAATCTGAAGATTCTTACACAACTCTTCCCAAAAAACAGAGGTAAACTGGGGTCCCCATTTAATAATTTTTTGAGGACCCCGTGAAGCGCAAAAACATGAGTGGCGAAGAGCCTAGCCATCTTAGCCAATGTAACTGTGGTTCTAAAATGAATAAAGTGGGAGAGCTTCTTAAACGGTGCACCACTACCATGATGACATTATAACCATCAGAAACAGGTAATTAAACAATAATTTCCACTGATAGGGAAGTCCAAGACCCTTCAGCCTTTTGAACAGGTAAAAAAAACCTCACTAGTGTTTGTCAATTTGGGTTCATTTGATTGACGATCAGGCATTCTTTACAATACCTGCCCACCTGAGTGGGTAAGCCCTTCCAATTGTACGTGAGTCAAATTAGCTCCAGAGCCTTCACCTTCCCATGATGACCAACGTGATTCCATCATGATGATTCTGGATGATTTCCAGGTGAAGTGTCCAGCGGGGACCTGGAGGCATCCCTGAAACCACACCATCTCATCCTTTAAGTGATGACCCCTGGTTAGATTTTCCTGATTCAGCACGCTCCTAGCAAGGACCATAGTATATTCATATAACAATGGCTGAGAATGGACTACCTTTCTGACCATACCATATTCCTCTGCATTTTCCTGAGGAACAAGCGTTGGCCTTTGGGCTGAGGGAGAGGGAAGTTGAAACACAATCTTACCCTGTGGAATAATCAAATGGGTATTATGCATCTTTACCTCCTTGGTATCAGGAGCTAGTGCAGGGTTTTGGCTCAAAGCATCCGCCAAAGCATCCTCCAAACCATTCTCTTTGCCCTAAGTAAGCTCATATGAAAATGCATATCGGGCAAGGGTCTCAGGTCACCAGGTTTTCTGTGGGATCAAGACATGTGTTGCGCGGTAGTACAGTAAGGCATGGTGATCTGTATATATGCAGAAGGGTTGGGAAGAGCCATGCAGGTGATGACACCAATAAGACAAAGCCTTCAGCACTTCTTATAACTCTTAGTCGTAAAAAGCATAGTTTAACTCAGGAAGAGCCATCTTTATAGAAAATATCTCACCGGATGCTCTATTCCATCTTTACCTATTTATAATAAGTCAGCCAATATAGCGAAGTTGGAGGCATCAGTAGCCACAATAAACTCTTTTTCTGTATCTATACAGTGAAGGATGGACGTGTACAATGGGGTGCACTTTACAGCTAGGAAGGCATACTATAAAATGAGGACAACTGGAACACTTTTGGCTCACTCGCCTGACACAAGGGTGCTGCCAACTCAGAAAAATTGGGCATGCTTTCTTGAGAGAAGTACCCATCTCAAAAAAATCTTTAATTCCTTGACCAAAGTTGGGGTGGGCCACTCGAAAATCACCTTTTCCTTGTCTGGTGTTATCATATGTCCTTGAACAAACATGATGTTGCCCAGGAAGGTGACCTGGGACATGAAGTATTCACACATAATGATTTTCAGCGTAAGGTTGGCTGCCTTTAACCGCTCCATTACTTGCTGAAGGTGTACTGAATGGTACTCATGATCAGGGGAAAACACCAGAATATCATCAATGTAGGCAACCGCACATAACTCCAGAAGGTCCCCCTAAGCCGCATCAATTTGGCGTTGAAAGATAACTGGGACATTCTTTAGCCCAAAGGGCATGGCCCAAAACTGGAAAATTCCTTTTCTGGTACAGAATGCGGTTAGCCACTCCTGGCCCTTCTTAATCTGGATCTGATTGAACGCATTTAGGCAATCCAGTTTGGAGAAGATTTTCCATTCTCCACATAGCGTGCAATATTTTGAATCTAAAGGGATGTGATGTAAATCTGGTGAAGTGACTTAGGAAGTTTTGAATTACACTTCCAATGGGGCAGGTTTAATCTTGAAGTTACACTGGGCAGATTCTCCAAAAAGGCGTTAAATTAAATTGAAAATACAGGTTATGATTTGATCTAATTTTTATTATCAAAAAGATGGAATATTTATAGGCTTCTTAACTTCTCATAATCTATCAGAGTTGATTAATCTCTGCGCGATTATATCTTTCAATCAATTGATTGGGATCAGATTGGTCATTAACCTTGATAGATTAAGATATATTGCTCACTCCTTCTAATGATGTTGGGGGAATTGATGTAGTAGATTTTTTTAGAAAAAATGAGAATTCAGTGAAATCCCAACACTTCTACCCTCAAGATCCAATTGCGGCGGAGGATGACTTCTTAAAAAACTAGGATAAATACAATTTACCACTATACCAGTATCAATATGAACAATAGAATACTCTAATTCTTTTCAAAATATAACTCTATAGGGACCAGACCAATTATTTCCCAACTTTTCAGTCCTCCCACCAGGCTGAGAATGATAGTACATAAGTAATCCCCAATCTGGTATTCAGGTAAGACAGGTTTGTGTTGGTTGCTCCTTTGAGTCTCTTTTTTTGTGGCTATTTCAATTGAATTCATTGCTTGAGCCTGAAGATGGATAATCTTGTCAACCAAATTCCTCATAAATTAAATCAGAATTTCCTGGGATACTTTCCTCAATCATAGTCTGAACACTAGAAGGGACTGAAGGATCCCGCCCATATATACACTTAAATGGGGACATCATGATAATGCGGTGGTAGTTTATCTGATAAGCAAACAAGGCACTAGGCAAATAAAAATTCCACTGAGTTGGGTCAGTGGATGCTATCCTTCTTAGAATCGAGACCAGGGTCCCATAAACTCATTCAATGGCCCCATTTGTGGATGGACTATATGGGACAACAAATCGCTGAGTAGTGTTAATAATTTGGATATCTCCTGTATAAGTTGTGAGGTGAAATTAGTCCCATTATCTGATATATGGACCTTGGGACACCAATTTGAGAAATGATATGCTGATATAGGAATAGCGCTGTAGTCTTAGCTGAAGGGGTAGCAATGGAAATGGCCTCAACCCATTTTGTTAAATGGTCAACAGCCATAATGATATACTGATGGCCATGCAATCCCCAAGGAAAAGGACCTACAACATCAATGCTGATCACCTCAAACACCTTAGTCGGGGGAATAACTTGATGTTTATATGTAGGGTTAGTAAGTCCCATGGCTTTTGCAGATATGACATGAGTTGAGGGTCTCTAATATGAGCTCAGTCATTTTGTACCAATAGTATCGAGTCTTCAACCATTCTTGAGTCTTCTCTAAGCCACTATGACCAACTTTTTCATGATCTTCCATTATAGCGTGATATCTAGAGTTGGGATGTAGGAAGGGCAACCATTTGGATTTGACTTTCTTATACAAAGCTCCATCTTAAATCATAGTATCTTTGGTAATGTATTTTAGAAAGGCTTGATCCTCTTCAGTCTCACGATCCCATAACTCAGGTCATCCAATAAGATTGTATAAGCGTTCTTCTATTTCTAGTTCCAAGGTCAGAATAGGCAGTCGGGACAGCCCATCAGTATTTTGGTGCTGAGCCCCTGAGTAATGAACAATAGAGAAATTGTAATTTTGCAACTTTAAAGCCCAATGGGCCAATCTCCCGTCAGGATCCTTCATATTCTGCAACCATCGTAAGGAGGAATGGTCAGTAATAACAGTGAAATGGTTACCATATAAGAAAGGGCGGAAGTGCTTTATTGCTAGAATTACTGCTAAATATTCCCGCTCAGTACACTATAATTTCGTTCAGCCTTTGATAAAGTTTTGCTATAGTAAGCAACAGGATGATCGTTCTTCTCTTCATCACAATGAGATAAGATAGTTCCAATAGCGACATTGCTTGCATCAGTATGTAAAAAGAAAGGCTTATCAAATTGGGGATGAATTAGAACAGGTGCCTTGATCAAGGCGGTATGCAGAGAATTGAATGACTGTTCTTGAGCTGACCCCCACTTAAAAGACACTCCTTTTTTCAACAGGTGAAATAAGGGTTCAGCCATATCAGCAAAGCTGGGAATAAATTGCCAGTAATACCCAACCATGCCAAGAAAAGACTTGAATATACCGTAAGGAAGAAGGAGGAGGAATTCGTTGGATGGCTTGAACTTTGTCTGAGAGGGGTCAAATCCCTTTAGCTGAAACCTGATATCCTAAAAAGTACATTTTGTTTAAAAGAATGAGGAATTGGAGGTTTTGAGTTATAGAGGAAGAGCCCCAAATTCAGCTGAAAACTTCTTTTAGATGGTCTAAATGCTCAGTAAAAGTTTTGGAGAATATGGTAATATTGTCAAGATATACTAGAACACAAGTAAGCTTTAGATCCGTAACATACTGTCCATGGCCCTTTGGAAGGTTTCTGGGGCATTGCTTAGTCCTTGAGGCATATAAGTTGGTTCAAACAACCCTTCACTTGATATCAGGGCACACTTGGCACGATCTTCTGGTGATAACTCGATTTTCCAGTATCCACTGGCTAAGTCCATGGCCAAAAAATAGGTGGATTCAGCCAACAACCTAAGAAAAATTATCAATCCTAGGTAAGGGATAACAGTCCCATCAAGTGATGGCATTCAGTCGATGATAATCCATCATGACTCGATGAGAACCATCTTTCTTCTTAACCAATAATATTGGGGATGCCCAAGGACTATTGGAGGGTTTCAATAATCCAGCCTCCAACAATTGATGCAATTCTTTGGTAACCTGGGCTCCTTCTACTATAGATTTATAATAGGGCTTTGCACGAATAGGAAGGTGATCATCAGTTTCAACAGTGTGCACTACTCCTTTCATCTTCCCAAAATCGTAAGTATGCTTAGCAAAGATGTCAGAAGATTTATCTAACAATTGAAGTACTTGTTTCTCCTGTTCACTAGAGAGGTGGATTCCAATAGCAGAACCCACAGTAAGTATTTCCTGATCACTTTCCAATCCAAAGACTTGTAGGCTCCCAAAGGGTTTAACATCATAGATACGAGATAAGGGCAGTAATTTGACATAAGCAATTGGATGCTCTCAATCTACCAGTTTTGGCTCATTGGTAAGGTTCGCCAGTAAGACAGACAATGATCCTGAATAAGCATAATCCAATACTCCAGGACAAGGCAAGAGCTCTATAGCAGAAGGATTGACAGTGCCTTGGACTTGTAACAAATGTCCCTGGGAATCAAAAAATGCAAAGAAGTGTTAATAATTACTTGTGATTTTGGCGGAATAACTAATTTCTCAGGGGAGAAAATAGGCATCCCCTCTTCAATATCCGCTGATGCAGGAGCTAATTTTACGTGAGAATCCCCAACATGATATTAAAGTGAATAAAAACCTTTTGGTTCCTTCTAGCAGACATAACTGATATCAGGTGGAAGCATGATCAGATAAAAGTAAGGGAACTCTATAATTCAAGAGAGATAAAGAAAAGTCAGGGCAATTGATAATTCCATCAAATTCTTGTAAAAATTGATTCCCCACAAAGTAGGTTGTAACTCAAATTATCGAGTACAATAGCTGGAATGGTAAAGGTTAATTTTCCCAATTTTCAGGGGAAAAGATAAAAAGCTCCAATAGACCGAGTACTCTGAGGCCTGGCCGTGCTATATTCTTTTTTTAGTACTAGATGGTCCGCCGTGCTATATTCTTCATAACAGAAATATTAGGTGTTAATTTGATCCAGTTGACCAATTTTGACAAGACAACATTCACCGGGAATCCAGTATCTATGATAGCTTTGGCATTGACTTAATTCACTCTGAAGTCAATATGGGTAATGGTGCTTCCAAACTGAGAGGATAATGCCAATAAGGAGGGCAAGGAATAAGAAGAATGTTCATCTTTATTACACTCAATCGAACTTTGATGCTCTTGCTGCGCACTCATATTATTGTCAAGGTGAATAATCTTATTGGTCTTATCCTTTTTCTTCTTCTCATCTTCTTCCTCTTTAAAACATTGATCCTCAGTATGGAAATAGCGATGACAGTAGTTACACTGGATCGCCCTAGTGTTCTCAGGCATGGCATAGACTTTGGGGCGACTAGGTCTAGGAGACTCATAAACTTGGGGTTTTTTGGATAATTGAGGAGGCAATTCCAATAAAGGCCTCCTTAATGTCCAAGATACTTCGGAAATTCTTTTTGACACTAATTAGATAAACTTTAATTTGAGTCCTTGAAGTAAAAGCTGACAGAACTGCGATAATTACATCATCCAAGTTTAACTGACCACAGGCTATTAGAGTTTAAGCTTCTTGATAGAACCAATGAGCAAAGTCTTTGATAGATTCATTTTGGTGGGGCTGTATACCCATAAAAGCCCGTTTCTGAGAGGATAAGGTTTGCTCACTCCCAAATTCTTTGATCAACGCTTCTTTGACCTGAGACCAAGTAGAGCAAGTCATTAAGTGAGAAACCATAATATCCTGAGCTAATTGAGTAAGGCAGTTAGGCAAGTAATTAATCTTTTGGTGATCCGTGGCCTCACTTAATGCCTTTTCATAAAGGTAGAGAGAAAGGAGATAATGTTGCCTTCCCCTGGGGAGTATTTATCCTTGAATACTGGCTTGAAACTCATGGGAGCATTGGTGGTCAAAATATGCACTCCAGGTTGTTCTGATTAAGTGGAAAAATATGAGGTGGAATCAGAAACTTGAGAAGAAAATTGAGGGTAAGGACCAACAGCTTCAGTACAAACTTCACTAATCTGACGGTTCAGATCAACATGCCCTACTTTCTCATCTAATTAGAGATAGCTCAAAAATTCGTTCCTGCTGAGCATTGTACTTGAGTTCCAATGTCTCAATTTTCGCTTGGAGCAGTTACCCTTTTGATTTGCAAGCATGTAGTAAGATATCGGTGTCCTTGGCCCATTTTCCAAGATTGATCAATTCATCAGATAATAACTGAAGTGACAAGAGGGGATCAATTGGTACCCCATCGGGGTTAGGTTACACTATTTGGCCAATTTAGAGAACTGTTCACGCAAGTGGTTCATCATGTTCAAGAGAGAGTCAATTTGCTGGTAAGTTCCTGAGTGCCCATTGGCGCCTGGAGGTCCCCAAGGTCCATCCACACCTGGGGGTCCTCGAGGCCCTACACTCCCTGGGGGTCCACGGGGACCATCAGCTCTTGGAGGTCCACGTAGTCCTACACCCCCAGGTGGCCCACGAGGTCCTTCAACCCCAGGAGGACCCATATTTCCAGAGGCTTTCACTATTTCATTTACCTGGAACTGAATTCCTGAGTACATTAGTTCCAATTAGAAGAGACAAGTTCTAATTTCCTCCTCCATTGATTGACTACACTCATAGAATTGGGAAATACCCTCTCTCCATTCTCTCTGAATATCCTGAACTTGCTTGGGGAGCTGTACATCAACAAAATTGGACATCCTTCATAATTGAGCTGAATGAGCTGCTTATGTACTTTGTTGAGGAAGGCCCGACTACTAATGATAGCATCACGATTATTTCAGCTAAACTCAGAGGCCAACTTGAAAAATTCGAAGAATAATTATTTAAGGACTGGAGTCCTTATAGTAATTTGAGCATCCCTTGGTGGTGAATTCCAACTACAGGTAATAAATGGTATAAGGTAGGATGTATGAGTTGGTGCAAATATTGCTTGGGGCCAATTCCTGGCATTTGAGAGGTTTGCAGCACTTCCTGCAATATAGAAGGTACAGCATTAGCTTGAGATCGAGTAGAACAGATTCCAGGGATTAGGGCCCCTTCAGGCAATTGATTAGTAATATTTTGTAAAGCCTCAGGCGGTATTTGAAAATCTGATGTAAAACTTAAGTTAGGACCATAATATTCCAAGTTGGCCTGAAATTCCAACGTGGAGGGTAATCTTAGGATTTTAACTCCAGTTGAACAGACCCATCATAAAATGCTGCCCTGCTCTTGGTCTTGAGCTTCATCAGGCTAAAAATGAGAATCCATAGTAGTGATAGACGTTGTCACTGGTGCATAACTCAGAGTGCCCCTGTAGTGAGCACCAGTCTGGGAAGTTTTGAATTACACTTCCAATGGGGAAAATTATCTTGAAGTTACACTGGGCGGATTCTCCAAAAAGGCGTTAAATTTAATTGAAAAAACAGGTTATAATTTGACCTAATTTTTATTATCAATAAGAGGGAATATTTATAGGCTTCTTAACTGCTCATAATCTATTATAGTGAATTAATCTCTACGCGCGATAAAATCTTCAATCAATTAATTGGGATCAGATTTATTGTTAACCTTGATAGAATTGTGATTATTGCTCACTCCTTCCAATGATGTCGGGGGAATTGATATAGTAGCTATTTTGAAGATATGAGAATTTGGTGAAATCCCGACAGTGACATTGTTTAGGTTCCCATAATCTATGCATGGAAGTAAAGTGCCATTGGCTTTCTCCACGAAGAGGAGTGGGGAGCATATTGGGTAGATACGCTGAAAAATCGCGATTTTTGCTAACTGCTCCTTAACCCACACATCTAATGCAGCTTCCTCCTGTACAATTAAAGGGTAAATCGTAGAAGATATACACATCTGATCAACAGTGTGCTTGAACTCAATAAAACTCTGAATAAGCAGGTAATCCATTGGCTGAAGCCGCATCAAAGGAAGATTCCAGACCCTCCAAATAGGAAGGTAACGGCACCTCCAGTGAGGGCTTCAACAATGGAGAGAGACTAAGAGTTTGGATATTGGGCCAGTGGGGCAAATCGCCCTTAAGGTTGTCCTCAGACAAAGAAACATCAATGTACAACCATTCTGAAATGTTAATAATAGGGTATTATCTCTCAAGTTGGTCCTGAAATCAAACTTTTGCCACCATTCCACTCCCAGAATAGTGGGTTACAAAGGTTTTTGATTGCTTGGAAATGATCCATCAAAAGATACTTGTCCACTTGATAATCCACTAACCCTAGTACCTTCAAGGTGGGAATACCTTGAGAATCACCTCCCCCTAACCATACCACCTGGCTAGTCACTAAGCTCAAGGTAGTCAGTTAGGTCTTGGTCAATAGAATTCTCAGAGACTCCAGTATCCACCAAGATAGTAATGCTAATCTTACCTGAAGGGGATGAAAGGCTAGCAATTAACAAAAATATCCCGAATGATCTTAATTTATAGCAGACAAAGCCAATAATTCACCACAGAATTCTTCTTCTTCAGAAGTCCACATACTCAAGGGTACATTTCTGCATCATAGAATGGAGATGGATATTTGGCCACTCTAACTACTGAGGCCACGTATCCCACCATATCTTCAACAAATATATAAATGTTTTTTATTATAATTGTAACTCTTTTTTCACCTTCTGGATTCCGCGAAAATTGTGGTGGTCAAGCGTAAGTTTTCTGGATGATTTGATTTACTGAAATGGGGTCCATAACTGAGCCATAAGATAATTTTATGATGCAGTTTTATATATGGCAACATCATTATAAAACGCGTTTTGGTTGCAAATGACCCTATTCCCATTAAAGCAATGGATTGTCCAACGTTATCCGACGCCATCACCACCAGCCCTCCATTGAGTATAATGCCTGAAAATTAAACGCAGTGCCGAAGAAAACCAGTTTATTTAGTCAATTTTATTGATTTTGGTAGAAAGTCAGGAATCACAACCTTGGATTGCAAAGCATCTGTATCCTTTGGTAACGAGCAAAAAGGGTGAGTACTTTCCAGTCGGAGGTAGCAAGAATAACGCCAAGATGCCTCAACCTTTTGGAAAAGATAAACAGTGGTGAGCTCCACCGTGGCCATGGCCATCAGCTGGTGCACACTATTTGCACTTTGTGAAAGTCCTTCACGGAAAAGTTCAACCAAGTAAAGTAAAGAGGTTGGTTGACTAATGTAAGGAGAGTGTCTATCACTCTCCTGTTCCCAGCATGGCAGTTCTCAGTGCACAGGCCCAACTCCAGGGAACTAGTCATTAGTAATAATTTTACTAGAGCCCCACAGAGGGTTCTTCAACTTTAATAAATAGGATCAAGGATGGTTAGCAGTAGGGGAAGAAACAAATTGAACTAACAACAAGGTGGGAGTGAACTCAAAGTTGGGTCCATACTAAGCGATGCCCTGAGGGAAAATGTATATGAGGCACAGGTTGGAGGGAACCTGGGCGGCATAATGTTGCAAGAGTGGAGAGATTTACAGTTGTTAAGATTAAATAGCTAACGTTGTATGAGACCTCCTCAAAGAGGTATGCGCACAGGCTCGTCCAAGCTAGAATATATAAAAGTATACTAGGAAAAGGGTTCTTTATTATGAGGAAGTCAATCAATGAGAGAGATTGGTCTCAAGTGGACAATTTTAGGGGAAAGCAGGAGAACAATGATAGATGGAGGTGGTACTAAGCTGAGGTGCACCAATATGTGCATGTTTCTATCAGGCAATATACTATAGCTGGTAATCTATTGAACTAAGGTTATTGATTGTAAGTATGGCTGACCTGAGCTGGAAATTTTGAAAACCAAACAGGTTTTGAGACCCCTTTCACCAAGTAATTGAAGCAAACTGTCATTATTTAAAATATATCTGGTTTTTTAACGCACCTGCTTTAACATAGGGCTGCATTTCTCTCCCATCTCCAGGACCAACCTGAGCATACCTCGCCTTACCCATCGTCTATCCAAGGTATGTTTGAGGTCAGGGAGGCCTGCCAACTTCACCTTGTTGGCTTCCTGACATGTAGCTCTATTTTTGGTGTTTGTTCCCATTATGATGCCATTCTCAAGCCATAATAAGTACTCTCTGCATATCCTCACATGGGGGAGGCGCATCTCGTGGTGGCAGCATCATGGGAGCATAGTTTAAAAGAGAAACAGTCATAGAAAAGGCTGGAGAGGTTAAAGGAGATGCTTGTCTCAAAGCTCCTTGAATTTTATCATGCTGTTGAAGTCAACACTGCTAGTAAATCTTCCTTGATATCACATATATTTTTTAAGTAATGCTTGATGAAAGAGATATGCATCACTAAAGGGGGATGTGGAGCCAATCCAGCCAAAACAACATCAATAGCATCATAGAGTGTGAACATTTTGGCAAGTAACAGAGGTTGAGCCTTACTATAAAAGCGCTCTCTCTCTCTCTCTCTCTCTCAACAAAAGAAGTGATGATTCCCCTCTTGCAGGCTAAGGCACATAAAGCCTGTTTTTGCCTTTGTAAACTCTGTGGGGAGCCAAATTCATCAATAAGCGTTTGGTTACCCTCCACCCAGGTGCTAAGGTGGTCATATGGTAGACCATAATCTCTTGAGCTATATGACACAAGCATGGAAGGATATACTTGGGTTTATAATGGTCAGTTGTTCTTCCATCACTGATTAATAAACTAACAGGAAGGAGGCAATACTTCCCTCACCAGGTGTGTACTTGTCTCTGAGCGGAGGTTTATGAATAAAGGGGAGGCCCCATAAGGGCCTTTGGGAATAGTGCTGATCAAGACTTTTGGGTCAAGACAAATCACTGGATAGTTGTTGCTCTAAAGAAGCTATCCTTGGTTCTGGCACAGTTGTCAATTTTCAAACAAGAATTTTTTGTGGTATATAGGGTCCCATGTAGTGAGCACCACTTAATGTATTTTAAGATTTTAGTAAGCTCGCTGGTGCATTATGGGCCTAAACTCCAACAATTAAGGGATTAAAACCACTTATTTTAAACCTAATAAAACAATAATAATTTTCAAAAACATGTGTTTTTTATATAAGTTTTATTTATTGCAGTTAGGGATTAAAAGAGAACCATGTTATGATATCACTGCTTAGTATTCAATTAACTTGGGGCTCAGACCGATTTAGGAATCAATTCAATATTAGCTTTGAGCTTATTTAGGAAATATGGAAGTTTGACCTACCAGAGCTTTCAAACTTAACTCACTTTGATGAAATGACTGATGGAGGGTCAATCATAGGCAAGATGAACCCATGGGGTAATGATTTGATATATTTTAGCTAATCACCATGAGAGAAAATAGTTTTACCTTGGGGGATACCCACAAAGCCTATAAAAGGTGGTGGCCCCCACTTTGGTGTTTATATTGAACTAGATTTGGGTCAGGGAGGGACATCAATGGATTCCCATGATTATGCTGCAAGGTGATATAACTCAATGGCCCAAACTTTTGCTATTTGCCTAAGTATTATATCAGTATTGCCCCAATTCAAAGGTTTACTGAGTCATCCAGGGTCTTTTAGCTGATTTTGTCCTTATTTTAAACCAATACACCCTATTACATAACTGGACTTGTAATTGTCTGATAGTTACGATTACTGTTGAATCTTTTTATTAAAAGAAAAAAGGTCTAGGCTATAGGAGTAAGTTAATTAATCAATTATACAATTATGATAACTTTATTTGAGGTGGGTCAACCTTGGGTTAAATATACTGCACTTGTGAAGAGCTTTCTTTCCCATAATGATAACATATGTTACTAAGATTCAAATCAAAAGGATGGTTAGCTGAGCAGATAAAACTGCTTCCACCTAGGCGCAGGTTTTGAGTTCAAAACCTGTACTGGCTAGAAAACTTCTTGTGTGGTATATTTGTCCCAAGGTCAACCCACCTCGAATAACTTTTAAGATTCGAATCAAACAAAAAAATTTGATAATCACACAGGTGAGATGAGCAAACTCAACAAAACCCAACTAAACTGGGTGAAAGTTGTATTGGACAATGGCCAAAACGGTGCACTAAGGGCAAAAAACGCCCTGGAGGAGGATAGGGAGCCGATGCCACCAAAAAGCCCCAAACCCAAACACCTGGGTTTGTGGAACTTACCACAAAACAGAACTAATATATGGAAATACAGTACGAATAGCCCTTATTAAAAGTGGAACATGGGCTCCGACTTTTCTTAGGGGTAGTGTCCCCAACTCTGTAAGATAGTAGGTGAGGCACAGGTCTCCCTCTTTCCCCACGTGGTATACGTTACCACCCACACCATCCACCGCAGCTGGATCAATATGGGTTTCAAAACATAAGAAGATGCAGACGCTGCAGCAAAAGTCTGTGTCAAAATTGCCCTCCCCAAGGGCAAACAAATTGTGCGCACCATGCGACCCAGATAGAACAAAGCAAAAGCGTTTGTTCATCTCATTCGACTCGCTCCCCACCAACCTCCCCCGCAAACTAATTGAGGAAGAACTCCAAATCAGCCTTCAGAGCTATTAAGAAATCAACAACTAGAATTGCAGCAACTCCACTGATTCCAAACCTGTGAACAGGAAAGGCAATCACTTTGATCAACCCGGTCCCTGACGTGGCCACAGACCTAACCAAATTCCCACACTGTGGTGTTTCACCTCCCAGATGGGAGTGTTGAAACCTTTCCACATCACACTGGAACGTGCACCGCCCATCTGCAACCATTGTACCACACTAGGGCACAAGAAACACGCGTGACCCATGAAGGAGGGAATCTTGGCCCCAGACTTATGTGATGACGCTATGGATGAAGATGAAGAGACCTGTGGAAAAATGGTTGACGCCAACTATGCTTTCATATGGGAGAGGACGGGCACTACGTCCTCATAGACCCTATATCACCCAAATTACACAAACAAGTACAGAAGGCCCACAAGCAGGCAGCGGCCAAGGCCACATCACTTGCGACCTCCTCCATTGACCTGGACCAAATCCCGATAGACAGGGAGGAAATTGGCCAAACCAGCCAATCAGAACAGAATGCCCAAGCCAAAGGATCCATAGAGGATATTAACCGAGCCAAACAGTCAGATGGACAACCCGCGCTGAAAATCTTCTTAACAATCTGACAGAATCACCACATGATCTCAATCAAATAAACTTACCTGGACAATTTGACTTCACTATGGGCGAGACAACAGGGCTCAGAACTTCAAAATCAAACCCTGAGACATCAGAAACCAACTATCACACCAATCCAAGTCAAACAAAATCATGTGCAGAAAAGCTTTATACAATCCACAAATCCAAAAAACCCGCACAAAATCATCACAAGGTAAGGAGCCAGAAAATGCCTCAGAGTGGACTGGCCCAATCACATGGAGCGAGTCCAAGGCAATGAGCGGGGGACTAGGGCAGGAAGGCCCATCCAACCGCTCCTGAGGCGCTGCAGGCACCTCAGTGTCAATAGGGATGCTAAACATCGCAGGAGCCAGGGCTTAAGCATCACAAAACAAAAAACTGGACTTCCTGTGCAAACCCTGTAGACATCTTAGCCCATACAAGAAGCCCACTGTCTACAGGGGGAAGAGGGATCCTGGTTGGCCAGGGTCTCACCTCCCAGTTGATATGGATGTCCCACTGTGGGGTGGTCATCCTTAATAGCAAAAAATTAAAAATAATCAAATCCTCCTCACATTTACATGGCCGCATTTTAGCCACAATGATCGCAAACCAAGAGGCCACAATCTTGGTAGCCTGTATCAACATACTGTACACTACATCTGAGAGTAAACAATCCCTCGAATCCATATGACGCTCAACCTCCCACCTCAGATACCATCCTGATGGGAGATTTTAACTGTTGGGACAACCCCACCACAGACCAATGGCCCAACCCAGGGGATACCCACCAGAACATGTCAAGTTCTGTGCGATGAAGGCATCCATCGGCCTGTATGACACCCTCCCCCTAGATCTCCACTCCTTCACCACATGACCCACCCCAGATATGCGAGGGAATGCTCATCTCAATGAGCCGCATTGACCACATCCTCACACCAAAAACCTGCCACTCATTTATTACTAACTTCGCCACTAAAAAGATCAATTTCTCTGTCCACATCTAGTTTTGGTGCATCTCATGTCAACCAGGACTCAAATGCAGACGTCGCCCTGGAGGAAGCTATACCCGGATAATATAAAACTACCCAAAATTTCTGACTAGGTCAAGCACAAAGCTTCAAACCCAGAATTTGCAACCCTGTTCACATTGGATCCCATCGAAACTTGAGAAAAATTCAAATACAACTAATAAAAAAACTCACCATCTCACATTGCACAAATACACTGCGGATACTACAATGATGAGGCACACCCTGGCGGAACTAGACCACCTAGAAGTCAAAACCCTCAAATCTGGTTACAGCCCCAACTGGGGGCGCAAATGGGCGGAAATCTCCGCATGCCTAAACGCCCTCATCCACAAACACCAACACATAATTAAAGTATTGTGGAAAGGTAAGCACATAAAAGAAGGCGAAACCTGTTTGGCGTTTTTCTTCTGCCAATATCACTCCTGAGGCAATCTACCCCAGTTCATACAGGTCCATAAAGCTGACAGAACCATGGCAACTGACCCAACAGAGGTCAAGGCAGAAATACATCATTATTACACCAAACTTTACTGTGACACCCCATCCAACCCCAAAAAATTAAAAATTACACAACGCCAGAATACAGAGTGACCGCCAGACTATAGTCTCCTAAACCTGATAGCACAGGAAGAGCTCTGGAATACAGTCACGGTGCACCGCGTAGGAAATTCCCAGGCCCTGATGGGATACCCTACGAATTTTATAAAACATACTTTAAACAAATCGCCCCCCTCATCCTAGCATCTATAAACCAGTGCCTGCTGGAGACTCGTCTACTTCCTGGAGGCCAGGACTCCTATTTCATTACCCTGTTTAAAAAGGGCGACATACTGGACCTGGCCAACTGGTGCCCAATAGCACTCTTAAACACTGATACAAAACTACCTACAAAAATTCTAGCTACAAGACTAGGCGCTCTAGCCTCTAAAGCCCTATCACCCAACTAATTTGGTTTCACACCAGTGCGCTCCATCTGGTCTAACATACACACCATCACCAATATATGCCAAACCAAAGCGATTGGAGCCCTGTTATTCCTTGATCAGGAGAAGGCATACTACCGCGTTAGCTGGCCATACTTAAAGGAGTGCCTAAGCGCCTTCAACCTCCCAACTAGGTTCATTAACTGGGCGATGCTCCTCACAGAATCCGCCTCTATGGCTGTATGTGGCCCTGGCTTCCTAACCGACAGGATCACCCCATTCAGAGGGCTCAAGCAGGGAATCCCCTCAGCCCATTACTCTACAACTTCAGCTTTGATCCACTCCTCCGCGTTGCTGATTCAAGCCTCATGGGAATAACTGCACAAGGCCAGCCCCCAGTCAAGATACTAGCCTTTGCAGATGACTGCGTGACAGTATAGCTAACAGCAGTGACGCCCAACAGTTGGAATGAACCCTAGAGGAATACTCCATTGTGTGTAATGCATCGCTTAATAAACGGAAAACCAAAATAATCCTCCTTGGCAAATACATCAATAACTGGACCACATCCCCCAATACACACAACCACCCAAGATGAAAAATCTCACTCATCCTACCCTTTGCATTACCCCTACCACCATCCCTGTCCGCAACCTTGGGATATGGCTGGAAACAGGGGGTATGCAAATGAGATTGAGAATAATCTATTATAACAGGTATCCAACTGAATCGCCTCACTCAAGGGAAGATCCTGGGGATAATGGGGCAAGTGGCAGTTGCCAACTCGCTCATACTCCCAATGCTGTGGTTCCTCACACATGCAATCCCCTTTTCGCCCACCTTCATAACATCAATCTGCACGCTCATCCAGGGCTGGCTGTGGCCTGTAACCCATCCACCCATAATGGTGGAAATGCTATTTGGACCATGCTCCAGTGGAGGCATGGGCTTAATAGACTTGGAGAGCCATTCCAACAGCATCCTGGGCATCTGGATAGAGGGAGTGCTAACCCCAGACCTCCCACAACAGCACTGGTCCAGGGCAGTGAGGGCCAAATTTGTGCAGGCACTCAAAATACTTAAACCACACAACCCATCCAGCCTACTAACATAACTCACTAACTGCCCCAATGCAATGGGCCCACATGGAACCCCCCTCACTTTGCCTCCTCTGAACCATCCACCACATGGGATAGACCATTGCTAGCACTGGCACTGTGCAGGGAAGGGGATGACCCAGATCCCACTTCACGATAAGAATTCCAGAAGACCACCCCTGAAAGACATACTTGCTATGACCCCAACTATTGCTAGAATCAACTACTTAGAAGCTTTGGACATCTACTATGACCTAGCCACACAGAAGGCAATATGGAGGATGATGTATCATCCACTCTTCCAGCTGAGGGTAAGAGCCAACACCTGGCGCTGCCTGAGAAGGACCTATAGAATGATGGACCACACCCATTCCCTCCACACAACCTGTGCAGTATGTGGAGGGGAGGGCTCCCTACACCACCGCTTAGAAACCTGCCCCCCCTCCCGAGCCATATGGCAGGAAGTTGTGTGCCTGCTTAAGATCCAAAATGTCCAGGATTTCTCTATCTCAAGGAGCCTCCTCACACTCCAGCTCAAGTCACCAATTCCTTCCACCCTCCACTCCCTAATGATACCCATCACAATATGTACAATCCACACCATTACATTAGATGCATTCAAGGGCACAGTCCCAACCATCCATGGGTTTATCAACAGGTTCCACATCCACTTACTGGAGCACTTCCAAGCCTGGCTCTATGGATATATGAAGACAAGGCAGTAGAGACTCATAAAGTCATGATTCCCACTATGGTTCCTCCACATAGACCCCTTCCTCCACACCTGCTCCATAGTGGGGGCAACCCCCTCAGAGTAGCACACCAACCCCCATACCTGTCAGTTCCAGCTGGCAACAGGGGTAACCTGTATATCATGGGGTGCCCAATCCTTAATCCTTGATATGTTTCACTCCCTCCCCATTTCTACACATGCATTGGTACTGCCTGTCCCCTGGTAAGCTTGCCTTAGTTAAATAAAAAAATATACTATACTTAGTAGGGATAGGGAGTGCAAATATAGGAATGGTGGACAAGACTAAGTACTAAGGGTAAAACTTTCTGCTTGTATTCTAATAGGCCAGAATTACATGATCTGACTTCACTAATTCGTTTGGACAGACTGAGGCATGGTACATGAATTCATATGTATTACTATCCTCTTAGCACAGCAATACTAATTTTTTTAGTACTAGATGGTCCCAACCCAAGGGGGGATTCATCAATGTACAGCAATACTAATTTTGCTGCATCCAGATTCGAAACTGTGTCATGAGGGCCGATAGTAGGATGCTGTCCCAATACATTACTCTCCCTTGTAAATATAATAACTTAGGTTCTATGCTTCTATGCTGGATATAATAAATAGTTAGTTTAAGTTGGTATAAAAATTAGCTACAATTTATTTTAGATCTGCGAAAGAATTAAATATAATTGTTTTGTGTTTATGGTACTTTTAGATACTTGTTTAGCATTATCGTGATTAAGTATCATATGTTTTTATTTGAGTAAAAATAAACAATAGGTTTAATTAATTCTATTTATGGAAGTACATGGTCGATTATTGCATTCGTAGCATTGACTTTTTTTATGCACGAGCTTACCAGATTGTCTAATTGCAGGTGTTTCGACAGGGCACATCGGATGAGAGCTATATGTTACTAATCAAGTTGTACCTGTAAAATTGGCGATCGTAGTTCATTCAACAGTTTTTCGTTCTAAATAATTCCTTGATTGCTGGACACTTTTTATAATCATATATACTCTGGAAATCATGCCTTACGCTGATTTACTTTTCTATATGCTCTGTTGAATGAAAATGCAAGTTTATCTTAATTTGTTCCGTTAAATCCTGTTTATTCAATATATCATAATTAGATTAGCAAACATAGTATAATTTGAATAGCTTTTATCAGTTTGATGTTCATAATTAAGCCATAGTATAAATTCTGTTTTAGAGTTGCTATATAAAAACAATCAAAAGTAATAAACTTAAACTGGTAAAGATGCTTTAAGATGAAGTCTTTATATTCTATCAACCGTGGTACAACTGGGCTAAGTTAACCTTTTGTGTTAAGAAACAATGGGTAAGCTCATAATAATTAATGAATTAGATATGTTACTTAGATAAAAAAATAGATAAAAGCATTTTTTTGTAAAATGGGATTAAGAAATTTATTGTTTTATCGTGAAGTCCAATATGTTTCTAAGCCTTATGTATTTTTTTGCTTCGCCAGTTCTGCCCATTCACCTGGTTGGTGAGCATAATACATCAAGCAAATCGTTAATTTTAAATTCATCCAGCGTTGGTTTGATTACACGCGGATATATGATAAAGCTAGGGAAAACGATGACTTGGACTGGAGCCAAAAACTTTACTGAGCACATACACAAGACTAGACAGAAGTTTATTATGTCTACCAAGGAGCTCATTTCTTTAACCAATATCCATGATAGGGATTTAGAAGTAAGTAATGTTATTCAAGATTTCTTTATTTCAGAATTACGTAATATCTCTTATCAAATGACCTGTCTTGAGGGGAAATTATGCATAATCAAATCCATATGGAACCAAAATACTGATTGGCTTACAGATTATAAAATGACAAGCGTCAACTTTTCTGATTCTGCCTCGCAAGTGTTAGTTCATTATTTGTGGAAGTTTGAAAAGACTTTACACTATACGGTGGCATACACTGGCCCACTCACTTTGTTTGTCTGGGCAAAAAAGATCCATTGGTATGTTTCATTTAATACCAAAGCCTTCAAACTTGTTAAAAGATATCCTGAATATGTTTTCAGAACCCATAATTTTACGTTTTTCACTAATGTGGATAAGTTTCCTAATGAACTTGTTGGCTATGAGTATGTCAGTAACATCTAGCGTTTCTATAATAAAGAGAACTGGTCTATTTTTATAACTTTACATTCTCCAAATAAAATACTACCTTTTGAAGAATAGGCATGACCAATAAAAACTGTTTTTATATAACTGATCTAGGATGAGAAAGGCCACCACTGAAAAAAAAAACTTCATTAGCAACTGCAAAGTGAAGTATATAACTTTAAACCATAATTGCTAAGCTCCATATGAGCTACAAAAAAAACCCAATTATATTAAATCTTTAGAAGTATGAGCCATTTATCATTATAGTAAAAATCATCATCCAAAGTCCTTGTTATCTGGACTATATCAACTTTAAGCAATAGTCAAGTCATTTTTCTATGAGTATTATATAAAGCACTTTTAAGATGTTTAACCTAAGCAGGCAAGTCTATTTGCTAAGTTTATTAATGTCATTATAGTTGATATTTTATAACTAGAAGAGATAAAGTGGTAGTAGCAACCTGTAAGTCCTGAGGAGCACCCCATGCACCTCAACATGGAGAAACATCCCTTCAGAAACAAGAAGGGGCAAAAATCCTGCTCAGTCCCACATCAAACATGACATTTAACCCATATTGTCAATGAGAGGTGGTTGACAGCTTATCCATGAAAGTTGCTCCTTACCCCCTCTTCCTACCTTCAAGGAATTGCTGTAGAAAATCAAGGGTTGTGTCAGGAGGTGGTGGCTAAAAGTCAAGGTTTGCAGCAATTTTGGGGCCTCCTGCCCTGTCAGAAGCTATCCGGATCAAGTTTGATTACCATTACTACAATTAAATCATTATTGAGACATATTAAAATATTTGAATTAAACTTATATTTGAATTCGGCATTCTGATCTTCCCCTACACTAGCGAAGGTGAGTCCACCCCCAACAGGTTCAGGTGAAGTGAACCCATCAGATATAAAATGGGACCACCATTATCTGCCCTGGCCTTGGGCGCTCTCTTTCAGCCATCATGCAAATTGTCACTGGTTTATGAGGTAAAATCACACCACAAAAAATTTTAGTAAAAAGTAGATACTGATCTGGCTGGTCAGCCTTAATCCAAATCAACCATGTAGCAATTAGTGTGTCAATCCACTATTCTTAAATTTGTAAAGATAAGTATAGGTTATAAAGCCTACTTTCTATCCCCTCATATTTAGCTTATAAGGCATCTGTCCTCAACTGGTACTAAACACCCACTTTCTACATTTCCTTCCTTAATATTATTGAAGTAAAATCCTCTGTGTTTCCCAATTTTGATTAGATCAAGGAATTCGCAATACTATTTTTCAGCTATGTGGTCCAATCTTGGGATTACCTGGCAGGCGATAGTACTCTCCTACTCATATTAAATTAATCTTTTTGTTTGGCTGTACTAGTGATATTCTGTTTGTTGATTTGTGTGGTATCTCATCCTGAGTGGTAGTGCAGTCTTATTTCTATCATCATGCTCCATGGCATAATGGAGAGACCCTGCTTTTATCCTTCTTTACTCTTCTTTATAGGTAAGTGAAGCGTTGTTTCTATTCTATAAGAAGATTCAACTCTTGGTTAACATATTGGTTTATGGAAATAGTGCCTCTTTCTTTGAAGCAAAGCTTCTATGCCACAGTTAAGGATTACCTTCTGGTCAGATAATTTTGGTATATACTCCCATTCCTACCATAAAAACTTTTCGCTCTTTGTCTACCCACATCATGTCCAATTTGGCCGGATCACAAGCGTTGGTGTGTTGTTTTTTCTAGCTCCTGTTACACTCTCTTTCCAGGCTGCAGTAGTGTTCTGGTGGATTAACCCCTTCTGTTGAGTCTGACGCCTCTGGGAAACAAATATTGCTGAATCCAATAGTTCCTGTGTTGTATACAACACAGCAGTCAGAGTTTGAGGTGATTTATCTAACAGGATCAACAGCTACTTTCTTTGAATATAGTCCAGTAGATATTCATGTTGCTACGATCTTTTCCCCAGTCCAGTCCCTGAAAGTTGCAAATAGATAAGATCATTCATAATTTAAGTTGCCAAGATTCAGTTGGGATCCAACATGCTATCTGTCAAAGCTCTTGGATACAGGAGCAGCTGGTAGTTTTATGAGTTTTATAGTCACTCAGGATTTGTATCTAGGTTTGAGGTAGGATCTTCATTATTTAGCGCTAATTTGACCCCTTTGTCTTTTATGCGGTAAGAGAAAAATTGCTTTTTCTTTGCATCAAAATGACTTTTGTGACCTATTTACTTCGGTGCCATATTAGTTGTTTCCAGTCAATCTGGGGGTAAGTTGGTGGCTTCAGCAACAGGTAATTATCAGCCTGGAGCCTAATCTTTTTCTTTTGAGAAAACCACTAATGTAGTGAGTTTTTCTCTAGCTAATACATTCTCCCCTGCCACAGTTGGTTCCCTCCTAGAAAATCCCTTCCCTACTAATTTAGCTCCTGATTTCACTTCTGGATTGCTGCAGTATAAAGACCTTTTCAATATTCATAGAGCCAATCGGCTTTCTAGAAAATTCTTAGCATGATATGGCCTTCCATCTGATGTGAAGCTATTTTACATTTAACTGAGCTCTGTACCTCTATATGGATCAAGAAGATAAGACCCTGGATGTGTTGCTAAGGACATGTTTCTAAAAAGAGTGGGTAATTCAGAAATTCTCTCATATTGCTTCCTCATTGTTTTTGCACAAAACGCTGATGGTACTGGACCTTATGTGGACTATGGCCATTTTGTTATCAGAGGGCATTATTCTACCCCTTCCCTTTAGAACCATCAGCTAGATGATATACAAATCCAGGATTTCACTAAGCTGGACCTGGTAAACACATTAAATCAAAAAAAGGTACAGAGTGTCAAGAATGGCTTATGCCATTTAAATTAGAAGGAGTATTTTAAGTACCTGTTATGCCTTTTATTCTCAATAATGCTCTTGACGCCTTCCAGCACATGATTGATGATTTTCTAGGTGATCTTCGGTTCACTTGTACAATGGCATACATCAATGCTTTCTTAGTGCATTATTCCACTCACAAACAACATGCAAAGGACTGGGGAGTACTGGGGTCACTGCAGAAGACAGATCTTTATTTGAAGCCTTCAAACTGCGAGTATATAAAGGAGAGGTCATCTTCCTAGGTAACCTATCAAAAAGGAAGGGTACTCCATTCCTCCTAGAAATATGAAGCCATCCTTTCATGACCATGCCCACCACCCAGAAGCAGCTGCGAAGTTTTCTCACCATCATTTTAATGAAAAATTTTACCCTGCGCTATCACAGTTTGTGGTACCTTCTTCATTCGCTGACAGGGAAGAACTTTTTTCTTAAATGGACGGGAGGTGTTAACATATGTTTAAAGCAATCAAGGAAGTGTTTTTGATGCCCCCAGTTTAAAGCATGCAACCCATCCCAGCAATTTATATTAGCATGTGTTACCTCTGCAGCTGCTGTGGGGGCTGTTTTGCTTCAAGAACATGATGGGGTGGAACATCTAATTGCCTACTTCTCACACAAGTTCTCCTCCTTGTAGAAATCATGGCCATATACAAAAAGGAGCTTTTTGTGGTGTTGTGATCACTCACCTATTGCAGTATCTTCTTCAAGGAGTATTTCATGAAGTAATCATCAAGACAGACCATCAGGCCCTAAGGTAATTCAGGGAGCCTATGGAAGTTGGCGCATTGTCAGGCTTAGCGTTTTGCAATCTGTTCAAAGTCAATTTTAATTTTTCGTGAACGGTGTGCTGAACAATTTCCCTGATCTTTTTAGTCAAAATCTATCCCTGAGCCAACTGAGAAATAAGCACAGGAACTGACCATAATGATTTCTCCTTACAAGATTCTATACATTGTTCCTCCAACAGTTTCTGGGTCTGACAGGGCTCCAAATGTTATTAAATTCTAAGGTAATTGCTGGACTGACATCCTGTTTGTATTGGCTGGAGCTATTTGATCAGATGGTACTGCCAGGTCACAAGCGGACTCATTTTGCGCTGAAGGAGGAAATGATTCTGTTCAGGATAAGGGTGTGGGTTGCTCTTCAACTTTGCAGAAAAGCAATTTTCTCCACCATGACCCCCCAGAGGTGGGCCATCCCGGGAATAAAAAGTACCTTAATTTGGTAAAACGGATGTTCAAATGGCCTGGTATCACTAAGGAAGTCCCAGCTTCAATCACCAATCACATGGCGTATGCATGGACAATAATTGGATAGATCAGGTAGGGATGTTCTTCTCAATCCCTTGCAGCAGACAGAGGGCCCGTGGACCTCAGTATCTGTTTACTCTATTGTTGATCTTCCTAGCTTCAATGGACTCAACATAATTAAAGTAGTCATGGAACATTTTCAAGTTCAATTTGTTCATTCCTTATATGCCCACTATCACCTTAGAAGAAATGTCCAGGTTTTTGTTCACCATTTCTTTTCCATGTTTGGCTTGCCTCAGGAGGTGGTATGTGACAGAGGGCCCCAGTTTGCTGACTGATCCTGGACTTCACTATTCTATTCTGAAAATTAAGATGTGCCGTTCAATCATGTATCAACCCATTCTGACAGCCAGATAGATAGAGTCAACAAGATCCTCGAGCAGTATCTCTGCTTTTTGTTAAATCTGAGGATTGATCACTTAAAACAAAATTCTGCACATATAAGTTTTTAGAGATTCGGCCAGATTATTCTAGTTTTTAAATTTTAAATTTTAAATTTATTGCGGGGAAGGCTGACCATAGGACACTTCCGAATATGACTCAGACGAGACAAAACTCAGTACCAGGTGAGGCACCCCAGAGAAGCGATGCTATCTCTTGTTGCCAGCGGGAACGCCACTTATGGGAAGGGGAGGGAACGTGTGTAGGGGGCGTAGCCACTATTGAGCACGTGTGGAGGAAGGGGTCTGATTTGATGAACCAGACTGGGAACCAGGAGGAGACCAGCTGCTGGCGACGTGGTGGGAGATATCCAAACATCCACGCTTGAAAGTGATCCACCAAATGAGACCGGAATCTGTGGACAGCTTCAGGGAGGGTGGGGATGGATCCGGCGATGGCATCCAAGGCAATCGTGTGGATAGTCCACATGGCTATTGCAACCACCAGAGCACGAAGGGAGGGTGGGAGGGGGAGGCCATTGATGAAGCAAACATATCTCTTGACAGACTGAAGGGATGTGTTTGATCCTGGCCTAGCAGACGTTGGACTTCGCGCCATATTACTTTAGAGGTGGGGCACTTCTCCAGGCGGTGAAACAGCGTTCCATACTGGCCACACACGACACAGGATGAGTGTAAAGCGTTAGAGCGCTCAGCTGTACGATACACCCGCCTCAGGCAGCGCCACACATGGGAACGGACTTGAGGCTGCAACAGAGGATGGTGTGCGTATTTCCAGATAGTCTTTTGGGTCTCAGTGGAATAAGGGATGTCCATCATGTCCAGGTAGTCCACCCTGGATAGGACTTGGGGTCGAATGGGGATCACGCCATCATGGATGGGTAGCCCCTGTACCTCTTGTGTGAACTGAGGAGAGGGGCGGCCTCTTTGGGTTGTATGTCCACTAATACGAATTCTCCACTCTGCGCTTCGCATGGAGAGTAGGATTCGTTTGTAGTGGGTTTTTGTCCCGTGAGGACCTGTGGCTGATGTGTGTGATGCAAGGTATTTCATCAGGGAGTGGGGGTTTGATGGGTTGTTGAGGCCCAAGGCTTGGGAGAAGTTGGAGCGGGCCGCGCGGGACCAGTGTTGGGATGGGAGTGTAGGAGCAGTGACGGCCGCAATCCAGGTGCCTAGGATCTTGGCGGCATGGGCTTTGAAGTCAAGTAGGCCCATGCCACCATGATGATGAGGGCCAAACATGACCTCTAGCCGTACTGGTGGAGGGCGGCCTGACCAAAGCCAACCTTGTAGCAAAGCATACAGGGATTTGAAAAAGCTTGGGGAGAAGGGGATGGCGTGGGCTCCAAACCAGACTTTGGATAGGAGCATAGAGTTGGCAAGAACAACCCTGCCAGTGAGGGTAGTAGGGTGGGCTCTGAGAGAGGCGATTTGCTTCGTCACGTTGTCCAGTATATGGCCCTCCATTACTGCTGACGCGTATCCTCCTGCCTCCAACCACACGCCCAGATGGCGTACCAGTCCTATATTAGGTCGCAGCACAAAGGGGAGCACCAGTGGAGCGGTGTATTTTGAGTTAGTAAGGCGTGGACTTGGGCGAGCAGCTATGCTGGGTTGGGAACTACTTGCTGGGGCCCAGCAGTTCTGAAACTGACCAAGGAGGATGATTTCGGTTTTGGAGGCGTTCAGTGCCGCGTTGCTTACCCGGGAATATTCCTGGATGAGGGCTTCAAGCGCGCGTGCATCTTTATTATTAGACACCCCCACCACGCAATCATCTGCAAATGCCATCATCTTGACTGGGGTTTGGCCTGGCACATGGACCCCAGTGAGTTGGGCATTCACATTTCGCAGTAGTGGGTCAAGGCTGAAGTTGTATAAGAGTGGGCTCAGGGGGTCCCCTTGTCGCAGGCCCTTTGAGGATGGACTACATCCGTTAGGAAACCTGGGCCGCGCACAGCCATTGTTGCAGATTCCGTGAGCAGCATCACCCAGTTAATGAAGCGGGGAGGTAGGCGGAATTGTTGGAGGCAGGCCCTAAGGAATTCCCAGTTTACTCTATCATAGGCCTTTTGTTGGTCCAAGAATACAAGTGCCCCAGAGGCTGTGGACTGACACACATTTGCCACAGAGTGCACGTTATCCCAAATCGACCTTCTGGGGATGAAACCAAATTGTTCTGGAGAGATGGTGGCAGATGCTACAGTCCCTAAACGGTTAGCCATGATTTTTGTTAAAATTTTGGTGTCTGTGTTTGTTAGAGAAATGGGGCGCCAGTTGGCTAAGTCTAGCCTATCCCCTTTCTTGAAAAGTGTGACTGTAAAAGCCTCATGTCCTCCTGGTAGGAGGCGCGTTTCCAACAGGCTTTGGTTGAGTGAGGCTAGCAGCAATGGGGATATGTATTTAAAATATTTTTTGTAGAACTCATATGGAATGCCATCTGGGCCTGGGCATTTTTGGTTTGGTGCACTGTGAATGGTAGTCCATAATTCGTTCAGAGTAATTAAATTCATTATTTCCGGGTATCAGAAAATGGTGCAGATATGAGCTCTGTCAAGAAATTCTGCCATTTTGGCTGGCTGAATTGGTTCAGCTTGGTATAACTCAGAGTAATATCTTTGCGTTTCAATTGCCACTTCAGCTGGTGTGTCCATGATAGAATTATCTGATCTTCGCACCTGTGTGCAGGCCACGCTCTGGCATGGTGCAAAAATTTTTTTGAAGAAGTATGCGGTGCACTTGTCACCTTTAGTGATGCGTGTGGCCCTGTATTGGACACAAACCTGATGTTTGTGTTGCCTTTCAAGTGCGTTGAGGTGTGCTGCTGCCTCCGCCCACTTCTGGCCCTATGCAGGGCTATATCCTGAGGCTGGAATGTTGGACTCCAAGTGGGCCAATTCTGCCAGCGTGCACGATATAACCGCCGATGTGGCTCATGAGCATCTGGATGAGATATGGCGATAGTGGCGGATGGTGTCTTTTTTGAAAGTTGCCCATGTGGAAATGGGGTCCATGCAAAACGGTGCAACAAACAATTTTGCCAAAGTTGCCTCTTCCACCCACATGGAAAATCCTGGCGACGTAAGCTCTGGGGGGCGGATTTTGCACCAATGTGGGGCCTTTGCAACTGTGACGGGTAAGTGGTATGTTATCGAGACCAGTCGGTGGTCGGAGAATTCCATTTTCGTTGTTTTGAAGTGGGAGATGTGGGGTTGGAATTTCGCCGGTGCTAGAATAAGGTCAATGCGGGTCATGGACCTTAATTGGCTATTGTGGATGTGGGGACACGTCATGTTTTCAAGCAGTGGGGCATGTTGCGGCAGCGCATCCATTAACCCAAGAGTGGCTTTTAGAATGCGTAGTTCTATGTGACCCTGTGGGGTGTGGGGTGAGGGCAGCCACCGGTCCGTTGGTGAGGTTAGCCAACAGTTCATGTCACCGATTAGGAAAGAATTGGGGGGTAGCGGGAGGGATTTGTCCGATGAGAAAAATTCCCAACACTCTTGTGCACCGTTTGGGGCGTAAATGTTGACAATTGTGTGTGCAACATTGGCCCAAGAGAAGGTGACAACGAGCACTCGGTCATTTAGGAATGTTTCTGAAGATGTAAATTTGAAAAAATTGTTTTTCCAAATTAGCACCCCACAGTGCTTCAACCAAAAGGATAGGGATGGTAGGAGCATAGTTTTCCAAGCATCCTCGGAACCTCATGGACAGTGGGTTTCCTGGATGGCCAGGATATCCATGGGTAAATTATTTTGTAAAAAACTCAGTTTCCTAGCCCGGGATGGGGAGGCCTTGAGTCCGGCGATATTCAGCATCCCTAGAGTGAAGGTTTCCCCCATCGCACCTTAGGTGTGAGGGGTGGGCCCTGGCCCACCAGCCTCTTCCAGGTCCCCACGGGCTTTCACAGCAGTGCGGGTATTAGCAGCAACGCTATTGGGGTTTTTGTTAATTTTTGCGGAAAGAGTCGCGTTGGCTTTGGCCTTCGCTTTTTGTTTTCCCAACGTCAGACGAATTTTTTGCGGTGCAGATAAGTTTGGTGCACCGTCAAGTGGGGCAAAAAAAATTTTTTTTGGTTGGGATAGGTCCCAAGTCGGTTTCAACTGGGGCTTGGGTGCAGTGATTGGGTGAGATCAAATCTCCCATCAGATCCTCAGATTGAGTGGCCCGTTCAGCTTGGGCCTCCCAATCTGATTGGGTGATGGATTCCCGAGTTGCTTCCGCCGTGAAGGTCCCCATGTCCTCCTGGCGTTGTGAGTGTGGGATGGTGGTGGTGACCTTGGTTGCTTCCTTGGCCGCAGTCCTATGGGCCTGCTTGGCCTTCTTCCGCTCCTGCGGGGAGATGGGCTTTACCAATAGGTAGCAGCCTTGTGCTCCCCACGGGAAGGCCTCTTTGGTGCTTGCGGTTGGTTCATAGTGTGCCTCTCCACTGGCCATGGCCACCAAGGGGTGCTCTTTGAATGTAACGCCCTCTTTAATGGGGCACATGTGTGCCTTATGGCCGAATGCATCACAGTGGGTGCAAATGGGGGGCGCGCTGTCCACGGTTACCCAGAATGGGTGGGTGGTGTGCCCTGCAATGTCAATAAAGGTGGAGTGCGGGATCTGGGTTAGGTCCTTCATGATCTCCTCAGATGGGGTCAGAACTGCGATGGCTTTGCCAGTGCACAGGTGTGGCATCAGCATGAAACGTTGCATTTTGAAAGATTGTATTTCGCCATATATGGCGAGACCATCTTTCAGGTGTTGCTCCAAAATATCACATTTTACTGTAGTAGGCAAAAAGTCAAATGTGAGGAGAATTTGGTTCGATTTTGTCCATCTGGTGTGTTTAGTTTCGACGACCTGTTGCCCTTCGGGGAGGTCAACCACTACGCGCACCGCTGCAGCCTCATCTGCTGCTATTTTGCTTTCAAAACCTAGGTCCAGCCAACTGCGCGACATGGAGTGAGGTGCAACGTACACCGCGGTCAGGAAAATTTTGTGTACATCTTCACAAAATTTTTCCCATAGAACTGTTTTTTGGATGTCCAGATACACACAGACTCCAAATTCCACCGACAAAAGTGGCTGGGAATGTGGCGTATTGATGTACTGGTTGCATCATGCTTGCCACACGAGTATCTCCGGGGAAATTGTGACCGCTGGTTTTTTTAAATTTTTTTCTATTCCGCTGGATTCTCCGGGGCGTTTTCGAATGTTAGAGGCCGCGGGCCTTCCGCCTGCTCCTCTTGCTTTGCTTGCCCAACTGCTCCCAGACATGGGCGCAGACTAATCCCCTCTATGAGATTATCAAACTGGATTTAGTCTTGAATTGAATGGGTTGCAAAAGTGTTTGCAATGAGAAAGAAAAGTCAGATTATTCTAGTTTTTCATCAAGTGTATTATGGTATGCTGACTGTTTGTAAATTAATAAGGCTTGACTAAAAACTTGCTGTTTATTATGATATTCTTGTTGTATTTTTATCCTATAAAGTTTTTCTACCAATGCAGGCAAATTGTATAAACTAGAGATTTTCGTTTAAACCTATTGGCAACATCCTAATAGGAACTAAACACTCTGGTAATATAATCAGTAAAAAAAGCTTTAAAAAAATGATTAATTAGTATATGTATAAGATATGTTTCTTTTTTTTCTTGATTCTTTATGCCTTTTTCTCTTGGCCAAGCACAGGTACTTATACCTCTAAGGCTTTTCCTGACCATAATCTTTTGGTTAAAGAACATAAATTCTTCAGATTACTTAATTTCCCACATCAGTTTTGCCCTTAAAATGATATAAAAATGGTATATTCAGTCTTATTGGCAGTAAAATACTCTTTTAATCAGGAAGGTATAAGGTACAGTATTACAACTTATAGGTGGAAAATCTTTCCAAGATCAGCCCAATTAGAGCCTCATCATTTCCGCTGACAAAATACAAATATTGAAAAAATGACATCAAAATTGAGATTTATTGATGTATTGATAATTAGGATATCATCAAGCCTCTCAATAGTACTTGGTACTCCCTTTTGGCTGTCCATGCTTAAGTGACATCATGACTTTTATGAGGATCAGCATACATATTTTCAATAGTGCAGGAAAATAGGGCGTCATTCAATTATTTTGATGTACTCCTATTTAGACTTTGGCAAGCCTCTCAATAGCATTAGGTACTCCATTTTGGGCTGTCCATGTTTAAGTGCTATTGTGATGATTACAAGGATTAACATAGAAATTGGCCTTAGCGCGTGAAACCAATATAATTAGGGGCAACTTGAATAAGTGCCTTCAGAACATGGGAATTTTGGTCCATATTCTTGGGCATCAGCCCTAAAAACATAAACAATGGATGAATTGCTAATTGGGAAGAGTGAGCTACTATAAGCGATTTTGGATATATTACCTATTAATTATGCTGGTAATTGAGAAGAACTAAAAGATCCTTTCAATAGGGTAATCAGCTAGAATTGATGGTTTCCTTGAAGAATTAGTTTAGGAGTCAACCACCAAAATAAAACACTACTTTGCCTCTATTACTCAGGATACAGGGCTGCAGACCTTCCCCTTGCACAGTTTACATACAATAATGCCACCCATTCATCAACTGGCTTTTCTCCCTATAGGCCACCCTGAGTTATACCCCCTCATTCTTTATTTTCCCTGTATTTTCTTATAAGTACCTGCCACTGAGGAGCACTTACAACAGATCTGTAGTATGCAATCCTTTGTGTGAGAATAATTGACTAAGGCAATTGCTGATTACAAGTAGCTCACATATTTCAAACGCCTTCCTAACCATGAGATCAATGTTGTTTCTTAGTTATAATAGATGTGCGGCACCTGCGTATGAGTGTTCCCTCTAAAAGGTTTGCAAGTAAGCGCTCTGGCCCTCACTTGGAGGAGAAAGATTCATAAATAATGCCTTTCAGTTGGCTCTTCCTGCTTATTAGAGAATCATCCTGTCTTACACGCTTCCTAGTTTTCTCCTTATAAGGGAAAATAACCGGTTGTTCTTGAGCTATTTCTAATATAGGACTTAAAGAGGCTGAGATTGATGCAATTTTGGCATCACAGAAATCCCACAATTTAGTGCAGTACTTGGATGCTTTGAAGGGATTCGCTTTCTACAAAAACAGCTGAGTAAATGACAGAGATTGTGTTCATTGCAGTGATCTGGTGGACGCCTTTCACGTTGCACATCCTGAAGTTCCTCGTCCTCCTCGGAAGTTTGCCTCCATCCTGGCCATTAAATTTCCTAAAGCGTATAAGAACTTTGTGGTTGCCCAAATTCCTGGTTGTGGTGGTGTCCCCCTTTCCAAAAAGGGAAGGATTAAGAAGTCCTATGGAGCACCCCAGCGCCTCAACAAGGAGGAATATCCCTTCAGAACCAAGAAGGTGACAAAGCCTGCTCACCCCTTATCAACCAGGGCGATATAGCCCATGTTGATGAGAGGTGGGTGTCAGCATAACCCCTGAAGTTTTCTCCCTTTCCCCTACACTTATCACCAATTAATTGATGAAGAATATCCAGAGGGTGTGTCAGAAGAAAGGGTGGCCAAAAGCCATTGTCCAGCAGGAATTTTGTGACTCTTATTCTGCCAGAAGACATTTGCATTAGTTTGAGTCCCACTGCTACAGGTATGTTGATATTGAATGGTATTGAATATCTAAAATCAACTTCAGATCTGAAATCAGCATTAAAAAATTCCCCCTATGGACAGTGAAGGCGAGTCAGCCCTTAACAGGTTTGGGTATGCCAAACCCATTTGATCTAATATGAGACCGCCCTTACCTTCCCTGGCCTAGAATTTCCCTGACAGCCATTGTGCGAATTGTTGCAGGTTGTAAGGTGAAATTGCGCTGCAAAAATCTTAATACATATACTATTAATTGGCTTATGAGCCAGATCCATATCAAACAAAGTATAAAATCAGTGTGTTTTTATGCTAATATTCAATCTCAAGATATTCACCATTGTCATGAAATAAGGAAATGCAGGAGGTTGCAAGGGGTAATGCGCCAGGTAAAAGGTGCCACAAGAAAGCAAAATGTCTAAGATGTGAAAAGCAACATCCCAGGTTATCTCCATTTTGTTTCCAATTAATTTTTGTAGTAAAATTAAGACCAAACTGATGCAAACCATCAGATAGAGTAGACACAGGGAGTTGAGAGAGTTTAGATAAGCACTATGGTAAAATTGGCGAAATAAGATTCAGAAGACTTGGTTGAATAGTTGCAGCATAGGCGCTGGTTTCAATATACAAGGATAGTCATAATAAAACTAAAAAACGATTCTGGCAACCACAATAGCTTTTTCAACTGATTAATAATAGAAAAAGTCCTCATACGCAGGGATGATAAAAGAAAATACTCAAAACATTTTTAAAAGAATCTGATTATCTGAGAAAAGCAAAGGCATTTCACAGTTTTGATATTGATATAATGGATAGTTTTGCAGTAATTTCTAAATTAATACCAAAAACTGATCAAAACTGGAAATTATTCTTTTGGTAAAGTCGAAATTTTCTGAACTCAGCTGAAATCCCAGTCTTTATATTTGGTTATTTTCAGGCTTTCAAAAAAAATTTTAAGCTATATTTTCGGCCATTTTTGTGTCATTTGCTTCAGGTCTGACTGGCAAGGAAAGAACCATTAGCGATCAATGACCTTAGAGATGTCATTGGTGTCTCACAAGGGTTCTGGCTTTAATTCAGGAGGCTTCAGATGCTTGGCCTTAATGGGAGTTATACCCCAGGTAGATTCACTAACTGTAACATCACTCTCCGCTATTGGATGAGGTTCCACACCGCCTGAGGGGACATTGGCCAAGGCAAAGTTCTTGTGAGGGGATTGGTAACTTCATGGTAGCCAGGGAGGCTTGAGTGGCGTGGCCTACAGTGACAGGAAAATTTTTTATAAAAGTTGCAGATCAGCTTCTGAGTGCTTGAGCAGGCTTATGAGATAATCTGTTATCAGTTTTGTCTTAGCAATTTTTAGGACAACAAATAATTAAGGTGGCGTCAGTGTAGGTAGGAGGAGAGGACGGCATTGATCTCATACCTGGGTTCACCATCTACTATCACTGGTTCAGGATGGGAAGACATAGGGCTCTCGAAGGGGATTAGGAGGCAAATATTTAAGTGTTGGACACTTTAATGAAAGGGGTAAGTCTTTGGTAAGCTGATGGTCAAACCTTCCTGAGGTTCTTAAAAGGTCCAACATGCTTTGGGCCTAGCTTATGCCAGTTCTGCTTCAAGTAAAGATTCTTATCATTGACCATGACCAAGTCATCTGGCTTGTGCTCAGGGCTTTTTAGCACTTGTGGTCAGCATATAATTTGTAGAACCTTACTGCATTAAAAGATGGCCCTTTATGCCTGGTGTATGTCTCTGAGCTCTTTGAAGCGCTCATTGGCAGCAACTGTAGACTCTAACCGTGGACTTAGGTGAAGCTGGAACTATAGCTTTTTTTTGCAAAAGATGGATGTGTCTGTTGAGGTATGAGTAATGTTGTTATAGGCAAATTGTGCCTGCAGGAGGTGAGAGGCATAATTGTTCTGTTCTGCGTTGGAATAAATAAGCAATAATTTCACAAAACCTTGGGTCACCCTCTCGTTCTGTCCAGCTGACTGATGGTTATGGCAGTGGAACTGCAGGAGTGAATTTCTTAGATGAACAGTACGGCTTTCAAAAACTGCTAAGCATCACTTTTCGAAAATCAATTCAGCCTGAAATTTAGCTCCACTAGAGAGATTTACGAAAACCATTAGCAAATATGGCGGGAAACCCCACAAAAGAACCCGCAGGCTATGCCAAACGAGCCAGCACCACCCCAAATGAAGCAACCCTCGGTTACCCACCTCAGGGTCAACCAGAATCACCCGCTCTCAAGCAGCAGCCATGAAAGCAGGCACCACCCCCCAACCTGGAGCTACTCCAACTAGCGCCAGTTCACCTGATCACACTTCTGTAACCTGCACGCCTAACAGCTCTGTGTGTGCTGCCTCCCACCAACCCGCTGGGCCCCCTCCAACCAAGGAGGCCATCACCCACGCTGTTTTAATGGCGTCTGCTCAGTTGAATGCAACTCAGCCCATCCAGACATTCACCTCCCCCAAAGTCAGCTAATTCAGCCCCATCTATTATTGCTGATGCCGTGTTTCTGGCTCCCTCCATGAGGGGCGATACCCAGCTACCTGGCCCCCAAATCCTCAGATGTAAGGTTGGATTAGCCGCACATTCTGGTTCACTAAGCATCAAATTGGGACAATCTATTCTTCCCAATGAGGATTCAAATGGTTCGGATTTTGAACTTCACACCAGTTCCAATCTCACCCGTCCCATTTAAACCCCGTAATTGGCACTTCTCAAGTCAGCACTTTATCGCAATATGCTGAAAACGACCAATTCACTAATCAGCCAATGAGTTTTGCCCACGAAATCACAGCAAATACTTGGGCTGAATTTACCCAAATTGATTGGGATGGTGATGAAACATCTCCCTCCTCCCAATTGGCTGGAGTTAATTCCAATCTGGATGGGACTCCCCAATTTAGCGAGGCCCAACAATCACCTGGCCCCCAAACCCTCGGATGTAAGGTTGGATTAGCCGCACATTCTGGTTCACTAAGCACCAAATTGGGACAATCTACTCTTCCCAATGGGGATTTAAATGGTTCAGATTTTGGAACTTCACACCAGTTCCAATCTCACCCGTCCCATTTAAATCCCATAATCGGCACTTCTCAAGTCGGCACTTTATCTCAATATGCTGAAAACGACCAATTCACCAATCAGCCAGTGAGTTTTGCCCACGAAATCACAGCAAATAGTCGGGCTGAATTTACCCAAATAGATTGGGATGGTGATGAAACATCTCCCTCCTCCCAACTGGCTGGAGTTAATTCCAATCTGGATGGGCCTCCCCAATTTAGTGAGGCCCAACAATCCGCCCCTCAATTTAATATGACGCCAGCAACTGCTGTAACATTCCAGAAACAAGGGAACTCCGCAAACTTGTCCAAACCACCAGCTCACACTCAACCTGCAATTGCAGCCCAAAGCAAACACAAACGTACCAAAGGAGCCACTGGGGCGTGGCAAAAACCTCTGGCACCAACGCTACCCAAAGCTGATCCCCGTGAAGTGGCGTTTATTGCTGATGTTAAGAAGAAATGGGCCGAAACTAGAGCGCAAAAAGCTCTACCTCGCTCAACCCTCTCCCACGCAATTCGCCTTTATTATGGGCATAACCCTGTTGAATTCTATACAGAGGATTACTTCTCATACTTTGCAGCGATCGCGGAGACATTCCCTATTAACACTACCATCCATGAATCAGTGGAGGGCCACTACATCGATGTGGGCTTCACTGAAGCTGCCCTTGCTGACCATGCTGCCACCCTCCAGGTCATTTTTCCACGCGGATCTCTTCACATCTCCCGCACACGCTCTCACCTGGAGAAAATTTCATGGGTTACTTTTTCCAACCTACCAACGACTGTTGATCCTGAGTCTCTTAAACTGGCACTCCATCGTGGTTTAATGGAGTTTGGGTCTGTTCTTTCAGTGGACTTTAGCGTCCCCTCTTACTATGCTCCCACTCAAAGAGCTCGCACTGCTAGGGCGTCGTTCATCCCCTCCCCCACTGTATCCCGTAACATTGAGGTTATTCCTCGTGTGGCGTTAGTTGGGGCATGCCCTGAGATCTTTTTGTCGACCCTGATCAGGCGCGCCCCCGGTGTTCATGGTGTAACGCCCTTAGACACTTGTATAGTGGCTGCACAGCTCGAAAACAAGCCCTCTTAGCCACCACCCAGGGGCCTAAACCAGGCCAAAAACGATCCCACATGGCTGCAGCAGCAATTCCACAACCCACACAATGGGTTCCCGTTCAAGACCTGTCCCCTGAGGCCTTACGCCTAGCAGTTGAAACAGCTAACACCACTATTGGTGTGGGATACCTTCGCGCTCATGACCCCCTTCCAATGGGCACCCCCTCCAATCTCCCAGAGTCAACTCCCTCTCTCACCAAGCGCAAGGCATCTCCCACAGGGTGCCCCTCGTCAGCCACCCCACTCAGGGCTCCGCGGCACCCCCACCAACCTCCACCAGCGATTTATCGCATCAGCCCTCAGCTCCCAATGGAGCTATGCCCACCAGCATGGACTGGCAACTCGCGGCCTGCGGTAGAAGTGCCACCTCAAAGAGTCCTACCCCAACCCCACAGTCCATTTCGCGTGGATCCTTTGAAGTGTTGGAGGAAGTGAATATGGACTCAGACTCATCAAATGGGGACACCGCGGAGGTCACCATTGAGCACCCTCAGGTCCTTCCCCTGCAACGGAGCAGGGGCAGCATCCTAGGCTGGCTTACTGGGTCCTCCGCCCCCCACCCTCTCCTTCCCCTCAGAACCCACGACGCTCCTCACGGATTGCAGCTAATAGTCAAGCTAAAGGACTCAAAACTAGCCGCCTCACAGCAGCAGGTTTAAGCGCTGGCAACCCCCAGGACATGGAGGGGAACAGCTATGAGTCCCCATGGCAGCACCCTGGCCCTGCAATCCATCAACGCAAATGGGTTGCGGGACTTTAAGCGGAGAGCCCGCCTCCTCCGAAACTTCAGGTCAGCACAAATTGACATCGCTGCTGTCCAGGAGCCCCATATCCTCCCCCACGAACAATCTGCATGGAATGAACAGTTTGGAGGCAACTCCTTCTGGACAAACCATGCCGCCCTTATTGTTTTGAATCCCCGGGTTAAAACCCATTCTTTTTCACAATATCTAGGTGGCCGCCTCATACTGGCCAAACTCACCACTCCTAACTTCTCTCTTCTTCGCTGCAAGCATCTACCTGCCTAATGCAGGTCAGGAGCAAAATCGGCTCTTGGAAGAGCTCCTCCAACTCAATCTCCCACGGAATACAGTCCTCTTAGGAGATTTCAACACAACCATAAGTCGCGTCCGTGACTCTTACCCCCTGCAGCAAAGGAACGCCCTGGATCAAGTCGCCTCCAGGATTTCCTTCGCCTGAGTGGCTTTATAGATGCGCTTCCACCCTCCGCGTCTGGCCTAGATTGCATGACTAGGATCCAGTATGATGGAGGAGCTTTCCAGTCAGCGTCACGCATAGATATGGCACTGATTGGCCCCCTTCTAATTGGCCGCGTCTCCTCTCCCATCTCTCGTGACAACCATCTGAGTGATCACAGGTCACTCACCGTTGTCCTCACCACCACACTTAGACCGTCGCGTAGGTTCTGGCCTAGGGTTGCCCCAGCTCTTCTCAACAACCCCTTCACTAAGGAGAAGCTGTCTATGACCATCCGGGAGACTCTCACCTCCCCCACCCCACCTGCTTGACCACAAGGCTAAATGGGCGGTGACCAAGGAGGGCATCACCCGCGTTGCTTACAACTGTGCCAAAGCCCCAGATGACTGCAGCTCGCGCCAGAGTCAAAAGGGCGGAAGCCAGAATCAGACATCTAGAGCGAAACTGCCAGCCTTCGCCCTCTCCCAGATGGTTGGAAGACTGGGAAGCGGCGCAGGAAGCACTCCGCTTGGAGCTCACACTGCAGGAAGAACGGGCAGCAAGCTTTACAACATCTCGTTACTATGCTCAATGGGAACGCCCCACCCGCTTCTTCTTTCAGAAACAGAAAGCCCGGTCAACAGCGCAGGATATTACTGCACTGAAGATTGGCACTACAACTACTTCAGATAAGGAGGAAATCATGCAGGAACTACCGCTTCTACTCCAGCCTCTTCCATGCCACCCAGGTGGACCCATCGGACATCCAAGACTTCCTGTGGCGGGCTCCAGAGCCGCCCATTGACCCACGGGCTGATGAGGCTCTACTGGCGCCTATTTCCATCCAGGAGGTGATGGAAACCCTTCTGAATTCCCCACGGCTTAAAGCCCCAGGCCCAGACGGAATACCCTTTGAGGTGTACCTTCTGGAACCTGCAGTGATAGCCAGAACCCTCCGCGACCTCTTCGCTGCACTCTTGGTGAATGGCGAGGTCCTCCCCGACTCAGAGGCTCAATCACGACCCTCATTCACAAGAAGTCAGACCGTGAGAACCTGGCGAACTGGCGCCCCATAGCGTTGATCAACACAGACCACAAGCTCTTCACGAAGCTTCTGGCCAACCGCATCACCAAATGGGTGTCACCTCGCCTCTCCCCATCCCAGCACGGTTTTATTCCGGGGAGGTCGTTATGGGACAACTATAATGACCTTCACGTGACTTTGACTGCTAACTCTCATAAGGTGAATGGCTTTGTGGCTCTTCTGGATATGGAGAAAGCATATGATCGGGTAGCCTGGAAGTATATTGATGCTTCCCCTGGCCCGCTTCCATCTCCCACCCGCAGCTAGGCGCTGGATATCAGCGCTCTATGACCAGCTCCACACCAGAGTCCTGGCGCCAATGGGTTTTACAGTGGCAGTACCAGTTGGACAAGGTCTCCGGCAAGGGGACCCCCTGAGCCCTATCCTTTTTAACATCACCCTTGACCCCCTCTTGGCCTCCTTACAGGACAATCTAACAGGGATTCTGGTCCCAGGTAAAGCCCCCACACGCACCATGGCATTTGCAGATGACACTGCCATTGCATTTGACTGCCCTGGGGATGTTGCCCTCGCTGCTGTGACCATTGAGAGGTACACCAAGGCGTCCAACGCCATGGTCAACACCTCCAAGACAACAGTTGTACAGGTCGGCTCCCCCACCTTCCCCCACCATTTGGTATTGAACCTGAGCGCGGCACCTTCCGTCACCTGGGCGTTCTCACCAACCAACAAGGAGTTGCGCTAAAAGACAATGAGGACTTGCTCCTCGCAGCAGTTAACTCCAGGATTGCCAGCTGGAACCGGCGGCACATCACCCCCAGGGTCGAGCTCTGATGGCCAATGTGTTCCTCCTCTCCAAATTCTGGTTCCTAGCGCACGTCTGCCCATTCACAGATGCCTTTTATACGCGGCTCAATGTAATCCTCCGCTGTTGGATCTGGGGCTCAAACCATCCACCAATGGCCCTCTCAACCATTGCCCGACCCTGCAATGAAGGGGGCCTAGGGCTTCTGGACACGCGATCCCACGCCACCACAATCTTCCTGAAGTTCCTATGGCCGATTATCTGCTGGGACGCGACCCCCATGCCCCAATGGGCGCCCGCCCTCCGCCAATCAGTGTCAGCAGCTCTGGGTCTTCCTAGAGCATCTCTGACCTCATTAGGGGATTGGCTCACACAAACCACCCAGGCCATCGCCTAAAACCATCCTCATCCCCTACTGGAACCAGGCTCTCCTTGCCCTGAAACGAGTAGGCGCGCGGATCCACCATGCCTTCCCATACAGAAGTGAAGGCCCTGGCCTCAGCCCACGTCGCCATGCAATTGTGCACAATGGACAAGTTGTCACAACTCGCCTCAACCCCCAAGATCGTCCTCCCATCCGCTCAAGACTCCTTGAGCTCCTCCCTCCCTCCGTGAGATTTGACCTTAAGGAATTGTGGAAGGACGTCTATCACCCCATCCTGTCAGCAAAGGTG
Organism: Massospora cicadina; assembly: GCA_022478985.1. Taxonomy (NCBI): domain Eukaryota; kingdom Fungi; phylum Entomophthoromycota; class Entomophthoromycetes; order Entomophthorales; family Entomophthoraceae; genus Massospora; species Massospora cicadina. The sequence continues at coordinate 145,459 of JAKSZP010015820.1, forward strand.
TCCAACACCTTATGGAGAGTGCTCCACTGTTCATACAGGACAGGGGACTGGACTGGCCCTACCTTCCAGCACCGAAGCTGCCCCCGCTGTGTGGAGCCTATTGACTCCCACCTCCATCGTTTTTTCACCTGTCCAGGTGTCGCCGCATTTTGGCCAAAGGCCCACGCGCTCCTCCATGCTCAGCCCTGGTCTGGACACCCTGTGCAAGACCTCATGTTTGAGCAGACATTGCCTGGTTGCCACCGACCCCTCCGTGACCTCGCCTATGCCACAGCCATCTGGACCATCCATAACTCCTTCCTTCGTGCTGCCTTTGACCAGCAGGTGTGGACCCTTCCACACATGATCACCCACTTTCAGGTACACTTTGAGATGGCCCTGAAGGTCTGCACTATGTCGCCAACCCTCCCCCGCTCAGTTGTCACTGCAGCACGGCTCTGGCGCGCAAACCCCCTCCCTTTCTCGATGCCTCCTCCCTCCCCTTCCCCCGCCTCAGGCTCTTAGGAGCCCAGGCGTAATTCAATAAACATCGATGAATCCCCCTTGGGTTGGGACCATCTAGTACTAAAAAAAAAAGTACGGCTTTCAAAAACTGTTTGGAGAGTTCCTATAACTCTACCATTTCTAGCAAGGTGGTATGAGATGCACATCCACACTGCCATGAAACTAGTCATTAGGAAAATGGTAAACAGAGCACCTCAAAGGATGCCAGAGCCAAAGTAACCTAATGCAAGGATGGATAAGGCGGTATAGAGTTTATAAAAAGTAAGCAGTAACTCTAGGGTAGACCCCATGGGGGAGTCCTTAACCAAGCAAAGATCTGTACTTAGGGTTTGGATGCCTCAGTTTGGAGGGGACCAAAGTGGCCCAATGGTGCACTTGATTTTGTAGATAATTTTATGAGAATAGAACCTTCAACGTTGTTGACCTTTTTGAGGAGTTCCGCACACAGGTTTTCCCCAGTAACCATAAATTTAAAAAAACAAACTTAAATGACCGAGAAAATTTTATTAAAGGAAGTCAAGCAAAAAGGAAGTTTGGTCTCGAGTAATCATACTTAAACAAAATTGGGGAATCTTTGATTATTTAAAATGATGCTAAGCCAAGTACACCATCAAGCGCACGCTTCCATTGGCCCAGATACTATATCTTGAGATGACTGAACTTGAGTTAATGATTGAAGGCAAGAATGACCCAAGTTATAAATTTTGAGAATTGAACAGGTTTCAAAACCCCATTTGCTGAGCAACCAAATTATCCCATTGTGATTTAATAAGTAGCTGGTGCATTTTAATGCCTTTGAAGTAACGCCAAGATGAGAATCTCGCACATTCCCAGGACCAACCTGGACATACCTGGCCTGTAACCAGCTTTGGTCCAGGGTATGCTTAAGGTCAAGGAGGCTTGCCTACTTCACCTTTTTGACCTCCTGACTTGCAGCTTTGTCCTTGCTGTTGGTTCTCACAATTATGTCACCATCAAGCCATGACATTACCCTCTCATTTTTTGGGGATTTATCTCTCCTCCAGGGGCTTGTGCCAGGTAAAATTCTTGTGGGCTGAACTAACTTCATAGCAGTGATGGTTTTGCTTAGACTGAGGTCCAGCAGCCTGGGGCAAACGCTCATGGAAAACTTTTTTTTTTCTTGAGCATGGGCGCAGTCTAAAGCTGGTTACCAACTGTTCTCTGCTGCATCAAATCCCTTCCAGAATACAAGATACTACAGACTTCTTATTTAGCGTGAGTTTAATATCTCATCCAATTCCAAACCAGCGCCCCATCCATGAGATAATCCTCCGGGGTCTCTGGTGGGGCCCTCTTACAACGTAAGTTTACTTTCATGGAGTACTGAAAAGATCCGGAATGAGAATGGAGATCCAACTACTATGAGGCGTGGCCCAACTTTCTGAAAATGCGTTAAAGCCCAATCCTCTTTGATTCAAGTTATTTTCATGTTTGCTTAATGAGTTTGTTTTTAGCATCCAGCATCATTAGATCCCCTTTCTTGTACGTGGGGCCTACCCATCTCTTCCTTTACACGTTCTCCTTATAAGGTTGCATATCTTCATCTAAGTTCGTTCTCACTCCATGGTGTACTTTCTTGATTGTTTTTGCAAAGTCCATAACCTCTTCCACCTTGGATACACAACTGGGCTTCATGTTGAAGGCGTGGTTATAACTAATTTTGGCGAGAAAGGGGGAACAACTGATTGATGCACGTTGGGCGTTGTTATAAAAGAATTGGGCCATGGGGAGATAGAAACCCAAATCTGAATGGTCCGCGGTGGTGTAACAAAGCAGGAACTGCTCCAAACACTGGTTCGCTCATTCAATCTGCCCATCTGATTGGGGGTGATAGGATGTTGAATGGCAAGGACGGATTTGAAGAGTCTTACACAACACTTCCCAAAAGCTAGATGTGACTGGGGCCCCCAATCACTAATTATCTCTTGGGGATCCCAAGGAGAGCAAAGACGTGAGATACGAAGAGCCTAACCATTTCTTGCCGCATTAACTGGGGTTTTGCAATGGATAGAGTGGTTAAACTTTGTAAAACAGACCACCACTACCATGATGGCGTCGTAACCATCAGATGAAGGTAACTCCAAGATAAAATCCATTAATAAAGAAGTCCAAGGCCCTTCAACCTTTTGAACTGGTACAACAACCCTGAGAGGGGCTGACGATTTGGCTTCATTTAATTGCAGACCAGGTTTTCTTACAACACCTGACAACCTGAGCAGATAAAATATTTTACTTATAAGTGCGCCAGACTAGTTCTAGAGTCCTTTCATTACCATGATGGCAACGGTGACCTCTGTAATGATGGTCCCAGATGTTTTCCAGGTGAAGTGGTCCTGCGTGAACCCATAGGCGCCCCTGGAATCACACCATCTCCTAAGTTATGTGGTAACCCCTAGTAATGTCCTCCTGATTCAATGCGCTCTTGGCGAAATCATAGTGTACTCAGCTGACAACGGCTGTGAAATGACTACCTTTCTGAACATACATATTCCTCTGCATAGAAATAGGAGCAAGTGCTGGCCCATAAGCCAGGGGACAGGGAAGTTGAGACACAATCTGCCCAGCAAAATCATCAAATGGTATTATGCATCTCTATCTCCTTAGGATATGGAGCTAGTTCAGGGTTTAAACTCGAAGCATCCACCAAGCCATTCTCCTTGCCCTTTTTAAACTCATAAGAAAATACAAATTGGGCAAGAGTCTCATACTAGAGGGTTTTCCGTGGGCTTAAGACATAGATTCCCAGTAGTACAATAAAGCCAATGATCATTACATATGAAGAAGGGTTGGTATGAGCCATGCAAATGATGACGCCAATAGGTAAGCGCCTCACTGCTAAAAACTCTTTGTCATACACGCGTAGTTTAACTCAGGTAGAGACATCTTCCTGGAAAAATATCTCACTGGATGCTCTATTCCATTTTCGCCTACTTGTATTAAACCAGCCGTTATGACAAAGTTGGAGGCATCTGTAGCCACAACAAACTCTTTTTTAGATCTACATGGTGAGGGATGGACGTGGACAACAGGTTGCACTTTACAACTTGGAAGGCATCCTGCAAAATGGGGATCACTGGTGAACTTTTTCAGAACTCGCCTTTTACAGGGACACTGCCAGCTCAGAAAAATTGTGCGTGAATTTCTTAAAAAATGTACATGGCCCCAAAAAGCTCCTCAATTCCTAGACTGAAGTTGAGGTGGGCTAATCATAAAACGCCTTCCCTTGTCAGGAGTTATCATGTGGCCCTGGTCAAACATGATGTTGCTTAGGAAGGTGACCTGGGACTTAAAGAAATAATAATTACTGAATTTTATAGCAAGATCAGCTTCTTTCAAATGCTCCACAACCTGCTGAAGTGTAATTCATTGGACTCATTATCATAGAAAATACCAGAATATCATCCATATAAGCTGTCGCGCATACCCTTGCAGGTCCCCCAAAGATGCATCATTATGACGTTAAAAGATATCAGGGCATATTAAAAGCTCTAAGGGCGAAGTTGAAACCGAAAAAAACTTTTCTGGTATGGAATGCGGTTTAACACTACTGGTCCTTCTTGCTCCATATCTGATTAAATGCAAATAAGTAATCAAGTTTGGATAAGACTTTCACCTTATCCACATAGTGAGCAACCTGTGAGTTCAGTGGGATGAGATGCTAATCTGGTACTGTAACTTTATTGAGATTCACAAAATCTATGCATGTGCATAAGGTACCATCAGCTTTATCCACAAAGTAAAGTGGGGGAGCATACTGGGGAGGTATGCTGAAATATTGTGCCTTTGGCTAACTGCTCCTTAAATCACATATCAAACGCGCTTCCTCCCATACAGTCAAAGGGTAAATATGGGAGATATATGCACTAGATCAATGATGAGCTTGAACTTGGAATCAAGCTCTGAATGAGCTGGTAGTACATTGGCTGAAGCTGCATCAAACAAAGATTCCTGCTCCTCCAAACAGGAAGGTAAGAGTACCTCCAGATTGACTTCAGCAACGGAGCAAGACTGAGAGTGTGGATATTGGGCCAGTGGAATAGATTTCCCTAAGAATTGGTCTCAGACAAAGGGATAACTAATATATAACCATTCTTCAAAGTTAAGGACAACGTGCTGTTTCTCAAGTTGGTTCTGACGTCTAACTTTCACCACCACTATACACCCAAAATAATGGGGTACAGAAGTTTTTTCTTATTTATTTGAGGCAAGCTGACCATGGGACGGACATTACCAAAAGATAGAAAGAAGGCTAGCAATGACATGAAACCTGAGCAGGGCCAACTCTGTTATTGAAAGTTTTCCACCTTCAGATTGGGACTCAGACTTTTCTGGTAATGTCATGGGTAACTTTTTCGTGTTTTTAGACTTAATAACTGCCAGTAGTTTCTTTCAGCTGGCACCGCATTTGATGTGCAAAGGGTGGGAATTGAACCCATAACCTTTAGGTTATTAGCCGTACGCCCTAATGACTTGCCTTACACCCCAAGGGTACAGAAGGTGTTTTATTGCTTGAAAACGGTCCACCAAATGATACTTGCCAACCAGATAATCCACTAACCCTAGAACCTTCAGCGTGGGAATACAATGGGAAGCCCCTCCCCTAACCATACCACCTGGCAAGTAACTCAATTCAAAATAGTCAATTAGGTCTTGTTCTGTATAATTATCAGAGGCTCGGTTATCCACCAAAATTGTTGTACTGATTTTCCCTAAAGGGGATGAAAGGGTAGCAGTCAACAAAAAATCCAGAATGGTCTTTATTCATAGCAGACAAATTTAAAATTGCATCAAAAATCCTTCATCAAGCATAAGCATACCCCCAGGATAGGTTTTTACATCATAGAATAGAGATTAATAATTGGCCACTCTTACTACTGAGGCCACATATCCAACCTTATCTTCAGCAATTGCATAAACATCTTTGTATTTTAAAAGTAGATCCTTTTCCACCGCCTATGTTCTTTGGATCATGATAGGAGTCAAACGCGGGCTCTCTGGGGTGACATGGTATATTAAAATTGGTTCCATACTGTAACCACAAGATATGATATTTGTCTTGTATTTATGTAAGGAACTAGCGTTATAAAACGCGTTTTGGGCCATGAACGATCCCATACTCAATTTAGTGGCGGATTTTGCATTGTTATCCAAGACCATCACCACCAGGCCCTTTATGATTATCCTGCCTGCACTTTCTGAATGTGGTATTAAGAAATAATAATTTTACTTAGATCGTTTTCGTTCACTTCTGGGAAAAGTCAGGCTTATGACATCCAGACTGCAAAACATCCAAATCCACCAGGCACAAGCAAAAAGGTGGGCACTTCCCAGTTGGAGGTAGCGAGAATAATGCTGAGATGCATCAACCATCAGCCAAATGAGAAAACAGTGGTGAGCACCATTGAGGACGTGAAAAATGGCAGGCGCACTCAATTTACACACAATGAATGCCCCACATGGATAATTTTAGTGCATGTAAAGTAAAGAGGTTGGTCAAAATAATATAAGGAGTGTGTCTTTAACTCACCCATCTCAAGGGAGGTGGCTTGAGATGCACAGCTACACCTTCAGGAAATTGGTCATTATCAAGATGGTAAACAGGGCACCACTGAGGATGCTGGTACAAAAGGGACCCAGTGCAACGGTGTACAACGAAGTATATAGAAGTATAAGACTAATAAATAAAAAACTTGGGCTCCAAAGGGAAATCCATAGCAAAGGGAGATCTGTGTAGGAGTGCTTGGGTGCCTCGATCTGGAGGGGACCAGGGCTTCCCAGCGGTGCACCAGATTCAGCAGATATCTATATAATAAAATGACTAATATTGTTGGAGACCTCCTCAAGGAGGTCCGCGCTCAGGTTCGCCCAAGGAACCATTTTTAAAAAATGTAATGATAATGTGGATATTTTATTAAGAAAGCTAACCAGCAAGGAAGGTTGGTCTCAAGAAAACATACTTAACAATAGGGGGCGTTGATGATCAGTGGAAGTGGTGCTAAGCCTAAGTTCACCAATAGGTGCACGCTTCCATTGGTCAGAGTACTGTAGCTTGAGACCGACTAAAATTGAGTTTTTGATTGTAGGCAAGGCCAACCAAATTTAGAAATTTCAAAAGTCAAACGTGTTTTGAAACCCCGTTCACAAGCAATCAAATTGAACTGTCATTATTCCTGATATAGCTGGTGCTTTTTAACGCCCTTGCTGTAACGCAGGGCTGCGCATCACGTACATTCCCAGGAACAACCTGGGCATATGTCTCCTGAACCCAGCGTTGGTCCAGGGTATTTTTAAGTTCAGGAAGGCCTGCTAACTTAGCAATTTTGGCTCCTGACGACCAGTTTTTATCCTGCAGTTGGTACCCTCAATCATGTCATCAAGCCATGACAGAGCCACTGAAAAGGTCGTGATTGCAAGAAGAAATATTAAATAAAATATAGGGACTTCTAGAGCCCACCCCTACACATTAAAAGAGTATTAGAGAATACCATAAAATTTTACAACTGATGAGGTTTTCACATACTTCGCGTTTAGCAATCTCAACTAGCGCCCTTTAATTCCAACTCTTTTTAATACTCTCTAAAGAAACCCAAGATTCACCCGATTATATGCTTTCTCTTGATCAAGAAACAGTAGCCAACGATTCTGGTCATATTATTTACTTGATCTCTTTTTTATTAGATGAAGCATCTTTTTTTAGTAATCAACCTTACCTGAGATAAAACCATTATGTTCTTTCCCAACAACTTCTGCCACTACCCACTTTTGTCAATTGGCTAAGATTTTCATTAAGATCCTAGTCAACATTAAATAGAGTAAAAGGCTGATAGTCTCCATGAGGGTAAAATCGCCTTTTTATACAACATCACCACGCCTTTCAAGATGTCAACTCATTAGTACCAGAGGCTCGGATTTGATTGTAGAGTTTAGCAAGCATCTCAGACTGTTCTTCCCAAAACAACTTGTAGAGCTCAAGCTTTGAATCTTTCTTACCGCTCAATCTCACTTTGAGCAAATTTTTTAAGAAAAGCATATGTTTTCACTGCCAGCTGGCCATACCCATTTTACTAAAAATGTTAGTGATCTGCCGCCTGCTGCTCCAATGTGGGTTAGCGGTGCTCCATAACCAAGCGTTTTATGCCCAGCTGGCAAACACATTCACATGGGGTCAAATAGCACGCCATCTTCTTCATGCCATTCTGTCACCCTCAGGAACTAACGCTCCACCTGACATGAATCCACCCTTATCGCCCTATCATCTCACCCTACCCCATTAAATACCCAATTTTGCCCAAGAGTCAACTGCGGGCACTTGCTCCCATATGCAAACAAGACAATCATTGGTGTAGCCATTGCTGAATTTGCACTGTCTGGTTTTATTGAGTTCCGCCCATTAAAAGGCTATTTCGATATTGACTTCCAGATGGAGGAGTATGCTGCTGCTGCAGCTTCTACTCCACTAGTTTACAAAAACACTCCCATTCCTACCACATGATCTCTCCTTCCTTCAGACACCACATTGGTGGTGCACTTTGCAACCTCCCACCTCACCTACCACCCTAGAAATTATACGATCAGTTAATGGTGAGCTTCTAGATTATGGGGCCCAGCTCAACCTTGTCTTCACCGTTCTTTATGGAGCAAATCGTCTTGCTGCACCTCTCGCCACTGTCACCATAATCCCACAGTACCCTGCCATAGCGCACAATATCCCCCCATGCTTGTATCACTGAAGTGCCTGAGCATTTCTTTTGGGCTCAGGTGGATAATGGTCACCATATTTGTTCCCTCTTTCTGATTTGACTATTCCAAAAAAATCATGCCCCAAGCCACTTCCTTTGGTGTGGCCTCTATGCAATATTTGGTTGAAACTGATTGAGGCGTTTTGTTTCCCCCTCCTGCTCAACATTCTCATTCAATGGGCCAGAGTGGAAAATTGGCACACACCAAACTCACCCACATTATCCCACCCAATTTCACCCACACCAATAAGAATCAGGCCTGAACCACCATTCCCACCCATGCAGCCCATTCAACTCTTGCCCAACCAAAATCTCCATCCAATATTCGTGTGAACCAAAATACATGGGACTTATTGGCTGATATTGATAAATCAGGTAACATTTTCACCAATGAGGACTCTGGTGAACCTCTCGGCCTGCTTGATAGTGTTTGGACCAAATCTTACAATTCTGATTTTGACAATCCCCATTTTTAAACAAATCGCTCCTAAACGCAATGCCATCCCCTATCAGAGTGACCACCAGCTCTCCTTAGCAGTGGTGGCATCACCCCATTGCCTAAGCCTACGCAAAGTGGTTGGCCAATCCATTTTTCTTTTCATAAAAGCTGACCACAATCAACTTCCCCCAATCTCCCCCAAAGCAGCATGAGGCTAAAATCACCAATTTACTTAATTAAGCTGAAGCTGCTATGGTACATGTTGCGACCCTGAAAGATTTAGGTCCATTTGCTAAAGTTACCTGACAAAGTATCACCAACATTTCCCATCTTTCTGAAGCCCATATTCAAGCATAACACCAATTAGCCAATTTGCTGAAGCTGTCTACCAAGCTTATCTTGAGAATAGTAACCAAATTTTTTCACAACCATCCCAACACGCTGATGCCCCCACAACCTGGCTCTCCGCTTTTGTCCATTTCTACAAAATCAGTGATGCTGCCCAGCAGAATATGTCTGTAGAAGAGCTTCCCAACCCCCTCAACCTCTGCCATGGTGAGGTAGCGGTATTCCGCTCCTCACCTGATGGGAGATTTAGTTATGGTTAATTTTTGTTTTTTGGTTTTGACTCATTATTTCTTTTGTTTGGTTTTTTGGCTAATTGAGTATTGGTAATGTCCGTCCCCTGGTCAGCATACCTTTATCATTTGGAAATTGTAGAGATCATTGATCAATCCATAATCCCCAGGAGCCCTGACATTCTATTTTCAGAAGGCGTCTGAACCTATGACTTGCAGATCTTGTACATAAAATCTTCTGAGTCTCCATTAGCAGTGCCCCAGTTTTTTGGTGAGTACTTTGGTTGCCTCCGGGACAAACTCTGATAAATTTTAATTAGATCTCATAATAAGATTTGGCCACATTAGCCATGAGAGATGTACTGTCACCTCAACTTCCTAAATAACAAAGTGACAAGATTTCTGCTGAGGGTCTGAAAGCTCCTACTTCCTTGCAGAGTATGGCCACATTGCCATTAGAGTACCACTAAATTTATACTCTCTTTTTTTGAGGCGTTCCACAATGAAAGCTTTCATCAATTTCAACATACAGTCCAGCCTTGGCTGTATAGGCAGATGCCCTATGACCTCAGCCTTCTTTCAGGTATTTTTAAGTTCCTCTCCATGGTTTCAAACCTCAAAAGCCTGTCCCCTAGATGCCTCCCAAAGACTTCACACGCCGTCTTGATATCCGTCTTCATCTGCAGCCATTTTAATGATGCATTTAATTTCCCTATAATCTGCTTACTCATTTTACCTTTTTCCTCATGATTTCCAGCTATGGAGACTACTTTAGTAGTTCAGGCTTCTGTCTCCAGATCTCTTTCCCCAAAGAAGCAACCTGAGGGTCACTGATCTGCAGTTCAAGTGGCCTTTGGTCTGAAGCACCTGGATCATGATTCCAAAGGATTTTTGCAGAGACTTAGGAGAGGCTGAGGCACCAACACAAGGTCAATGCGTGAGAAATGGTCCCCCTACGTGAGTCTCCACGCAGTTTCCCTTCCTTACCATACCCGCCTTCCACTTATTCAGTAGGCCAAGTAAATCGTTGAAACGGACATTTTGAGATCTCCAGGATCTGAACTCCAGTTGCCTAAAGCTCCAACCCTGTGATCCCTAAAACAGACAAAGTTCATTTCTCCCCCAGCATTACCAACCCTCCAATGCCTTTCTTGTGGATCCTCAGCCTAACCTTCTGGAAGAAGGCCATTCATTTATGCCTAGAATAAGGCGCATGTAAACTTATAAACAAATTGGTTTCTCTCCAAACACTTACATTCCTGTCAGTGACTTTCCTGACTAGTACCTTTTTGTCCTTCACCTTGACCTTTTCCGCCCATCAGACAAAAGTATCCATTTTTCTTTTCTCACTCCTGCTTCACCTCACCTTATGGCGAATTCAATACTGATCTATCCACCAAGTGAGAATAAAATGTTATTTTATGATTAAACTGGTTATACCAACCATCTTCCACCCTAGGTTTGGGTTTAGTTTAAGCTAGGAAGCTGATGTAAATCCTGTGTTGTAATCTGAGTTTCACTCGGTGATATTGTATGAGTACAGTCATACCATATGTATCAGAAAACTCAACTCTGATTGCCATAGGTTAGATAATGATGAGGCTATAGTACCAGAATCCAGAAAGGACACTGTCGTGAAATTGACCTTGGGCTCCACTAGTGTACCAGGCCAACCAGTATGAAGACTGGTTGGCCTTTTGCTTTTTCGCCTTCATTGGCATACTAACCCCTACAACTCCACGCCCAACCACCAACTAACCACCAACGACTTCGCCTTAGCCCCAGGTATCCTTGTCGTGTGCATCAGTGAGTCCTGCCCACATCCTGGGCGGCTCAGGCACTCCCATACTGCCCCACCCTCATGACCATTCATCAACCCATCTGGCATGCCCAGGTATGTTTATCTCCCTTCCTGGGCGGCTATGGCACTCCCGCGCTGCACCCCACAAGGTTGGTGGTCAGTCAGCGCATCATTGCTGGTAGCCAGCTGAACAGGTTCCCACAAGTTCCTCATAGGGAGGAGGCATGATAGTTGGCAACATCAGCCAGTCCAAGCATGATCACTCGCACCTATTGGGGATCTCCTGTCTCATCTCAACCTTACTCTAGCTGACAAACTACTAACAAATAAGAACAGATGGCGAAATAGAGATGGTTATTTGGAGGTAAGGAAAATAATTATACTACTCTAGGCTACTGCACCTATGCAAATACTCATCAGCCATTTGCTAGAAAACCCATTGACCACTGAATGCTGGAATTCTGATAATTTGTTAGTCATTTCCTGGTAATGATTTCCTCCTTGATTCACTCGTCTCAGTCACAGATTTTAATATAAGGTCAATCCATCCTTGGAACAAGTCGCCAGTCGCTTATATATAGAATCATATAAAATAGAACTTTGCGCATCCACAGCATGAGTCGCCAGTGCTCTGAATAAATTGGTGGGATAAATTTTGGATGATCATAATGGATTAATTTGGCTTTCCGCCTGAAACTCTCACAAACAATCCTTGAATTGACATCTTAGCATTCAATTTAGATTCCTCTAAAACTAAACTCAAATTAATAATGAGAACATTAAACATTATCAAACTAGGCGATTAGCTGGCAAATTACACCTGACTAACTGACACCCCTAGTCCTGATACTATTGGAAGGAATCCATCTGGTTAAAATCGCAACAGACACCATCCTCTTCTACCTCAACTGGTTTAGTGGGACCACGTTTCCTCCTCCCCAATCCAGCACTAATCTTGGTCAGTGGTGTTGTCTGCTCAGTCACAGAATCCACTATAGCTTTACCATTGCATGGGTCCTCAACTGAGCCCTCCCCTTTGGTTAGAGCATTGGGTCAGAATGCTCTGCACCACTATTGCTAGTAGGCAGCTCATCCCTTACCTCCGCCTATTCCACTATGGGCCAGTGCACACCATCCCACCTATATTGACTGTTGTAGCTCTCTTATTATGTGATAGATTGATGAGGAGAACTCAATATATTTGGGAGAAAAGTTGCTCAAGAATGTCCAGTGTATACTGGGACAACGCGCCAATAATCTCAATTTTGAGTCTTGTAGTTTTATGCTTTTTCTGGGTTCTCCTAGTCTCTTTACTGAACTTCTTACACTTTTCATCACCTCAGTCACCGCCTCTGAATTGGTGTTGTCAGCCGCAGCTGCCTAATTTGCCTTTTCTGACAACTCAGCTAACTTCTTTAACACCTTCTGGCGCTAGCTGCTTCTTCTTTGTGGTCATCAAGGGTGACATCCACTCGCTAGGACCGTTAGGCTTGTGCGCTGCATCAGAAGGTTTAGCTTGAGGACATTTGGCTCTGTTATATCCCTTCAGGAACACAAGAACCTGTCCAGTGGTACCACATGGACATCAAGGTCCCCAGAGTGACTGAACAAGGCAACTCCCCGTATCTTTTTGAAAGTACAATTTTCATTATCCAGTCATCAGAGTTTAACGGCGATTTTATTCAAACCACAGTACTTCTGCTTCATATTCTTTACCACCTTGCTCTCATTTTAGGAGATTACTTTGGCAAACCTTTCCAGCTTAGACATCATGGCTCTTCTAAAGGAAATAGGTGGCGCATCCCACAGTAGAGCGTTGTGATCATACTGCTAATGTTGATACATATGGCCTCCTCGTTGTTGGTGCTCAAGCTATCAGCCAAAACCTGTTCTTTTAGAGACTTTGACTGAAAAGTCATAAGTTTCATAACAGGAGCAAAACGCGAAATATGGAGTTGAGTGATCTTGCACACCTCAATCACGCGTTCCATGAAATTCCCCTTAAACCACCCAGTCTTCACATCGATGTTCTGAACTCTTTTGAGGCTTTTCACCATTACAACCGTCAAAGCATTTGAGGGGACCAGAGTTTATCACTTTGAAAATATCGGTTTCAGATTAAATCTTTAAGAAGCCACTTGACAAGAAGGACAGAGCGCCTTTTAGGTCAAAGTGGCCACGCCAACTTTGATTTGTTAATGGGGTTAGTCTCTCTAATTTTTGTATAGAATTTAGCTATCTGACAACTTTTTGTGCATGAAGCGTTGCAGCCCTTTTAGGCCAATCTATTAATTTGGTACTTATGTAATCTCACCATTCCCTAAGCCCGTGTAGGCCATATAAGCCACTGTCTGCTATCCAGGTTTCCAGATACCCTAAAAACCCATGGTGATTATTGTAGACAGGTGTACAAGTTCAGCCAATCAGGATTTCCCAACCCTTGTCGTTAAGACCTGCTTTTGCAGCACCCCGCCTCATAGGCGAGTAGTGTGATAGATGGTATACCAAACTATTGCTCCCCTTACTATTTGGTAACTTTTTGGCGATACAGGTTAAATCCAGTGAGCTGGTTTGCACAGAGTATCAGTCATTGAGCAACGAAATGGGCGATATTAGATCGCCAATTCTCAATAAAAACTGATGTATCAGATATGGAGCAATTTCCCCAATTAACACTTTTATAGTAATAATAAACGCAAAACTTATCTGCGGACTACTAAAAAATCTCCTCTTCTCATTCTTACGCTCAACTCTTATCTCAGTATCCTAGGTTGATTTTACCCTCTGCTTATTAATCTTCTTTTAGTTCCATTTTAGGAGTTTCTGTCTATCTTGAGGTTTTAACGAAATTCATTCAATTTGCCAAACTATTGATGATACAATCTATTTGCTTCACATCAATAAGTTTCTGCTCAATATCAAGGCTCGCCTTGAATCTAATTCACAATTAGCTGAAATGTATAGAATATTGTCCAGTCATATCATTTTCTTGACACTGTTCATATTTCCCCCAAGGGGAGTGGAAGCATCTACAAGAATAGGTCAGTTAACAGTCATTATCTTCCATCCCATACCTCTTTAGGGCCGCTACCGTACCCTTCTGTGGTTCCTCTCTGGGTTCTAGTGTTGGCTACTCACCCATGTTTCCTCAGCTTTCCTAGGTCATGCCATGTGAAGGACCCAGCTTATCCTACCTAGGTCCTAGAACTCTTGAACTTAGAACTTGACAACTTCATCTCAGTTTTCTACACTCAATGAACCTAACTTGGTAAATCCTGACGCTGGTTAAGTTTCAAATCCCATTTTGACCTATTTAGTTAAGAGCCTAGCTGTCATGGACATCTCTAGCCTGAATATCAGACATCCCCACTGTGTTAACACAGTACTGTTAAGAACTGGTAGAATACTCTCTTGCAGAGAGAATGAAGTCACCATCAAATGATGGGTTCTCAACACTACTGTTCCTGAGCCGCTGCGCTCCACAGAGTATCCTTTAATTTTGTCCTCAAAAGTAGAGAGGGTTAGTAAGTTTATCTAATTGCTTTAGATAATTCATTTTCTTTTAGCTCTGGCCTTTGTTGTCATATTAGGACCTATGCCACCACCTAACCTTCCCCCTCCTTCCAGAGAATATCTTTTCTTACTACGCAGTAGTCAACCTCCTTGGCTGACCCCATTCAGAAACAGGTGAATATCCATGAAAAGTTTAGAAAACAAACTCAACTTGGATAACCCTTCCATGAGTCTGTCAGTCCTTACTGGCGTGGCTTCCTGCGACTAAAGATCTCCCTCCTGCTAAGAATAGAGCATCAAGTTATCCCAAATCCTTCACGTCCTATAAGTGATTCAATGCAATGTATAATCTTACTTCATTGATTCCCCCGGGGGTTATTCTCACCTACTTCCCACTGCTAGTCTTAAAGCTACCTTGTCATCCTTTGGCTCTTCAGTTAGAAAAATGTCCTCTGCGTACTTTTTTTAAATGGCTACCTTCTCCCCTACTAGAAGAAATTTCAAGCGCTCACCTTATTGGACATTGGTGCTACTGAAAACTTCATCTGCCTAAGTTCTCAGAAGCCTTAGACCTGCTCTTAGGGTTAGGCCAGTTTGTATAGGGTAAGGCGCCTCAAGTGATCCCTAGCTGCAGATTACTGTCCCTTATTACCTTTGTTTTAGGAGATGGGCACTTTGTGGAAACTTTATATGCGACTGAAAACTCATTTACCCCATTATTCTGGGTGTAAAATTGTGGCGACGCTTTGACAACATCACCCTCTCATGGACTCACTTTTAACATAAAGTTCTCAGGAGTTGTTATGGTTACCATCCCTTTCCTTGATGAGAGAGAATGTTGAGTTACTATGAAAATGGGTTCTAATCTTAAGGTAAGCCTAGCCTCAATTCAACCAACCTTCACCCCCACACCCGCACTTATCTTAGTTTAGTATATCAGGATTTATGAGGACATGTTTGATCCTTCTAAGGCTCTCCCACTTCCTTAGCTCATCAAGTTTGACTTTGAGCTCAAGCTGACCATTACTTCTCCAATAAATATCTCCATCTATCCTTTTACTTTCTGGATGTTGCCTTTTTGCATGTTTAGGCGGATGCTATTCTCTAAGGACCAAGTTTTTATAAAGTTTACTCCTTTTTGTTCCCTTCTTCTATATGTGGATAAATTAGATTAAACCTTCTCCCCTGCACCAACTATAGTAATCTGAACAACATTACAGTACCTGACCCTCATCCGCGCACTTTGGAGCAACAGATAGTCTGCTACATAGAGAAGGCCAGAGTTTTCAGCAAGCTGGATTGCCTAAAGCCTCACCCAGATTTGTATCAAGGAAGGCCATGATTGGTTGTCCGCCTTTTGCACCCAAAAAGTCAGCTACCAGTTCAGGGCCATGCCTTTTGGTTGGAGAACGCTCCATTCTGCTTTCAAAGTTTCATTGGCACTGTCCTTAAAGATACTTATAAGATCTTGCGCAATACTATACATGGACGACATATTGTTATTCTCCCCAGATAAAGAGTCACACACCGCCACCTTGTAGCTGTCATGGATTGGCTGGCACATGCAAACCTTAATATCCAAGCTAGCAAGTGCTAGTTTTTTTAAACCAGCGTAGAGTTCTTAGGAAACATTATCTTCTCTCATAGACACATGATTGCCCCTAGTAAGGAAGAAGCCATCTGTGAATGGGCACTTCCCTCAACTTAATGAGTAACTCAGCTTCCTTAAGACTTGTGACATTCTCAAGAAGTTCACCCCTCAGCTCTCTGAAGTCGTTGCCCCCTCTACATCTCATCTTTAAAGAAAAATTATCAGCTGGACTACAAAATTCAATGCCACGCTACACTTGTTGTGTCAATACTTTTGTCTGCTTTTTGCAGGCTCACGCAGACCCCAGACGTCCATTTATTGTTGCAACAAATGCTTTCAATCTTGCAGTGAGAGCAGCTCTGATGCAGGAAGGTGATAATGGAATGGAGCGTCCAGTTGCTTACTTCTTTAGGAAGATGTCCCTGGCGCAGATTAAAACTGCTGTCAAGATTCTACATTTATTGGGGGAAGCCCCAACTAGGGGTTGCAACTCACCTATGGGCGAATGCTAAATTGGGCTTTCCAATAACTTAAGTTGATCCTGATCCAAAGTATTGGGGATTTTCCCCAATAAGATTATGTGAATTGACACTGGTGACTAATGCTGAGGATGTCAAAACTATTGGGTCAGGGTGGAATCTTATCTCAACGCTTGCACCTCAATCAACTACCCTTTTGGGATTCACTGGCGAATTATGCTGAGAATGGTCACACTCCCCTTTGTATAAACTAATTATGGGTTATATCTCTCTTGCTGTTGGCAATCAATGCTGTGACTATCCTTATCCTGAATCCTCATCTTCCCAATCCTGATTATAGCCTTGAGGTCCTATAAATACCTTGAGGCATTATTCAAATATACTCACTGTTTCTGTGACAGATCAGGGCCCGCATGATCTGCACATCAACCTCATAAATATTGGTTTAAATTCATATGTGAATTTGGAAAATTGGATATAAAGAATTGGGCCAATCAGAAAACCATTATAATTGGAGATCGTAGGTAAAGATTTGGGCATTCAGAATGAGGTCTAATCTGTCATATTAAATGACTGGTGTCTCGAATCCTCTGAATTTTCAAAGCTTGGGATATGAAACTTTCACGAGCTTGATGTGGATGTCACTTGAAATCCTAATCTATGATTTAATAGTTTAAACTATAACAAATGCTTTAAAATGAGGAAATGGTAACTGTAGATACATTTTCGTTTTCTAAAAGGAAAACACAATAAAGATCTCAGCGTTGTTTTCTTGCTTAAATTTAGTTTTATTTTAAAGAAGAAATATCATTTGGAATAAAACAGAATGATGAGCTCCACTTGTGAGCTGGGCCAGGTATTGGATTCGTTCATGGTATTATCATGGGCCAAGCTTTGCTTCTTGCCTGTAGCATTGCTGGAACCTTGGTCCACAAATACGTTGTGAACTCTGGTAATGGCGTGCGGGTTTGGGGGTGGTTCTCTGCAGGATTGTCAGTATGCGGTCAGTAACATGGCTTGTGCTTCCCAACTCCCTCGTCACATATTGGCAGGAACTCGTGCATTACATAAAACAAAACTCAAATACCTTCTACTCCATCTTGTGGGGGCCCCAGAAGGATTGGTGGTTACCAACGGAGAGGAATGGAACTGACATCTCTTGACTGTGGTCATGGTAGGATTCTCGTTGGCATTTTTGCTATGCAAAATGGGAAAATTATGGGGGGCAACAACTCCACAAACCATAGTGGTCCAGGAGAAACCTAAATCTACCACCAGCCGGGCAGCGTTATCCATGGAGGCGCTGGATAAACCTTACCAGGTAATAGCGCGGGTCCTCTTCCAGGTGCAGTTGGCACAAGCAAAGGGGGAATCCCCTCTCATGCTCCAAATCGCCCAGGTGGTGGATGCCTTACCTCCAGAACTGGCGAGATGGTTACAGGAACTCGTTGAGGAACAGGAGAGTTTGCCAAATTCCATGGAGGAGTGTGTGGAGTTGATCAACCGGGCATCATGTCCAGAAGAGGCAAAAGAAGAGGCACAGTCGGCACTATTGACAAACAGCCAGGGTCACAGCTCTGTAGAGGAATATGCACGGGTTTTCCATCCACTGGTAAAAGCAGCCCAGGGTATAGATTCCCAATCCTCGCGAATGTCCCACCAGGGGTTGCAGGCTGATTTTCTTGCAGCCTTGGCAGCAGCAAAAGGTCCAGGCTACTTTGAGGGAGGAAGTGGTCTTAGCAGGTCAAGTTGAGAAACAATTAGTTCTGGCATGGGATCGTCGTGAGGGATCAATGTCATTGGGAAATGGACAGTCCCCGGTAAGTGGCTGTTCTAATCAAAGGGGATGGCACCCAGCCCCAAGAAACTTGGGAAATGTTCAAAGAGGAGGGCGCCAGGGGAATATGCCAATATGTTCAGCAGCCAATTCAAAAGTAAGAGACTCATTCAAAAATGAATCCCCTTCTTCACTTTATTCTCAATTTTTATCCCCATAGAGTAATGTACAGATGGTTGAACGGAAAGGTCAATGCCCTGATATATACTGGGGCGTAAGAGAATTATATTGAATTGAATTGGTAGAGCGCTTGAAGCTGCAGGTGCAGAGGGGACTGGAGGTAGTATTTGCTGATGCCTCTCAGAGGGCGCCATCATGGCGCATAAGCCCTTCAATGAAAGTATATCAGGCCCCATTTGGGTTATGGACGCGGTTTTGTGCAATTGAAAACCTGATCCATCAAGTAGTGCTCGGGATGCATTGGTGGCATCAGTTCAGACCCCAGATCAATGTGCCTTCCAGTACTATAACTTTAAGCCCAAGAATGGGTCCACCAATGAAGTGGGGCTGTTGATGGAAAACCAGAAGTTAGATGGGCATTGAACCTTAGGGGCCATGCAAGAAGAGGTCTTACCAGCAGAATACCAAGATTTTGTGGGGGTCTTTGGTCCAAAAAAGGGATTTGCCGTTTTCTCCCACAGGGCCTTTTGCATCCTCTTTTCGGTTTAAAGAAGGGTCAGAAATTCTCCATGGATGCCCAATTTATCTGTTGAATGAATGAGCCAAAGCTGCATTGGAGGATCATGTAAATTCAATGTTGAGAGAAGGATTGATTGAGCCATTTAAAATCAGCTGTGTAATCTACGGTTTTGCTGGTGCCCAAGGCAAGCGGAGAGTTATGGCCATGCGTAGAGAACCAGAGATTGAATGTGGTCATAAACCCATATCCTTATTCAATGCCACAAATGGAAGACATATTGCTGATGGTCACAGGATGAAACATTTTCACCAAGCTTGACAGGCGGATGCATTCAATCAGGTACCCGTGAGGCTGGAGCATCAAAGGTACACGGCCTTCAAGTTCCATTCTGTGTTCCAAAACCAAGTTATGACATTTGGGTTTCACGATGCCCCGACGGTATTTCAACGAATTATCAACCAAGTACTCAAACAGTTGACTGGCCGGAGTTGTATCGCTTATATGGATGAAATCCTGGTGTTTTCACGTTCCAAGGAGGCACATATATGTGATGTGCGGGAGGTCATGAAGGCTCAAGCTGGGGAAGTATTATTGCTGAAGCCTTTAAAATGTGAATTTAACCAGAAGTCGTCAAGTTTCTAAGGAATGTGGTATTTGGGAAAGGCCTGGGGTATGTCTAGATAAGATACAGGTGGTACGTGCATGGAAGGCACCAACATATCAGACAGGCATAAGAAGTTTTCTGGGGATGGTAAATTTCCTCAGGCTGTTCATCAAGAGTCTGTCAAAGTTAGCCTTGCCACTTACATGACTAACGCAAGATGTGCCGTTAGTATGGGGGGAAGAAGAGGAGCGGGCATTCAATCTGCTGATTGATAATCTCATTTTGGCACCTGTCCTTGCCCATTAAGATACTAGAAAAACTTTTGTGGTTGAGACGGATGCCTCGAATTTTGCTGTGGGAGCAGTACTCCTACAGAAGGGGGAAGTTGGGTGGGAGCACCTGATGTGTTATTTTAGCTGAAAATGATTCCTGCAGAATCTAGTTACCTGATATATGACAAGGAGCTACTGGTGGTGGTCGTGGCACTGCAGGAGTGGCAGCACCACTTGTACGCCTGTCATCCTTTTGTATTATGAACAGACCATCAGGCACTGGAATATTACCAAGAGCCCAGGAAAATGAATCTGCGCCAAGCCAGTGGCACGTGGAGCTAGCTCAATATGATTTCCAAGTGGACTAACGTCCATGAGCCGTTAACACCATTTCAGATTGGTTGAGCTGGGATGTGGGGCTAGCATATGAGGAGGCTGAGTTGGAGAAGTATAACACAGCAACCATGTTCTGGGAAAACCAATTTGCCATGACGGTGAGTTAGGAGGCTGAACTGGAAGGAGAGATCCAAAGGGAGCAAAGGAGGACATCATTTGGGCAGTGGTTATGGAGTAAATGGCAGAGGGCAAATGGCACAGCCATCATTATACATATGAAAAGAAAAATGGAATTATGTACCATGACTCACAGATATAGGTTCGAACCCATCATTGCAGTGGGAAGTGCTGCAGGCATCGCATGACCACCCATTGGCGGGACATCCTGGGGTTGCAAAGATGATCAAATTGGTGTGATGTAAGTACACATGGGATGGACTGCAAAAGGATATCACAAAATATGTGGTGGAGTGCTTAATTTGTGCATGTTCAAAGCCCTTGCAAAGGCAGCCTGTGGGTAAGTTTTTCCCACTCTAGATTCCAAGTCAGATGTGGGGGTTGGTAAGTGTGGATTTCATTACAGGGTTACCTAAGATCCAGGGGAAGGATGCAATAATGGTTGTTGTCAATCAGTTAACAAAATATGCCGAGTTTTTCCTGTGTACCTCGAAGTTCTCAGATAAAGATCTGCAAGGGTTTTAGAATCAACGAAATATTCGTCCATCATGACTTACTGGTGGAGATCAATTAAGATTGTGGTCCCCAATTTGTATCAAAATTTTAGCCAAGTTTGCTCAGTAACTTGAAGATTCGACCATGTAGGGCTTCGGCATATAATCCCCAGTCTGATGGGCAAACAGAGAGGATAAACCATATATTGGAGCAATAACTCCGATGCTATGTATCAGATTAGCAGAATGATTAGGTTACCTGGATCAGACTGGTTTGGTTTGCCTTTAATAGCCACTATCAGTCATTGACAGGGATGACGCCATTTTTTGCAAATCATGGATCCAATCCAGCGTTGGATGGGGGGTCAGATGGTGGAGTATGCTAGGGGGTGGAAGAATTATCCTGAAGAATGGCAGAAATTGGAAAGAGATTACAAAATAAACTGGAGCGTTAAGGCATGGCAAAAATGTTATGCAGACCAACGAAGAGTGCCATACCCATTGTTAGCTCCAGGAGATTGGTTATTGGTGGCAGCAAAGAATTATGCGGTACTGGTGAAGAGTCAGAAACTCAGACTGAAAATCTTAGGTCCATATAAGGTGATTTGGGTTTTCAACAAGGTTTCATTTTGAAATGGACCTCCTGGAAGGGTTGAGGGCCCATCCAGTTATTCATGGTTCACAGCTTCAAGGATTCTGGGGGCGTGGACCAGAGCGGCCTAGGCCATTGAGCCCATGGGAGGGGTATAACCATGAATATGAGGTCAAACAAATCCTGAAGGAGCGTCAGGTGAGGGATCAGTGGCAATTCCTGGTAAAGTGGAGAGGGTATCCAGTGGAGGAAGAGACTTGGCAGACACCAGAGGAGTGTGCACGCTGTCCCAAGAAGATCTTAGAGTTTCTGGATTTACAAGGGGTGATTTGACGGATTGGGGCCAGCCTGATCTGAACATTGACCTCATGAATATTGATTAAAATTTGTGTGCAAATTCGGAGGTTAAATTTAACAAATTGGGCCAATCAGAAAAACCATTGGAATTAAAAATTGTAGGTAAGGATCCAAGGATTTGAGAACGAGGGCTAATCTGGCATATTGAACGATTGGTGTCTCAAATCCTCTGAAGTTATATAGTTTGGGATATATAACTTTCATGAGCAATGATGTGGATGCCACTCAAAAGCCTAATCTATGATTAAATAGTTTAAACGTTTGAAAATTCTTAAAAATGAGGAAATGGCAACTGTAGATACAGTTTCGTTTTCTCAAAAGAAAATTACAATAGAGATCTCAGTGTTGTTTACTTGCTTAAATTTAGTTTTATAATAAAGAAGAAATTATATTTGGAATAAATCAGAATAATGAGCTCCACTAGTGAGCTGGGCCTAGCATTGGCTTCATTCATAATATTATCATGGGCCAAGCTTTGCTGCTTGCCTGTAGCATTGCTGGAACCTTGGTCCACAAATACGTTGTGAACTCAGGTAATGGCGCGCGGGTTTGGGGTTAGTTCTCTGCGGGATTGTCAGTCATGTAATCAGTAACATGGCTTGTGCTCCCCAACTCCTTAAATTGTGTAATGGAAGGAACCCATGTGTTAGTTTCCAGTCTATCTCTTTTCCTATTCTAGCTTTACTTAAGGCCTTGAGAGCCTATTAAAACTCTGAGGGGATTTGAGCCCTGCTTTGAATACAGTCTGGTTAGGATTTGCGCCTCAATGTCCTGACATATAACATCTATGATAAGGAACTACTTGCCTTTGTTGAGGTGGTACAGTACTGGCGCCACCATCTGCTTGGATTTAGGAGGCCTTTTTCTTTCAGCACTGACCACCATGCTCTGATGTACTTACACGCCCTCAGAAAATGACACCTCACCAGTACAGGGGGTGGAAATTCAGTCAGTGTTCAAATTCTAATATGGCTTTATTAAGGGTACCCAAAAACTGGTGCCATATACCCTCTCACGTAATATTGCTTTTGTCCTAGATCAAGTACTATTAACGCCCATAGTATCCAAGTGTTATTTAGGCTAAACAGGTAAAGGAGAGCCCACTTAGAAACCCCATGCTCTGCTCGTGATGGAGCCCTTAGAAAGGAGAGACTGAAGCCCATGCTCATGTTAGGTTGTCTCACCCCTTGTCAGCAGATTACGTTAAAATCAAGAAAGACTTCTAGAGAATTGGTGAACACTTATACAAAAGGCTACAAGCTACTGGATGGGGTCATCCTTCAACAGGGCAAAGTTGGGTTCCACATGTACCATTAAGAGGAGGTGATCTGCAAAGCCCATGATCCTTCTACCAATAGCTACACTGGCATGGACAAGACGCTTTAGTTGGTCTGATGCTCCTAAAGCTGGAAAGCATCGCCACTGATGTGGCAAAATTTACAAAGTCCTGACTGACATGAATATTTCAAAAACTAGTGATCAAAAGAGCGCTATCCTACTTGTCACTCTCCAAGATGTGGAGGGCCCTTGGCTATTGGAATCCATTGATTCCACAATGGAACTCCACTATCTCAGGGTTATTATGCGGTGATGGTTGTGGTAGACCTCCTTACCAAGATGGATCATTTTTCCTTGCAAAGCTAAAATCACCTCCTCCCATACTGCACGCCTCTTTGTGGACCACATCTTTTGCCTACATGGCCTCCTTAAGTAAAGTATTAGTTGACATGGCCCACAATCCACCGCTGTAGGAATCCAGCTTATATTTGCTCACTGGTGCTTATGCCGCTGGATACCACAAAGATTATAATAATATAAAACTTAAGCATTACTATAAACTTGGGTTAAATGTATTTTTAGTAGTAGTGCGGAGAAAATAAGGAAAATGATCTCCCTCAATACCCGACTGAACAGTATTTAAACTGTATCAAAGGTCAAGGGAATTCAGTAATAGTTTTTTGAATAGCTTAGACTAACTTAGATCAGGAAATATGAAAAGCAGCTATCAAAGCTCAGAATACTCGCTTTGCCTTGGCTGAATGATGGATGGGGAATTAACATCTGGAATTATGTACGCATGTGGTAACACTTTAATGAGCTTTAGCCAGTCCCCATCAGAGGAAATTATTTTACCTTGGGGACCCCCACCACGCCTATAAAAGGGGTGGTCCCCACGTAGGTGTTTGAAGGGACCTGGTCTGGCTGGGGGAGTTCCATTTGATGGACGCCCCAGGGTCCGCTGCATTGTCAGAGTAAGCAAACTGCTCAATTAAATGGTTGTTGACTGAGTATTATAAATATCATGCTAATCTAATTTGTGGGGTTCCACCAATAATTTGACCAGGGTCTTTTGGTCAATGAAATCGTTATTATTATTAAAATCGTTCTTAGATTCATCACAAACTTGTAAATGGCCAACAATTCCCCATTTCAGCTGATTTTGATCCAAGACATTCTTCCTTTGCAGCTGAGAGGGCAAATGTCCGACAACTGCCCTGTCCTTGTCATAGCTTGATGATGACATAAGTGTGGAAACCAACAGAAAAGACAAAGCTGCACGTCAGGAGGCCAAAGGTGATGTTGGCAGGCCTCCCTGACCTTAAGCAGACCCTGGATCAGAACTGAGTACATGCCAAATATGCCCAGGTTGGTCCTGGGAATGTGAGTGATTCACATCCTGGCGTTACATCCAAGACATTAAAACGCACCAGCTACGTTCTAAATCACAATGGTTCAATTTGGTTGCTCAGAAAATGGGGTTTTGAAACCCGTTCAATTTTCAAAATTTCAACTTGGGTAAATCTTGCTTTCAATCAATAACTCAATTTCAGTCATCTCAAGCTATAGTATCTGTGCCAATGGAAGCGTGCGCTTAAAGATGTACTTGGCTTAGCACCACTTAAAAAATCAATGATTCCCTAATTTTGTTTAAGTATGATTCCTCAAGATTAAACTTCCTTTTTGCTTGACTTCCTTTAATAAAATTTTTCGGTTACTTAAGTTTTGCAATATATAGTTACTGGGGCAAACCTGTGTGTGGACCTCCTCAAGAAGGTCTTTAACAGCGTTGGCGGTTCTATTTTCACAAAATTATCTACAAAATCAAGTGCACCGTTGGGCCACTTTGGTCCCCTCCAAAATGAGGCACCCAAACCCCCAGTACAGATCTTTGATTGGTTAAGGGCTCCCCCATGGGGTCTACCCAAGTTTTTATTGCTTACTTGTCATAAATTACTCTATATCACATTATCCACCCTTGCACTAGGTTACTTTGGCTCTGGCATCCTTTGCGGTGCCCTGATTACCATTTTCCTAACAACTGTTTACCTGGCAGTGTGGCTGTGCATCTCACACCAACTTTCTGGGAATAGGAGAGTTACAGACACTCTCCTTAATTTGCCAACCAACCAAATAACTTTATTTAAGTGAACTTAGAATTTTATTCAAGGTGGGCTGACCTGGGGATGATACCGCACTGAAACTAAATATTATGTGCACCATAATTGTACATGTGGGGCTTTTGCAAAGTGTGACGTGGGTGCACCAGCTGTTCGTCACAGTCATTGTGGGGCTCACTACCATTTTCTTATTTTGTAAATGGTTGGTGCATCTCAACGTTATTCTTGCTACCTCCAACTGGGAAGTACCCACCCTTCTTGCTCGTACCTGGTGGATCATTTGTTTTGCCAGCCAAGTGTTGTGATTCACAAACTTCCCCAAAATTAACAAAAACAATATAAATTAAAATGATTTTTCTCAGCACCCATTAAGATGGTGCAGGCAGGATCATTGAAGAAGGTCCTGGTGGTAATGGCCCTGGATAACAATGCACAACCCGCCGCCAAAATAAGTAGGAGTCATTCATGGTCCAAAACGTGTTTTATAAAGCTAATTCCTTATAAAAATGAGCCAAATATCATCTCTTGTGACTCTAATTTGGAACCCATTTCAGTATACCAGATCACCCCAGATAATCCGCGCTTGACCACTACAATGATCCACAGAAAGCAGGAAGTGTAAAAGAAGTTACTTCTTCAATGTAAAAAAGTTTTTGCAACCTTTGATGTTGTGGTGGGATATGTGACCTCAGTAAAAAGAGTGGCCAACTATCCCTCTCCTTTATATTTTGCAGAAACATACCCTGGAGGTATGCTTATTCCTGAAGAATATTTTTATGAAGAAGTTTTGGCGTTGTCTGCTATAAATAAAGACCAGTAGATATTTTTTGTTGGCTGCTACCCTTTAAACCCATTTAGGGAAAATCAGCACAACTATCTTTGGTGGATACAGGAGTCTCTGAGAATTTTATTAACCAAGACCTAGACGATTACCTTGAGCTGAGTTACTTTCCAGTTGGTATGATTAGAGGAGGGGCTTCCCAAGGTATTCCTAAGCTGAAAGTTCTAGGGTATAGTGTATTATCAAGTTGGCATGTACTATTTGGTTACCTGATTTCAAGCTATTAAAAACCTCTTGTACCCTATTATGTTGGGTATAGAGTGGTGGTGAAAGTTAGACGTCAGAACCAACTTGAAACACAACATGTTGTCCTTAACTTTGAAGAATGGTCATTTTAGTGTCCCTCTGTCTGAGGCTAGTTCTCAGTGAAATTTTCCCCACTGGCCAAATAACCACATAATCAGTCTTGCTCCGTTGCTAAAGCTATCTCAGAAAGTACTTTTACCTTCCTGTTTGGAATGGTTTGAATCTTTGTTTAATGCGGATTCATTTAATGACTACCAGCTCATATAGAGTTTAAATGTGAGTTCAATCTTATCGTTGATCTGGTGTGTTTATCTTCCCCAATTTACCCTTTGACTGTATGGGAGGAAACGGTATTAGATGTGTTTGTGTAGGAGCAGTTGACCAAAGGCGCGATCTTTTGGCGTACCTCCCCAGTATGCTCCCCACTTCTCTTTGTGGAGAAAGCTGATGATACTTTACGTCCTTGAATAGATTATGGGAACCTAAACATTGTCATTGTACCAGATTTACACCCCATCAAATTGGACTCTCAGATTGCTTGCTATGTGAAGAAGGCACAGGTCTTCTCCAAACTGGATTGCTTAATGCGTTCAATCAGATCCAGATAAAGAAGGACCATGAGTGGCTCACCGCATTCCAAACAAAAAGTTTTTCTAGTTTTGGGTTATGCCTTTGAGCTTAAAAATGCACCTGCTATCTCAAAACGCCTTATAGATGCGGTCTTGAAGCACCTGAACGGTGTGTACAGTAGCCTACATGGATGATATTCTGGTGTTTTCTCCTGATCTTGAGTCCCATGCGGTACACCTTTGGCAAGTGGTGGATAGGTTAAAGGTAGCCAACCTTACGCTGATAAACAGTAAGTTGAATTCTTAAGTCCCAATTCACCTTCCTGAGCAACGTCATGTTTGACCAAGGCCACATGATAACTCCAGACAAGGGGAAGGAGTTTATGAGTGGCCTACCCCAACTTTGTCAAGGAATTAAGGAAGTTTCTTGGTGAAGTGTACGTTCCTTAAGAAATTCACAACCAATCTTTCTGAGGTGGCGGCGCCTATGTACAAGGCGAGTGGAGCTTAAGTGATCATTGGTCTTCATTTTTCAGGATACCTTCCAATGTGTAAAGTGCAACCAGTTGTCCAAGTCCATCCCTTGCCATGTAGATCCAGAAAAAGAGTTCAATGTGGCTACTAATGTCTCTAACTTCATCATAGTGGCTGCTTTAAAACAGGTTGGTAAAGATGGAATAGAGCATCCAGTGAGATATTTTTCCTGAAAGATGTCTACCTGAGTTAAACTACGCTGTTTACGACAAAGAATTATCAGCAGTGGTAAAGGCGTTGAATTGTTGGCGTCATTGTTTACATGGCTCATACCAATCCTTCTGCATACGTACTGATCACTGTGCCTTATTGTACTACCACGCACCTCATGTCTTGACCCCACAGAAAACCCGCTGGTATGAGACCCTATCCCAATTTGTGTTTTCCTATGAGTTTACTAAGGGCAAGGAGAATGGTTTAGGGATGCTTAAAACCGCAACCCTGCACTAGCTCCCAATCTTAAAGAGATAGAGGTGATAATGCCCATTTAATGATTCCACTGGGTAAAATTATGTCTCAACTTCCCTCTCCCTTGGCCCATGGGCCAGCGCTTGCTCCTATGGAAATGTGGAGGAATATGGTATGTTCAGAAAGGTAGCCTTTCGCAGCCTTTGTTAGCCAAATATACTATGGTCCTTTCCAAGAGCGCATTGAATCAGGAGGATGTTACCAGAGGTTACCAAGTGAAGGATGAGATGGTGTGGTTTCAGAGGCGCTCATGGGTTCCCGCCGGACCACTTTGCATGAAAATCATCTGGGACCATTATGACGGAATCACCATTGGTCATCCTGGAAGGTGAAGACTATGTACCTAATTTGCCGCACTTAAAATTAAAAGGGGATAGCCACACATTAAGCCAGTATTGTAAGAAGTGCCTTGTCTGCAATAAAATGAAGCCAAATCGCCAGCCCCTCTCAGGGTTGTTATACCAGTTCAAAAGGCTGATGGGCCTTGGACTTCCTTATCAGTAGATTTTATTATGGAGTTACCAGAATCTGATTGTTGTGACGCCATCATGGTATTAGTTGACCATTTTATAAAGTTCGCCCATTTTTTTATTTGCAGAACCACAGTAACCGCGGCTGAGATGGCCGTAGCTTCTCATCTCTCATGTCTTTGCTCTTCACGGGGTCCCCTCAAGAAAAATTGGCAATTGTGGACCTCCTTTTCCCTCTGTAATTTGGGAAAAATTATGTAAGACTCTTCAGAATCTCACCTGCCATTATACTGCCTATAATCCCCAATCAGATAGGCAGACTGAGCGAGTTAATCAACGTTTGGAACAGTTCATGCGGTATTACACTGCCGTGGATCATATATATTGTTTTTCTCACCTTCTTATGTCCCAAGTTTAGCTACAACAACACTCAACATGCATCTTTCAGTTAACCACCATTTTCGTCAACCATGGGTTTACCCCCGCCTTCAACATTGAGCCCAGTTATGGATCTAAATTTGAAGCGGTGGCGGACTTTGCAAAAACAATCAAGAAATACATCAGGGGGTACACAAAGTTGGAGGTGTCAATGCAAGTTTATAAGGAGAACGCCGATGGAAAGATATGGGTAGGTCTGGCGTACAAGGAAGAGGATCTCGTGATTCTTGATGCTCAAAACATCCCTATTAAGCAGCCATGTAATAAGATGGGACCAAAGAGGATTGGCCTTACCGCATTTTCAGAAAGATGGGCCACGCCTCATACCAGGTGGATCTCCACTCTCATTCCGGATCTTTTCAGTCCTCTTTGAAAGTAAACTTAAGTTGTTTGAGGGCCCCACCAGAGACACCGGAGGCTTATCTCATGGATGGGGCGCTGGTTTGAAATTGGAGGAGATAGTAGCCTCACGCCAAGTAAGAAGAAGGCTGGAGTACCTTGTATTATGGAAGGGATTTGATGCAGCAGAGAAAAGTTGGGTACCAGCGCAGTGACTGCGCCATGCCAAGGATCTGATCAAAGTCTTCCATGATCATTGCCTTAAAGCTTAAGGACACAAGTCTCAGCAAATCGTCTTTGCTATGAAGTTGGACCCAGCCCACAAGAACTTTTCCCTGGCGAAAGCCCATGGATGGGGAGTGGGGTCCTAAAATAATGAGAGGGTGATGTCATGGCTTGATGACATGATTGAGGGTACCAACTGTAAGAATAAAGCTGGTCGTCAGGAGGTCAAAAGGGTTAAGTTGGCAGGCCTCCCTGATCTCAAACATACCTTGGACCAAAGCTGGGTTAAGGAGAGATGCCCAGGTTGGTCCTGGGGATGTGAGTGATGCGCAGCCCTTCATTAAAGCAAGGGAGTTAAAACGCACCAGCTATATTATGAATAATGACGTTTCAGTTCTGTTTCTAAGAGAACAGGGTTTTGAAACCTGTTTGATTTTTGATATTTATAAATTGGATTGGCGTTGCCTACAATCAATAAATCAAGTTCACTAAATCTCAAGCTACAGTACCATGGCTGATGGAAGTGAGCGTCTATTGGTGCACTTAGGCTTAGCAACACTTCCAATGATCCGCAATTCCCCCTATTGTTAAGTATGTTTCCTTGAGACCAACCCTCCTAGTTTGTCAGCATTCCTAATAAAATATCCCCATTATCATTACGTTTTTTTAAATGGTTCATTGGGCGAAACTTAACGCGGACCTCCTTGAGGAGGTCTCCAAAAATGTTAGTCATTTCTATTTCTATAAATATATCTGCTGAATTTGGTGCACCGCTGGACAGCCCTGGTCCCCTCCAGATCGAGGCACCCAAGCCCTCCTGCACAGATCTCCCCTTGGTTATGAACTGCTATTTGAGGTAAAATCAAATTTTGTTGTTTATTAGTCTTCTACTACTATATACCACGTTGTATGCCTCGCACTGGGTCCCTTTTGTACTGGCGTCCTCATAAGTGCCAAGTTTACCATCTTGATAATGACGCGTTCCATGGCGGTCTGGCTGTGCATCCCACAATACCACTCTGTAAACTTGAGAGTTACAGACGCTCTACTTACAGGCTCTTAAGAAAGTCATACTAGAAGAAACTTATCCTCAATGGGGTGGAGTATACTCACTTGTTGTTTGAGGATTCTTAAAGTTTTATTAAATCAAAGGAGGATAAGTAGGTGTTAACAATCATATGAAGATGTATCAAAGCGCAAACAACATGAAGGCCAGTCTATAAAAATAGAGGGCTTGACCTTTGGCAGAATGGCAATGTTTGATGTAACAAAATTTCTCAATCCCATAAATGGAAACAAGCAAAAGTTTCTGTAACTCAAATTCCCATAACTGGGAAGGCGTCGCCAAAAGTTGCATGGCTCAAACAAAAAAGCGACCTTTAGAAAGCTGCTTGGGGATGGCTTTGGCTCAATTTATCATATTGTTGAACAGTTTTTGTCATTGTCAAAATCCTGGCGGGGGTTAACGCTCAATTGGTGCTAGTTTGCACAGGACTTGACAATTTAGCAGCAACAGGAGTAAAAACTCTTAGCTAATATAGTAAAAACTGGGGGTTTTATACCACCAAAGGAGTAAAAATGGAATAGTAATATAAACTAAGAATCAAGAAGGTTAAGTTTTATAATTTTTATTAGTGATATTGGCTGGGTAGACAATGAACCCTCTTACAATGTCATGGCTTAGTAATTAAAGACACCTCAGGATCAAAGGGCGTACGCATTAAACCATTATTAGGTTCAAGCCAAATTAGGAAATATGGTTGTTCAACCTATTGAAGATCTAGAATCTTGCCTCTCTATATAGGAAGCTGATGAAGGTATGAGAGTGGGTAGGACAATCATATGAGGTAATGTTATAATGTCTCTGAGCCAATTACCATATGATAAAATATCTGCACCTTAAGGGACCCCCTCCAACTGTATAAAGGGCCCGGTCTCTGGAAAGTGTGGCTTCAAACAGATTATTGGTAAGGCGGAGAGGGACCTCGGAAGAGCTCCCTTGATGCCAATGAGTCAGAATATTCTGGCTACCTAAACTCAAACTATTTGTTGAGATCTATTAATATTGGTGTAATTTTTCATCCAATTCAAAGGATTCCACCGCAAAACAGCCAGGGTCTTTTGGCCAATTTTTACAATCATCTTTATTTAAAACGCTTTTCTTGAAATATTGTACTTGCTATTGTCTATAAACCCCTTTAAGAGTGTTAGGGGGAAGTAAAGGCGTAAAAACTGACCATGGACCAGGTTGATGGTGACTCAAAAAGCAAGGTATTTGATTTAGTATTCATATCCTCACTTATATGTGACTATGAATGGTCTATCAGATATTTTCAAGCTTCTCACTCATATGAGTGACTCAATTATGGTAATGAACTACCAAGTCAGATATTTGGAAGGATGGAAGAGGGCCTGGTTCTCATTGGCAGGTTAATCTTCTTTAATAACAGTCTTCGCCAAATAAGTCATAGCCTCAACTGTAATTGGATAATGTGTTGGGCCAACTTTTTCTAGGCTTGTTCAAGATCAGTCTTGTCATAGAAGATAGCTTTGGCCAATAAAGCTGGTACACCATGTTCTCGCCCATATAACTCACAGAAAGAAGACATTTTAAGGATATGATGGTAACTAAAATGATAAGCCAGTAGCGCGCTGGGTATGTAAAGATCCCAGTGGAAAGGGTCTGAACTGGTTATTTTCTGAATTATAAAGACCTGATTCCCATTAACTCTTTCTACGGCACCATCAGTGTATGGATTATATGGGCCAAGAAAAGTTGTTGTGCCCCATGGAGGTGGTAAGAAGCTTTACCACTTTTTAATTAAAGTTTAGTCTATTGTCAAAGGAGGTCCTGGGGGCAACCATGCCATGTGAAGATATATTTATGTAAGAAAGTAGCCATGGGTTTTTAGTCTGAGAGGGGATAGCCACTGCTTCAATCCATTTAGTCAAAATGATCTATTTAACTAAGATATATCGACTGCCCCCAGTAGTCTGAGGGAACAGACTTACCACATCCAAACTTATGGTGTGAAAGGTTATTGGGATGTTGTAGGTTGGTACTGATAGCGGGTCTTGAGGCTGGATTGTTTTTTGCAGATCAGATAAGCATCCAGGACCTCAGCTATGTTCTCCATGATGCCCTCCCAGTAATACCGCTCTTTAACCCATTCATAGGTTATTAGAATTTGAATAGAAATTACAATAATAAGGTGCTACGAATACTTCGAAATTATTAGTTCTGTGGCTCTAGCAAAGATAGACACAAGTGCTACAAAAGTTATTAGTTATGTTGATATAACGAATTTAACCAGAAATACATATTTTTGTATGAATAGACCTTAATTGAGCTATTAGAGACAAAAATAAAGTTACTTTATTTTTTAAAAGTGAGGATATTTATAGGGTAGATTTAGTAGTTCTTTGTGAGGATTTTTGTTCTGCACCTGAGGTAAGATCTTTCCTAATATATGACCAATATTCCTGATGATTATTGCCATAGATGTGATGGTCAGATCTGATAAGGTTCTTATTAAATGAGATCGACCTTCTTGTGTGCTATTATACCCCATCAGATAGCTTAGCATATCCTTTTTGAGGAGGCTGATAATTCCTAAGGGTTGATCAACGGTCTATCCCAGAATTGGATATCTCTGATGGGGTTTTCCAATATCATTAGACCGATATATTGTTTTCAAACTTGAGTAATTTCAGTCATCGCAGTTGAATCTTCAATAATGCCCCCCTCAAGATCTTGCCTAGGAGGCACATACCTATGAAGAAATCTACTATGCACTCTATTGATAACAGTATAAGTATCAATAGCTGCAATGGAGTATTCAATATCCTGACGATAAATATACTTTAAGGACAAACCCATAAGGTGTCAATCTTGTGAATCCTTCCTCCTGGTCTAGGACAATAGAAGAGTACAAGATCACTGACTTGATATTCAGGTAGCGTAGGTCTACTAGAGTTGGTTCTATTTCCCTCTTTTAAGGTGGTAGCAGCAAGGGAAATCGAAGCTAAAGCTTGTACTTGAATAATTTCATCAGCTAGTCTAACATGGCTAAATAAGTAGTTTGTGGGGTAGCATTATCAAGTATAGGTTGTACACTAGAGGGTAGAATAAGATCCCGACCATAAAGAGCCTTAAAGGGAGACATTCTAATTATTTGATGATAGCTAACCCTATAGGCTAACATCGCACTAGGTAAATGGAGATTCCATCTACTAGGATTGTTGGAGGCTAACTTCAAAAAAATGGCTACTTTGGTACCATTTTCTCTTTCAACCACATCATTAGTAGAAGTATTATAAGAAGATGTAAATGACTGATAGGTACCCATCAACTTAGTAAGCTCAGATACCACCTGAGAAATAAAGTTGGTCCCATAATCCAATAATTGAACTTTTGGGCTACCATGCCTGGTGAAAACTTGTTTAAAAAGGAAGGACGCAGTAGCCTTAGCGGTGATTAAGGAAACATAGATAGCTTCAATCCATTTGGTAAAATGGTTAATAGCTAATCTAATATACTGATGTCCATAAGTGGCAGTAGGAGAGGGCTCACCACATTGATACTTATAGTAGTGAAAGGTTCTGAATGTCCCACAACTTTGTGTTGGTACATCGGATTTCCAAGCGTTGTTGTTGGAAAGCAGACAATTCTCCAACACAGCGTGTAAAGATTCCAGCATGTTATCCCAGTAACAAAGATTTTCCAACCACTGTAAGGTCTTAGCAACAGCTCCATGCCCTACAGTTTGATGAGCCTTCATAATAGTATCAATCCTCGAAGAGGGCCAAATAAAAGGCAACCATTTAGATCCCAACTTCTTTATAAGGACCATTCTTTAACCTGTGTATCATTGATTAAGGATTGTAGCTTCGCTATAATGTCCTTAGATTCATGATACCAGAGCTCAGGTCTACCAATCAGGTCATAGATACGATCCTCCTCAGCAGAGAATAATGTTAATATAGGCAATTGATAAGTCAAGCAGCATTTTTGTGTATAGCTCCAGCACGATGTTGAATTGTAAAGTCATAATTCTGGAGCTTTAACGCCCATCTAGCTAAGCACCCATCAGGATCCTTCATTTGTTGCAACTATTTCAAGGAAGCGTGGTCCATTACAATAGTGAAGTGTTTGCCATAGAGGTAAGGGCGGAAATTCTTGAAGGTAGATAAGACTGCAAGGCATTCTCTCTCAGTAATGCTATAATTGCATTCTGCCTTAGAAAGGGCTTTACTATAGTACATGATGGGATGATCAACCAGGTTGGTATCATGTTATGCCAGAGTGGCCCCAATAGAAATATCACTGGCGTCTTTAATTAAGATAAAAGGTTTACAAAAATTAGGATGGGCTAAGATTGGTGCACTCATTAAGGCTTGGTGCAACAGATCGAAAGCTTGCTGCTGCAATTCTTCTCATATGAAAGGGACTTCCTTAGGCAATAAGTAAACTAAAGGCTCCGCAATCTCATCAAAATGGGGATGATTAGTCAATAATAACTAACCATCCCTAAAAACCCTTGAATATCTTGCAAGCTTTTAGTAACAGACATGCCTGAGTTAGCTTTTATCTTATTAGATAAGGGTAAAATCCCATTGCAATAAGCTTTATAACCTAAGAATTCCATCTCAATCTTGATATAGCTCACTTGTATGGTTTTGGGTTAAGCAAATCGCTACGCATCTGGCCAAATACTTCTTTTAAATGAGCCAAATGCTCGTTAAATGTGCGAGAGAACACAGTAACATCATCTAAGTATACCAAAACACAGGAAAGTTTCAAATCCCCAAACAAGCCATCCATGGCTCGTTGAAAAGTAGCAGGGGCATTACAAAGCCCCTGCGGCATAAAAGTGGGCTCAAATAACCCCTTACTAGAAATTAAGGCACATTTTTGACGGTCTTCAGAGCCAGGTCAATTTGCCATTAACCACTTGCAAGGTCCATAGCTGAAAATAATTGTGACCCAGACAGTAGTCTCAATGAATTATCAATGCAAGGTAGAGGATAAGAATCCTTTTGGGTAACAGCATTGAGCTGACAATAGTCCATAACCACTCTATGACCCTCATACTTTTTCCTGATGAGTAGTAGAGGAGAAGCTTATGGACTCTTAGAAGGCGTTAGTAGCTCTGCGTTGAGGAGTTATTTCAATTCCACTGAGACCTAAGCCTCCTCGACTTAGGATTTGCAATAGGGATGAGATCAGTTAAGGGGAGTATCCCCAGTTTTCACCTGATGCTGCACATCTTTCAATAGCCTAAAATCTCCAGGACCTTTGGCAAATATATCCTAATACTCTTCAATCAGAGCCTCAGCTTCATGCTGTTGTTCTGAAGTGAGTTAATTCCCAATTTTGATATCAATTCTAGCAATGATAGGGGGATCTTCCAGCCCAAATTAACATAATTCTCCACATCCCAAGACAGATAAATTTTACTCAAAGGAGTAGGCTGCACATAGGTTATGGGGTTATTTCAATTCATTTGCATAAGTTGAGAAGTGAGATTAGCTGTTAAGACTAAAACAGTCCCATTGTAAGCGGGCTTAAGGATACCAGGGCAGGTTAAAGCCTCCAAATGAGAGGGATTTTTGTTACAGGAGATTTCCAATAATTGATCAACGGGTACAAATACTTATACTTCAGTATCAATTATGTTATGAGCTTTTAAAGAAATAGTAATCGGATTAATAGAATATAAAGGCTCCCTTCAGAGGCACAAGCTGATGGAGGCGGAAGTATAGTCCTTGGTCCCAAAATTTGGTACTCAAGATGTGAGATAGAAGTGGAATATTCCAATAAGCAAACGCGTCTTTTGAGTTTGCCTTTGCTATTGGGGACAACTTGTGAGATTAAAGGTACTTAGTACACAAATAAAGAAAGTTAATTGTCCTTAAATCTGATTATTGCATCAAAATCAATGAGAAATTTGGTTCCCAAGAGCAAGTCATATCAGTTTTTGTCCAACACTACTGCAGGGGCCTAAAAACCAGCTTTTCAAAGCGCATTGGAAGGGAAGAATAATATCCTATAGATTTAGTGTATGAAGGACCAGCATTTCCGTAGTCTTGAGAATAGTTTAATTTTGGTGCCACTTTGAAGTTTTTCACCAGTCTGTACAAGATCGCATTGATGGGCGATCACATATCAATGAAAGCCAAAAATTTCACCTTATGCACAATGACTTCCACCTGTGTCACATCAGTGCCAAAATTTGAGATTGAAAATACCTAGGGATTAAATGATTGAATTAGTTTAAAAGAAGAAACAGAAGCGTAAGAAGAAATGGAATCTCTGTTGGCTAATTCATCAGGGATTTCAAGTTCACCAGGAGCGGATATTATGTAACATTCTTTAGAAGTGTTAAAAAATTCGATTGAGGCACAGGAGGTAGGTCAGCACAGGGAGCCTCATTCCCTATGCTGACTCCTATTTTTTACTCTTCCGCTTGTTTTTTCTAACATTGAGATTCAACATGACCCACGAGACCACAATAATTGCATGGCTCCTTCTTTAGTTTAGGTTTGGGTCTATGAAGCATTGCATGGATATAAGAACGAGGATTATTAGCGGAGTTTAGGTGTACCACACCATTAGGAATCTCAATAAGTGCTTCTTTAATGTCGAGAATAGACCTGAAATTTCTTTTAAGTGAATTAAATGTAGTAGCAACTGAGTACAAGAAGCAAACACACTCATTACATCCAATATGGCATCATCTACAGTAATCTGATCTCAAGTAGCAAGAGTCTGGGCCTCATGATAAAATCTCTTAGTTAAATCTTGGATTGACTCTCCTCGCTTTATTTGGATACTCATTAAGGTCAGCTTTTGGTTAGATAGGATTTGATCACTCCCAAATTCCTTAATAAGGGCGGTCTTCACTTGACCCCAAGTATTACAAACCTTAAAGTGAGTGACCATGATTTCTTGAGCGAGCCAGCTTAGGAAAGAGGTAATATGCCTTACTTTCTGTTGATCTGTTGCCACGTCCATTGCACGCTCATAGACAAAGAGGAATGAATGGATGCTACCTTCACCCGGCTCAAACTTATCCTTAAAGGTAGGTTTAAAGATAGTGGGTTCATTGCTCAAAACATGCACAACTGATACCATGACTGGATCAGCTTCGGAGGGTTCAGATTCTGGGATATGAGCTTGAGTTGGAATTCAGTCAACTTGTTGCCTTAAATGATAAAAATCATCCTGTAAATTGTGAATACATTGAGCAAGGTAATCATTTGCAGGAAGTTCATTTAAGTTAGAAATCGCAGTGATCATCTCTTCCTGCTTATTCTCAAGTACTACACATTTAGCAGTTAAACGTTCAATGGAAGCGTTTAAAATTGTGAGCTGGGTTTCTTGCATAGTTTGGTTAGCATCTAATAGATGATAATCATTATCCATGCCATCCAATAAGTTGGTTTAAAGAGTAATTTGGGTCGGTTGGGAGGCCAAATAAGGATAAGAAACACCCTTGAGCTATGGCTTGGATTTGAGTTTTTAACGCCTGTACTCTTGATACTAATAGACTCAAAGAATTCTGAAACATGCATTGGAAGTGAAGAGCCAGGGGGTCCTTGTGACCCATCCCGACCTGCAGGCCCCAGAGTGTGATGGACGGGGTCTCTGAAAACTGCCACAAAGCATTTAGGCAAGAGTGCCCAAGTGAGGGCCCACAGGCAGGATAGCCCTGCTGTTGAGAGATCCTGAATCTGACTATGCGGAAACCACTTTACCACGAAGGTTTGGACCACAGTTAGGACAATGCTGGCGCTCAGGAGGAGGGCCTGACCCCCTGAGAGGGCGTACAGGGACTAAATGGCCCTGTCAAAGTCTGAACTGCTGTCCATGTGGGGGTTTCTGGGTTTGCTCAATAAACTGATTTACAAATGCAAAAACTTTATTTTCGAATTTATTAAGTTTTATTTAATACTATAGAAGACAAAACTCCTTTACACAGTTTCACCTGCTCAGATTTATACTGAGCTTATTGGGGAAGAGCGGGTCCTGTTCCTGCGAAGTCCATGGGCGTCTTCCTAGTGGCGGGCCCTATTCAAGAATCTAGACCCTCAATTTTGGCGTCGAGGCCCATTCTCAAACTTGGGCTAGGTACCCTCAGGGTTGCAGAAACTTTTCCGCATATATTATTCAGCTTTGATTTGCTCTTGAAGTCTGGGCCATTCCCTTTGCCCATATTCCCCAATATTGGTTCATTGCCTCTTTTGGGAATATTTTGTTCGGTGGCATCTAGTTGACCAGAGCACCATTCGCAAGGATTTTCATCCTCGTCAATACTCCCATGAGCAACGGATTCAGCCTCCAATTGGTTAGATATTCGCATCCAAGGGTTTGATCCCTCATTGCCACATTTAGCAATATTAGATTTGGCAGCATCTGGTTGGCCAGAGCGCCATTTCCAAGGCTTCCTTCCCCATCAGCCTTTTGATTCGATATTGCTTCTGATTTCAAGGCATCTGATTCATCAGATTGCCATTTACAATAATTGGTGCAGTTGAGCCCCTCTCCCCTGGCCCTGACTATCGCCCTAGGGAATATTAGGGGCTATGTGGTGGTCAGGCAGCGCCTTGACTGTTACACAGAGGGCCTTGAGGACCTCATTCACCAGGAGGTCCCTGGGTTACCTAAGGAGAACTAGGTGGTCCTGGAGGTCCAGGAGGACCAACAGGGACGTGTCCACCTTCTCTGATAGTATCCACAAGTCGGACAAGTTGTTGAAGTAACCCGTCAATCTCAACAATGCGCTTCTCATGTTGGGACCAAAAATGTCCCAGTTGTCTCCTAGTCTCATCCTCAATGGTAGTGATTTGGTGGTGAATAAGGTTAGCGACATCACTAATCTGTTGAGATAATTCTTGGCTGATGTAACCACCAACTTCATTATAAATACTCATTAGATGTTATGTAGATCGTTGATTTCCCTTCTAATATCGAGTAAGGCTTTCCAATTATCCCAACTAAAGTTAGAAGCCATATCATAGAATGAGGATAACTGAGAATGGAATTGTTGCGCCAGGGATAACTGGCGTTGAATCTTGAAATGATGCAACCCCTAAATCTGGAGTACATGATTAATAGCGGGATGTATGTAATGCTGGAGGTACTGCTCAGTTCTAGCCAAAACCAACTTTGATATGTTATAACACCACTCTGTTATGTAAGTTCATCATAATATCAGCCACTTTAGATGCTTGGTCTCAATTAGGAAGGGCACCAGGATGGATAGCCCCCCTATCAAGCCTTTAACTGTTTCTTCTACGTCTGAAGCTTGAATTTAATAATAAATTTGGTCAGGGCCCTCAATGGCCAAGTCCATAGAATCTTGAAATTGCAGATTATTGATCTTAGCGGAAAGCATCTCTTGCCTGTTGGAGTTTACTATTGGGTGATAAACATTGATTCCTTGGAAGAGGGGCTTTCTTCAATAGACATACTCATCATCTTGAAAGTATGTTTTTACCAGGTAGCCTCAGAAGAAGACCTGGCAGAAAGCACCAGTACTGGAATTTCGATATAAATTATGATAAGCAGGCACTATGAAGGCTACAAAATTATTAGTTCCGTGGCTCTAGCAAAGACAGACACAAGTGCAACGAAGTTATTAGTTCCGTTGCTAAAAATTGATTCCAATCAAACATACAGAATTCTGTATTAATAGACCTGAATTGAGCTACGCAAGAAATATAGAGGTACTTTTAGTTGAAAGTGAGGATATTTATAGGGGTAGATTTAGTAGTTCTTTGTGAGGATTTTTGGGCTTCACCTGAGGTAAGATCTTCCTATTAGATGACTGATATTCCTGATTATTATTGCTATAGCTGTAATGGTTACATCTGATAAGGTTCTTATTAAATGAGATCAACCTTCTTGTGTGATATATTACCTC
The DNA here is from genome assembly GCA_022478985.1 of Massospora cicadina. NCBI lineage: Eukaryota > Fungi > Entomophthoromycota > Entomophthoromycetes > Entomophthorales > Entomophthoraceae > Massospora > Massospora cicadina. Next base: position 185,889 of record JAKSZP010015820.1, read on the forward strand.
ATTGGATAGCTTAGCATCATCTTTCAGAGTAGGCTGATAACTCTAAAGGGTTATTCATTGGTCAATACAAGAATTTTTGTATATCTCCGACAGGGATTTTACAATCTCATTAGACCGAGATATCAAATCTTAATCTTGAGTGATTTTAACATCGCAGTTGAATCCTCAACATAGGTTTTCCGCGTTCCTCTGTTCCCCTAGAGTAGAATGGGCCTCCATGATCACAGGTACTCACTCAGATGGCTGTAGATAGGACAACCAGCTTAGCCCTACTTCTTTGTATAACTTTCTGCTCTCCACTTTGGTGTTCTGGGAGTGCTGAGTTGCATCTTTTGTACTAGATCATCTTTATCAGCCCACGCCTCAGGAGTCATGAGGAGGTCATGCAACCTCTCTGCTTCGCTATTGTCAAAGTGTAGGACAGGCAGCCATTTGAACCCATCAACGTTCATATGATGCATTCCAGCTCCATGCTCAATGGTCATATTGTAGTGCTGGACCTTTAGAGCCCAGTGATCTGACCACCCAAGGGGCCCGTCATATTTTATAACCACTTCAATGAAGCGTGGTCAGTAAAACGTTTAAAGGAATTCCCATATAAAAAATGGCGATAGTAATTGACAGCGGGAAAGATGGCAAGGCACTCCTTTTCAGTGACACTGTAGTTGCGCTCAGCTTTGGAGAGCATCTTACTGAAATAAGACACATGATAATCGACTCCATTTTCCTCCATCTGATTTTAAGATAGATCCAACAGCATAGTCAGAGGCATCCATGGACAACATGAAAGGCTTGCTATAGTCAGGGTGGCGGAGTATGGGCCTTTTTTGCAAAAGTGCCTTCAGGGTCTTAAATGCGGCCTTTTGTTCAGCACCCTCAATAGAAGAGTGTGTCCTTGGCCAAGATACATACAATAGGCTCTCTAAGCTGGGCGAACTTGGGAATGAACTGATGGTAATACCCCATCATGCGCAATAAAACCTGTATGTCATAAAGGTTTTAGGCGCGGGAATCTTGGATATTTCAGAGACTTTATCTTGTAGAGGTTGTATCCCATCTTGTGAGATGGAGTGCCAGAGGAAATCAAATTCTTTTAGAATAAAGTACATTTATAGGGCTTCAGCTTTATGTTGGCTGCCCACAAGCGTTGAAATACCTCATTTAGGTACGTGAGATGCTCGTTGAACGTTTTAAGAAAACTGTGGTATCATCAAGGTGACTATTACACAGCTCAGCTTAAGGTCCTATAAAGTGTGATCTATTGCCCACTGAAAAGTAGAAGGTGCATATATAACCCCTGAGGTATCTGAGTGGGTTAGAACAAACCCTCGCTGCAGATAAGGGCGCACTTCTCCTGATCCTGTGGAGAAAAGTTAATCTGCCAATACCTGCTAGCCAAGTCCATGACGGAGAAGTATTAGAAACCCAGAGAGTTGGTCCAGAGCGTCATCAATACTGGGGATAGGTAACTGTCCTTCTTTGTGAGGTTGTAGTTTGCAGTAGTCCATAACTACTCAATAACCTCCATTTTTCTTCTTTATCAATAGTAACGGGGATGACCAAGGGCTTTGTGAAGGCACCAACAACCCAACGTCCAGAAACTGTTTGAGGTTCTTCCGCATCTGTAGCTCCTTAAATTTGTATTTGTGATAGTGTTTAGAGCGGATAGGGAGAGCATCCATAACGTCAATGGTATGAGTCCAACATTTCATGTGCCCATAGTCGGTGTCAAAGGTAGAGATGTTGTCGCTATAGGACTCCAGTAAGGTGTGGACCTTGTCAAGCTCATTGGGGTTAGTTCATCAGAAATATACACATTAGGAAGAGTGCATAGCGATTAGTCTGAGGTAAGACCATATCAGCCATAGATCCAATACAGTGAACTTGTTTTATTTTCTCAAGGGAATCAACATGCCTCTTTTGATCTCCCAATGCTTTTTTACAACCATATCCTTCTTAGTGAGATTCCCTAGCTGAAGGTTGATAGGTCATTGATAGGCAGGGGCTAGCTCGTTCAGCAAAACTCTGGGCTCCAAAGGACTCTCTCTGTCAAAGCTAGTTAGGTGCAATAAGAAGCTGTGGGGATATGTAGTGTAATCTTTGTATTGAATACCCGTTGTTCACCAGTTTTTATTACTACCTCTTCAGAAGCATAGAAAGGGATACTCTCAAGGGCCTCCACTGACGGAGGCAACAAGTCTGTATGCTTTCCTGCTTAGGTGTATTGTAATGATAAGGAGGAAGAGGGAAACTCAACGGTATAAGCATAATCTTTTTTGTTAAGCTCATCATTTGTCAGAATTAGAGGAACCTTGTAGTTAAGAAAGGAGATATATCCCAGCTTCAAGTTAATATCTAATTCATATCCGAGCATAAATTGGTTAATAATAAATAATCAAAGTTATTGTTGGCCAAAACCACCGTTGTGGCTGAAAGGAGAAGTTTCCCAAATCGGATGGTAAAGTTGATTAGGCCCCAATGGCGTGAGTGTTGTTTGGCCCCGCAGTTAAAACTCTTGATATAGTTAAGGTCAGGGACCAGCTTAATGTTTTACATATGTTTTGATGACACAACATTCACAGGAGACCCAGTGACATGTTTAACCTTTCCCTGCACTCCATTAACAATGAACTCCACTTTAGTTAAAGTTCCACCCAAGTTGGGGGGAAGAGTGCAGACCTCCATTAAATGGAGAGTAGAAGCAAGGCATTTAGCAGTTTCAGGGAATTTATCCCAGATAGGCAGCAGTGTATACACACTTTGAGTGGGCAGATTATTGTGGCAATGAGCTGGTCAGCGTCAATGGCGGTATCAATAACCTCCAAGCCTCTCAACACCTGATAAAGATATGTTTGGCGAGGTATCCTAGACACATCCACTCTGTCAAGGTGTAATCGGTTGGGTACCTCCACTTCACCTGGGCTCCTAGAACATAATGATCTAAATCTTCACCACCCCTCATACTCGTCATCAGAGGGGTTATCAATGCATATTATGGAGCTCATAGGAGGGGGAGGTAGGTTCAGGACTATACTTATGAGATGATAGGTCCTGAAGTTGCTCCTCAACCTTATTAACTTTTGGGGGAGGAGTTGGATTTTTCATAGCTCAATTTACGACCTTCAAAGTATGGTTTTTTGCTGCCTCATGGAGACAGTCTTCAGACTAGAGTAGCTGGGTGAGAGGTCGAGGGAGATAGCATCGTAAATGTGGATGCTTTAACTATACCAGCTGTGGGTCGATCAGTAACAATAAATATTTTGTGGAACAGGCAGTTTAGCCTTTTGGACCTGATCATTTAACCCACCGTTAGTGGGGACAATTGGCACTGAAAATAGTGGTTTTGGCTAGAGCAGGCTTTGAAACCACTTGAGAAAGCGCTCTGAAAAAAAGATGGGTAGGCAAAGGGATGACTGCTTTTCCCAACTAAGCTTATTAGGCTGAAGACAAAGGGGAGCACTGCCCTATGCCAGCATTATTTTTGGGCTATCCTCACATGGTGAGGAGAATCTTGTCGCTGCAGCTTTTCAGAAACAGGATTCCATAGGGAGATAGCCATTGAAGTGGCTGAAGGGGTTAAAGTAGATTCTCTACCTTGTAGTTTTTTGCATAAGGTAAATTTCATTAAAATCAGCAACTGCTAACAGAGCCTCTTTATATCCCATACTGTTCAGAAGATGCGCTTGACTGCAGATATATGGATTGCTAAATGGGGATGTGACGCCATTGCAACCATGATAGCAGCAATTGAATCATATATAGGTAGCAATGTAGCAAGCAACAGAGGTTGAGCTTGAATATAGAATCACAAAACAAATGAGGGGACTGATTTTCCCTCTTGTAAACTAAGGCAAATAGATGCCTGATTTTGCCTTTGTAAACTCTGTAAGGGGTCAAATTCGTTAATAAGAGCTTGTTTTGCCTCTGCCAGGTTGCTAAGATTGGACATAGTAGGAACATGATCTCTTGACTCATACGACTCAAACAGGGAAGTATATAGTTAATTTTTGGTGGTCAGTTTCTCCTTCCATAGCAGATTCGTATACAAAGAGGAAGGATGCAATACTGTCTTCGCCCAGGATAAACTAGTTCCTGAGAGGTTGTTTGTGGATGATGGGAGCGGCTCCATAAAGGCCTTGAGAGGGGCTAGCTTGAGCTTTTATAGTCGGGACAAGGCACTAGCTAGCTGTAGTTCTAAAGCAGTGATCCTAGACTCAGCTGAAGCAGGGAGGTTATGAGGGTTAGTTTTCCACCAAGCTCCATTTTTAAGATTATTTGTAGTGTACAGGCTCCCCTATAGTAAGCACCACTTGTCAAAATCCTTGGGGTAGTTAACACTCGCTTGGTGTTAGTTTGCACAAAATTAACAATTTAGCAGCAACAGGAGTAAACAAATCTTAGCTGCTATAGTAAAAATTGAGTGTTTATACCACCAAAGGAATAAAAATGGAATTAGTATATAAACTAAGAAAACAGGAATGTTAAGTTTTATAAGTTTTATTAGTGATATTGGCTGGGTAGAAAAGCAATCTTCTTACAATGTCATGGCTTAGTATTTAAACTAACCTCAGCTCAAAAATTGTATGCATCAAATTATTATTAGATTCAAGCCAAATTAGGAAATATGGTTGTTTATTCTATTGAAGCTCTCAAATCTCAACTCACTTTATTGGAAGGGCCGATGGTGGATCAAGAGTGGGTAGGACAAGCCCATGAGGTAATGTTTTAATGTATTTGATTCAATCATCATAAAATATATGCACCTTTTGGAACCCCCTCCAACCCTATAAAGGGCCCGGTTTCTTCAGTGTGGCTTATATTAGATTAGTGGTAAGGAGAGGAGGGACTTTGGAAGAGCTCCCTTGATACCGTCAATGAGTTAAAATCTGGCTACCTAAACTCAAATAATTGTTTGAGTTTTATTAATAATAATGAAATTATAGTACTAATTCAAAGGATTCCACTTCGAATTGGGCAAGGTCTTTTAGCTAATTTTTACAATTATCTTCATCCAAAACAAAATTCTCTTTTTTTAATACTAGATGGTCCCAACCCGAGGGGGGGATTCATCAATGTTTATTGAATTACGCCTGGGCTCCTAAGAGCCTGAGGCGAGGGAAGGGGAGGGAGGAGGCATTGAGAAAGGGAGGGGGGTTTGCGCGCCAGAGCCGTGCTGCAGTGACAACTGAGCGGGGGAGGGTTGGCGACATAGTGCAGACCTTCAGGGCCATCTAAAAGTGTACCTGAAAGTGGGTGATCATGTGTGGAAGGGTCCACACCTGCTGGTCAAAGGCAGCACGAAGGAAGGAGTTATGGATGGTCTAGATGGCTGTGGCATAGGCGAGGACATGGAGGGGTCGGTGGCAACCAGGCAATGTCTGCTCAAACATGAGGTCTTGCACAGGGTGTCCAGACCAGGGCTGAGCATGGAGGAGCGCGCGGGCCTTTGGCAAAAATGTGGCGACACCTGGACAGGTGAAAAAACGATGGAGGTGGGAGTCAATAGGCTCCACACAGCGTGGGCAGCTTCAGTGCTGGAAGGTAGGGCCAGTCCGGTCCCTTGTCCTGTATGAACAGTGGAGCACCCTCCATAAGGTGTTGGACACCTTTGCTGACAGGATGGGGTGATAGACGTCCTTCCACAATTCCTTAAGGTCAAATCTCACGGAGGGAGGGAGGAGCTCAAGGAGTCTTGGGAGGATGGGAGGACGATCTTGGGGGTTGAGGCGAGTTGTGACAACTTGTCCATTGTGCACAATTGCATGGCGACGGGGGCTGAGGCCAGGGCCTTCCCTTCTTTATGGGAAGGCATGGTGGATCCGCGCGTCTACTCGTTTCAGGGCAAGGAGAGCCTGGTTCCAGTAGGGGGATGAGGATAGTTTTAGGCGATGGCCTGGGTAGTTTGTGAGCCACTCCCCTAATGAGGTCAGAGATGCTCTAGGAAGACCCAGGGCTGCTGACACTGACTGGCGGAGGGCGGGCGCCCATTGGGGCATGGGGGTCGCATCCCAGCAGACAATCGGCCATAGGAACTTCAGGAAGATTGTGGTGGCGCGGGATCGCGTGTCCAGAAGCCCTAGGCCCCCTTCATTGCAGAGTTGGGAAATGGTTGTAAGGGCCATTAGTGGATGGTTTGAGCCCCAGATCCAACAGCGGAGGATTACATTGAGCCGCGTATAAAAGGCATCTGTGAATGGGCAGACGTGCGCTAGGAACCAGAATTTGGAGAGGAGGAACACATTGGCCATCAGAGCTCGACCCTGGGGGTGATGTGCCGCCGGTTCCAGCTGGCAATCCTGGAGTTAACTGCTGCGAGGAGCAAGTCCTCATTGTCTTTTAGCGCAACTCCTTGTTGGTTGGTGAGAACGCCCAGGTGACGGAAGGTGCCGCGCTCAGGTTCAATACCAAATGGTGGGGGGAAGGTGGGGGAGCCGACCTGTACAACTGTTGTCTTGGAGGTGTTGACCATGGCGTTGGACGCCTTGGTGTACCTCTCAATGGTCACAGCAGCGAGGGCAACATCCCCAGGGCAGCCAAATGCAATGGCAGTGTCATCTGCAAATGCCATGGTGCGTGTGGGGGCTTTACCTGGGACCAGAATCCCTGTTAGATTGTCCTGTAAGGAGGCCAAGAGGGGGTCAAGGGTGATGTTAAAAAGGATAGGGCTCAGGGGGTCCCCTTGCCGGAGACCTTGTCCAACTGGTACTGCCACTGTAAAACCCATTGGCGCCAGGACTCTGGTGTGGAGCTGGTCATAGAGCGCTGATATCCAGCGCCTAGCTGCGGGTGGGAGATGGAAGCGGGCCAGGGAATCATCAATATACTTCCAGGCTACCCGATCATATGCTTTCTCCATATCCAGGAGAGCCACAAAGCCATTCACCCTACGAGAGTTAGCAGTCAAAGTCACGTGAAGGTCATTATAGTTGTCCCATAACGACCTCCCCGGAATAAAACCGTGCTGGGATGGGGAGAGGCGAGGTGACACCCATTTGGTGATGCGGTTGGCCAGAAGCTTCGTGAAGAGCTTGTGGTCTGTGTTGATCAACACTATGGGGCGCCAGTTCGCCAGGTTCTCACGGTCTGACTTCTTGTGAATGAGGGTCGTGATTGAGCCTCTGGGGTTGGGGAGGACCTCGCCATTCACCAAGAGTGCAGCTAAGAGGTCGCGGAGGGTTCTGGCTATCACTGCAGGTTCCAGAAGGTACACCTCGAAGGGTATTCCATCTGGGCCTGGGGCTTTAAGCCGTGGGGATTTCAGAAAGGTTTTCATCACCTCCTGGATGGAAATAGGCGCCAGTAGAGCCTCATCAGCCCGTGGGTCAATGGGCGGCTCTGGAGCCCGCCACAGGAAGTCTTGGATGTCCGATGGGTCCACCTGGGTGGCATGGAAGAGGCTGGAGTAGAAGCGGTGTAGTTCCTGCGTGATTTCCTCCTTATCTGAAGTGGTTGTAGTGCCAATCTTCAGTGCAGTAATATCCTGCGTTGTTGACCGGGCTTTCTGTTTCTGAAAGAAGAAGCGGGTGGGGCGTTCCCATTGAGCATAGTAACGAAATGTTGTAAAGTTTGCTGCCCGTTCTTCCTGCAGTGTGAGCTCCAAGCGGAGTGCTTCCTGCGCCGCTTCCCAGTCTTCCAACCATCTGGGAGAGGACGAAGGCTGGCAGTTTCGCTCTAGATGTCTGATTCTGGCTTCCCCCTTTGACTCTGGCGCGATCTGCAGTCATCTGGGCTTTGGCACAGTTGTAAGTAACGCGGGTGATGCCCTCCTTTGTCACCGCTCATCTAGCCTTGTGGTCAAGAAGGTGGGGTGGGGGGAGGTGAGAGTCCAGGATGGTCATAGACAGCTTCTCCTTAGTGAAGGGGTTGTTGAGAAGAGCTGGGGCAACCCTAGGCCAGAACCTACGCGACGGTCTAAGTGTGGTGGTGAGGACAACGGTGAGTGACCTGTGATCACTCAGATGGTTGTCACGAGAGATGGGAGAGGAGACGCGGCCAATTAGCAGGGAGCCAATCAGTGCCATATCTATGTGTGACGCTGACTGGAAAGCTCCTCCATCATACTGGATCCTAGTCATGCAACCTAGGCCAGACGCGGAGGGTGAAAGCGCGTCTATAAAGCCACTCAGGTGAAGGAAATTCTGGAGGCGACTTGATCCAGGGCGTTCCTTTGCTGCAGGGAGGTAAGAGTCACGGACGCGACTTATGGTTGTGTTGAAATCTCCTAAGAGGACTGTATTCCGTGGGAGATTGAGTTGGAGGAGCTCTTCCAAGAGCCGATTTTGCTCCTGACCTGCATTAGGCAGGTAGATGCTTGCAGCGAAGAAGGAGAAGTCAGGAGTGGTGAGTTTGGCCAGTATGAGGCGGCCACCTAGATATTGTAAAAAAGAATGAGTTTAACCCGGGGATTCAAAACAATAAGGGCGGCATGGTTTGTCCAGAAGGAGTTGCCTCTAAACTGTTCATTCCATGCAGATTGTTCGTGGGGGAGGATATGGGGCTCCTGGACAGCAGCGATGTCAATTTGTGCTGACCTGAAGTTTCAGAGGAGGCGGGCTCTCCGCTTAAAGTCCCGCAACCCATTTGCGTTGATGGATTGCAGGGTCAGGGTGCTGCCATGGGGACTCATAGCTGTTCCCCTCCATGTCCTGGGGGTTGCCAGCGCTTAAACCTGCTGCTGTGAGGCGGCTAGTTTTTGAGTCCTTTAGCTTGACTATTAGCTGCAATCCGTGAGGAGCGTCGAGGGTTCTGAGGGGAAGGAGAGGGTGGGGGCGGAGGACCCAGTAAGCCAGCCTAGGATGCTGCCCCCGCTCCGTTGCAGGGGAAGGACCTGAGGGTGTTCAATGGTGACCTCCGCGGTGTCCCCATTTGATGAGTCTGAGTCCATATTCACTTCCTCCAACACTGCAAAGGATCCGCGCGAAATTGGACTGTGGGGTTGGGGTAGGACTCTTTGAGGTGGCACTTCTACCGCAGGCCGCGGGTTGCCAGTCCATGCTGGTGGGCATAGCTCCATTGGGAGCTGAGGGTTGATGCAATAAATCACTGGTGGAGTTTGGTGGGGGTGCCGCGGAGCCCTGAGTGGGGGTGGCTGACGAGGGGCACCCTGTGGGAGATGCCTTGCGCTTGGTGAGAGAGGGAGTTGACTCTGGGAGATTGGAGAGGTGTCCACTGGAAGGAGGGCATGAGCGCGAAGGTATCCCATACCAATAGTGGGGTTAGCTGTTTCAACTGCTAGGCGTAAGGCCTCAGGGGACAAGTCTTGAATGGGAACCCATTGTGTGGGTTGTGGAATTGCTGCTGTGGCCACGTGGGATCGTTTTTGGCCTGGTTTAGGCCCCTGGGTGGTGGCTAAGAGGGCTTGTTTTCGAGCTGTGCAGCCACTATACAAGTGTCTAAGGGCGTTACACCATGAACACCGGGGGCGCGCCTGATCAGGGTCGACAAAAAAGATCTCAGGGCATGCCCCAACTACCGCCACACGAGGAATAACCTCAATGTTGCGGGATACAGTGGGGGAGGGGATGAACGACGCCCTGCAGTGCGAGCTCTTTTAGTGGGAGCATAGTAAGAGGGGACGCTAAAGTCCACTGAAAGAACAGACCCAAACTCCATTAAACCACGATGGAGCGCCATTTTAAGAGACTCAGGATCAACAGTCGTTGGTAGGTTGGAAAAAGTAACTTCATGAAATTTTCTCCAGGTGAGAGCATGTGCGGGAGATGCGAAGAGATCCACGTGGAATAATGACCTGGAGGGTGGCAGCATGGTCAGCAAGGGCAGCTTCAGTGAAGCCCACATCGATGTAGTGGCCCTCCACTGATTCATGGATGGTGGTGCTAATTAGGAATGTCTCCGCAATCGCTGCAAAGTATGAGAAGTAATCCTCTGTATAGAATTCAACAGGGTTATGCCCATAATAAAGGCAAATTGCATGGGAGAGGGTTGAGCGAGGTAGAGCTTTTTGCGCTCTAGTTTCCGCCCATTTCTTCTTAACATCACCAATAAATGCCACTTCATGGGGATCAGCTTTTGGTAGCGTTGGTGCCAGAGGTTTTTGCCACGCCCCAGTGGCTCCTTTGGTACGTTTGTGTTTGCTTTGGGCTGCAATCGCAGGTTGAGTGTGAGATGGTGGTTTGAACAAGTTTGTGGAGTTCCCTTGTTGCTGGAATGTTACAGCAGTTGCTGGCGTCATATTAAATTGAGGGGCGGATTGTTGGGCCTCACTAAATTGGGGAGGCCCATCCAGATTGGAATTAACTCCAGCCAATTGGGAGGAGGGCGATGTTTCATCACCATCCCAATCTATTTGGGTAAATTCAGCCCGAGTATTTGCCGTGATTTCGTGGGCAAAACTCACTGGCTGATTGGTGAACTGGTCGTTTTCAGCATATGGAGATAAAGTGCCGACTTGAGAAGTTCCAAAATCCGAACCATTTGAATCCTCATTGAGAAGAGTAGATTGTCCCAATTTGGTGCTTAGTGAACCAGAATGTGCGGCTAATCCAACCTTACATCTGAGGGTTTGGGGGCCAGGTAGCTGGGTATCGCCCCTCATGGAGGGAGCCAGAAACACGGCGTCAGCAATAATAGATGGGGCTGAATTAGCTGACACAATGGGGGAGGTGAATGCCTGGATGGGCTGAGTTGCATTCAACTGAGCAGGCGCCATTAAAACAGTGTGGATGATGGCCTCCTTGGTTGGAGGGGGCCCAGCGGGTTGGTGGGAGGCAGCGCACACAGAGCTGTTAGGCGTGCAGGTTGCAGAAGTGTGATCAGGTGAACTGGCGCTAGTTGAAGTAGCTCCAGGTTGGGTGGTGGTGCCTGCTTTCATGGCTGCTGCTTGAGAGCGGGTGATTCTGGTTGACCCTGAGGTGGGTAACCAAGGGTTGCTTCGTTTGGGGGTGGTGCTGGCTCGTTTGGCATAGCCTGCGGGTTCTTTTGCGGGGTTTTCCGCCATATTTGCTAATAGTTTTCATAAATCTCTTTAGTGGAGCTAAATTTCAGGCTGAATTGATTTTCAAAAAGTGATGCTTAGCAGATAGAAAGACTCCTCCCAAAACAACATTCTCACAATATTGTACTTGCAATTGTCTGAAGGTCATTAGCACTTTCATTCTTTCCAGACTATGGTACATTGTCATATTTTCTCCACACTGCCATCTTCCAAAAAAAATAAGGATGTTATAATTAAGTTCATCTGGAAGGGCTGAGCATCAAACATCATTTTATAAGAACTTGTGTCAGGAGATAAATAAGGTGATCATTTCACCTTTTTAACATTGAGAGTATGATCAAAGCACTTCAGCTGAAGTGGATTGCATGGGTCGCCATGGAAAAAAGTTCATGATTTAGTTTTCTATTATAGAGGACTGCCTTGTTAAGGTTTGCATAGATTACAACAATATGGATTTTGGTGTCCTCTGGGGCATCAATAAAGGAGCCATACCGTTTGTGGGTAATATACCAGGCTACTAGATGTATTAAATTAAAGCTTAGGCAGGCAGCAATGGGTAATTAAAGGATGGAAAGTTGTCCATTGAAAGGATCCAAAACTTCCCTTATGTAAGAGCTTTATGATTAGAAATGGATCCTCGTCTGCACAAGGCCTTCAAGAATTATATTGGGGCAGTCCATTAGGTGAACCTTAGGTTACAATAGCTGAAGAGTTCTTAGGTTGGAAGCAGCTTATAATATAGCCAGGGCCTCCAAGATTCTAGTAAGGAAGGCATAGGATGCTGTGGAAGGAACTTAACTGCCTTCTTGCTGGAGGGAAGCAATTCCCTCTATGGCTGCATTATAGGGTGGCAAAGCCTGTTTAGAAAGTCTTTGTCTGCAGGATCAGTGCGTGTTACTGTGAGAAAGAGAAGTATGGATGTACCCAGATGAAAGAGCCTCTTCATCCTTTGGGACTGGCTTAAAGTGGTAACTAGTATTGGTGTCTGGTTCTCAAAGTTCACTTCTTCCAAGTTATGAGATCTACAGGATAAAAAATTTAGCTCAAAATTTTTGACCTGGATATTATGTAAAAAGTGTCAAGACAAAATGGACATGTGGAGGAATATGGTTAAGGGATGCTGGTCTATACAAGTTCAGACTTTTCTCTTCCAGCTTTGTATCAACATCTTGGTCACTCAACACTTTGCGCAAGTGGAGTAAGCATAAGTAGGATGAACTACTGTGTGACTTTATGGTATGTAGAGGGGAGAGAGGGCAAAACATATCTTCACAGAGTTTCAGCACATGAGTATGCGTAGAGAGTGTTCTCCTATGGTATGAAGAATAACAATCAAGGTTCATGTTATCCTCTAGTCATCTAGCATGGCCAGAAATCCTGATTGCATATGTACACCAAGTCTATTCGTAGAGAAGGAGATGTTCAGGGTTTGTTGCACCGTATGGGAGGAGTTGATGTATGGTTTATGGCTTTCCTGAAACCATCTCTGCTTTACTATAAAAAGAATTCAAGAAAAAGCTTCTTGGCCATAGTCATGTGACGGTTAGAAATAACTGTGGAAAGCTATGCTTTTCTTCTTTCCTCAAGTAAGTCCTACTTGTGGGCCAGTCTGCCTTATTTATCTCAATAAGGAATGTAATGCGTTACTCTGAACTTGATGGGTAGCCTTTGCTACCTGATATGCCAAACAGTAAGGATTATTTCAGATTTGTGGTGGTGATTGCCACCCTCACCTGAAGTCAGGTTTCATTAATATTCCTTGATTAGCTCCCTCAGTTTGGTGAATCAAATAACAGGTAACACTCCACAAAATTTCCTGAACTTAATGCTCTTAAGGAGACAAAAAAACAAAGATCAAAAGTTAGTCATTACAATAGGTTTGGAAGTGCAAATGCTGAGAACTATCCGATGTGAGAATGGAGCAGGACTTAGATAAGGAGTGGGAATTATCCCATATGCCAAGAGAAGCACCAGTATTTCCCAGGATTTGCAGAAGAGTGGTATATAACTGTTCAAGTGATTCTAGGCTTGAAGTTGTTCCTTTGAATAGACGTAAGTACTAGCAGTGGAGAAGTCTCCTTGGCAAATGGAAAAAGAAGTTATATTACTCACTAGTAGCAGGAGGGAACTCGTGGTGTTTTTAAAGGCTTCCAAAGTGAGGGAGAGATTCTAGTAAGTTTCTATTGCTCCCAATAAAAGCGAGTAATCACAGGTGGGCACCCTCAGAGATCTCACGATGAAGCATATTGGAATAGAATAACTTCAGCTAATTCATTGCCTTAGGACTTATGACTAGCCCTAACGCTGGATAGCTTGTTAAAGATTTCCTTTTCAAAGAACCTTTCCTAGGAGGTGGATAATGTGAAGTGGTTAATGGAAGGTACTTCAACTTTATGAGCTTATGAGTGAGGGGAGCTGCGCAACGCCCTCAGCACATCACTTGAGAAAGACAAAACCAAGGCTAGAAGGGAAACAATAATTCTGTCCCAGTGAACAGCTTCAAAAAGGGGATACTCTGAGGGGGTTGAGCTGACTATTACTCAATAGGAGAAGTAACTCACAATTAAATCTAGGATTTTCTAAAATAAAGGCTTGTAAAACGGAGCGCAGGAGGTTGCAGGGGGTAACTCGCCAAGTAAAAAATGCCACAAGTGGGCAAAATGTCCAAGCAGTTAAAAGCAAGATTTGAGGTTATATTGTTTTGTTTCCATATAATTTTTTTAAAGTAAAACGCAGACCAAAATGACGCAAACCATCAGAGAGGAATCTCTGAGAATTGATAGAGTTTTGATAAGGACTTTAGCAGAAATCCGCAAAAAAGGCGCAGAAGTCTCAGTGGAATAGATAACATCATAAGTGTGGTTTCACGTGCAAAAGGAAGTTCAGACCAGAACCTGAAACTAAGTCTGGCCATCATGATAGCTTTTAATCACTTTTGATAGTGAAAAAAGCCTTAAAACACTGGGAAGACTTAGGCAAAGAATAAAAAAACCTCATTTTAATTGTATCTGAATACCTGAGAAAAGAAAAGGCATTTCTCATTTTTGGTATCAATATAAGGGGGATTTTTTTGCAATAGTTATAAAGCAATTAATGAAATACTTTGAGCCAAAAGGGTTTCACTTTTCAGCAAAATCGATTTTTTAAAGTTTGACCAAATGCCTTACTCTGTATCTGGTTATTTATCAGATTTTCAAGCCAGTTTTTTTCTGGATTTTCAGCCACTTTTGAGTCAAACACTTTAAGATTGACTGACAAAGCAAGAAACGAATTGTGGTCAATGGCCTTAGAGAGGTAATTGGTGTCCTTTAAGGGTTCTGGTTCTTTTCAGTGGCTTCAGATGCTTGGCCTTGAATGCCGTTCTAACCTAAGTAAAATGTCATTAACTGTGACACCCAGGCGTTAATGTCTTTACCTAACCCTCATATAGTGGTCTTATAAGGCAGCAGTCCCTACAGGTACTGATGTCGCTCCATTTCTCATATTTCCTTCCTTTATCTTAATGAAATAAAATCCTCTATTACCTAAAATTTTATTCAATTAAGAAAATCAAAGTACTATTTCCCAATTAATTGGTAAAATCTTAGGGCTACATGAAAAGGTGTTAGTACTCTCCCTACTCACGTAAAATCAAACTTTTTGGATTGCTATACCAGCAATATTCTGGCCGTTGCTCTGGGTGTTATTCATCCACATGGCTTGTGCATTCCTGATTCTTTCATCAAGCTTCATGACACAACCCCTTTTTTATTATATAATTACACTTACATAAAACTTGCTACTATAAAACTTGTAATTGTAACATCAAAACTTCTTTTGAGATAATACAATTATTATCTATGAAACAAAACTTTATAAATTTATCAAAATGTTTTCTTTTGTTTAATTAAATATAAATTGCATAGTAGAGACTATATATTAAGAATAACTGACTTTTTCTATTTCCATAAAAGAGTGTAACAATGTTCAACCTATGCTAGGTGAACGATAAAGATTTTATCTAGTTCATGTTAGGTTATTTACATATAAGATAGTTTATATAGCTCTTTTACCATCAAAAAATGGTTAAAGCTTTACCTACCCTTATATCACTCTTGTTTTAAGGTACATGGTTAAAATTACAAACATAATTTCTAGTTATTTATTCTTTGCCATTTAGTATCTGGATTTGTGAGAGATAAGTACCATTCTATTGAGGATAGAGACTTAAAGAGAGTGCACAAATTCAGTCATATCTAAACTATCTCTTTATTTCATGCTAAAGATAATCCAAACTTTTTTATATAGAATCACTAAATGGTCCAGATATATCAATCTTGAGAGTTTTTTGAAAGTATATGTTATTTGGGAGCATAGAAAAAGCCTATATTAAATTCAAACATTTATTTGAAATGATCAGAAAACCCTTGTAGCTCCCAAGTCTAAACGTTAAAATTTGTAAATAAGCAATATTTTGTCCATAACTACCTCAAAATAAAAATAATAGGGATTGGTGGTTACATTCCAATTTTTCAGCTTGGAAAACTTGAAAATCACTTTCATCTAAATTATATCAAAATTATAAATTTTAGGCTCTTGATTGGTTATAGCACTGTGGGAATCATTATGGCTCCCATGCCTATAATAGTTATAATTTTGACTCTGTTGGTTTAGTCTGATTCCTTGGCCTTCAAACCTTTTTATGTTAGAACTCTCTCATATTTATTCACCTGAGAAACTTTTAAACTAACTGAGTTTTTATTTTATTCATTTAATGTGGGGTTCAAGTTTTAAGTTATTTATGTAAAGGGGTAGTTGGCTACAAAGAAACCCCTCAACACCGCCGCAAATCACAGTGAAAGCCCCACAGTGTCTACAAACCTTAAGGTACTGAAGGCCAGTTTGGAATGCAATGGTTCCACACCTCAGCCTGTTGTTTTAAACAATGAGTATATGCCATTAAGAGCGTATCACCAGTAAGTGCACACTCTTTGGGTCTACCCAGGTGACAGAGGTTATGGTGAGCCTGCTGCCACAATGTGATTTTCTTTAATAACGGTTTAATTTTATAGAAATATTCCAAGAAAGTCACAGAATTCCCCACCAGTTCTAGAGGCTGGCATAGTTGAGTTGGCTTCCCACACCTTGCCTGGTGGGATGAAATTGTAGCTCAGGCGGTTTTTGTGTAATTAATGTTGATAATTACATATTTTGCCAATTGATTGAGGTGACTCACTTTTGGTTTAAATTATTATATTTTAATTAGCGTTTGGGGCTTAAGAGACCCATCCATTACAAAAAACATCTTCATTTTTAACATAAACCTAAGCGTCTCAAAAACCCCATTTTTGATTTATTTGCATTTTATTTATAGGCTTTTTAGAGCACTATGAGTAATTAAAAAGAGTTCAACCAGGTTATAAATTTACTGCGCATGATATCAATAAGGCCATACATGCTAATTTATTAAGTATAAATTATACCATTCTTTAAAGAATACTGTCTAACATCAGATAAAGCATATGGTACAAGTGTTTCGCCTCTGGTTGATTTAAGTACTGTGGTAAGTTACTTTACCAATAAATCTTACTTTGTTTGCAGCTCTTTGGTGAGAATTAGTGCATTATATTTTTTTGCTATATAATGTCCGTTCTATGTGCTGAACTCATCTGAGGATTTGGTGATCCTGTTGTTCCTACTTTGTATTACTACATAGCCATTCTACAAATATTCATATTCTTAATGGATTTTATGTTGGAGAGTTTTTTCAAGTTCTAATATGGTTAGCCAAATCTGGGTGAGGGGGAGGTTTTGGTGGATCATAAAGGGAGTGCAACCCCTATTATAGCCTCTTCATTAGATAACGCACATTTTACAATTAATAGGTTTTCTTCCAAGACAACTGTCTCAGGTAGCAGAAAAGTTCAATAAATTTTCTGAAAATTTTAACAACTGTCACGAGCTTTCCTATAAATTAAGCAATATGGCTAAGGGAGGTGGCAGAAAAAGCTTCACTTTTTTAATTATATAGAAGTTCTTGTCATTGATTTATTGAGATACTCTTACTGATGATACCAAAATATAGTGTGGCCAGCTTTGTTTCTAGAAGGTTAAAAGGATCATTTAAGAAAATTTCAGATATTATCTCATGTCTAAATCTGCTCAATCAGCTGAGTACCATCTCCTAAAAGTGTATCTCATAATTTTAGTGCAAGTATGATAATAGTCAGTTAGTAAAATAACTCACGTTATTTGATGATGGAATATTAGTTAGCACTAGAAAAGTTAAGCCCAAGATGGCTCTGGCCAAGAGTCTTTTTAGAGTATGCAAATAATGACAAGGCTTTCTAAGTCCTCAGGAAGATGAAATAGTTTCTGAAAAATTGTTTAATCCATATTTCTTGCTTGTTTATATGTATAATTTAATATAGGTAAAGCTTAATGTTCTAGTAAATATATAAGCGCAGAATCTTAAAGTCTCAGGCTAGTTAAGAAGCATTATATCTAATTATATAAACTGGAAAAAAAGCAAATTGCAAATTTAAAAAATATATCTACCTCCTTTTTATATATCTTTTTCACCTAAAAATGGGCCATAAAAAGAAGATTATAGCTCTGGTTGAATACAGGGGAAAAGCTACCTATTTTACTCTGTGTTGGCGATTAGTAATGAAAAATTGTATTATAATTTGCATTGTTAGCTTATAGGGCTAAAAAGGTATCTTTATAAAGAGTTTTCTCTTTCTTAAGCGTTTTACAAGGCATAGAGATCTTCTATAAATAATCCTTTCTTAATTATATTCTTAATTTTATCTTAAGGTACAGGTAATGCAATGGTAGCATCATTTTAGTATAAATTTAATATGAACATGTACTGATACTTTAATCTCATTAGAATGATTTCATCAGTTAAAATTACCAAACATGGAGATCCAAACCAAAAAACTTTGATTTTAAAAGAGTAGCAGATGGTGAAGGCTTACAAACAGTAATAAGAATTTTTTATCTATTTAACCTTATGTTCTTACTTTCTCTATATTTGGGTACTTTTTAGTTATCTTAAATTTCAAAAAGGAAAAGAAATTTTTAGTTAGTCAAGTTTATCTATAATTTATTAGTAAATAACTTTAAAAAAGTATGCTTATACCATGCTGTATGTGATTCTAAAATACTCTCACACAATTGTCAGTTTTTATATGGCGTTACATTCAGCCAAGTCAAATGGAAAAATAACTCCTGCCCCATTTTTTTAGTAGCTCATTGCAATGTCTGGAACAGAACTTATTGAATATAGTTAATAGACATATTATTGTTAGTTTCATGGGCCAGGGTTTTTACCATGGTGTAAATTTTGATTGCATCCAATTAAACAATGTACAATCATAACATTTAATAAATAAAGCATTAGATTTTACCTAAAAATTATAAACATCAATTAATGCTAATCAATCTAAAGATTAAACGTTGTAGTATAGAGGATGGTTATCTATTCATTAGCCAATTTTTTAAAAAGCTGTTGTGGTGCTTACATAGATGCACTTTATAAACTAGTGGGTTCACCCAAAGGAGTGGAGTTATCACTGTATTTTAGCTTGCAAGGGAGCTGAAATGCAAACTAGAATAAAAAATCCATTATGCCACTATGTCAACTAGCTTATGCATTAAGTCAGATGGGGTATATGGGTTTAGTGTGACTTTCATATGAGGCAGGGTGCTTAAAGTAATGTGCAAGAGCATACAGAATGGTGTCAGGCGTAATATGCTTGAGGTTGGAATTTAAAACATGTTAATGTTAGTTTCTTCTAGGATACATGAAGTGTGAGAGGCCTTGGAATATTGGGCTATCTATTTATCGTTTCATAAAATCAGTTTTAACATCTTAAAAAATAGGTTAGTCTGGATAGTGGCGGGGAAAGAATATGGGAAAAGAAATGCATTTGCAGCATCAGTAAGCGCTTAATTTGAAAGAAGTGTAGGCTAGCATTATAGAATCTAATCTTTTTGAGAAATTTGTGGGGAAAGTTATGTGGGAGAAACCCCTTAACAGGGGCTGTGTGTTAACAAGAAGAGACAGGAAAAAGGTATTTTTGGTGGGGAAAGCCACTGAATCAGAGGTCAGCTGGTAATGGAACATGTAGTGGGTAATTGTAATGCAAAAGTCCCAAAGAAATCCTTTTCACTTAATTTCAAGTGGAAAATTGAGCAAACGCCAAAACACCAGTTTTCTTAAAAAATGAATGTCCAAGGTGATATTAACTTGATTTGTATAAAAATTCCCATTATATAAATTCTACACAATTAACTAAAATAGATATGATATCAGTGATAAAAAACTTTGATGAACAGAAGAGAAACTGAGGAAGGAACACAGCAGGTAAGGGATGTTGTTGAATTTTGGTCTTATTCTGATGGCTGGTTCTTCTTATGTGGTATGGTGGAGTTTTGAGCGTCTATTGTATGAGGACAATAGACCAGATGGTGACTATAGTCCAAGATGTAACTCCTTGGTAATAGCACTTCAAAGTTGTATACTCCTGTTGTTACTTGGATGATGGCACGCTGCCATGATCTTACTGATCTCAAGTAAATTCTCAACTAATACAAAGTAAAGTTTTAAACACAAAAAGCTTATATGTTAAACTATAAACTGGTGGTAATAGTTGAATGTTGTTTATTAGCATCAACTTGAAGGTAATTTATAGGGTTCAATTTTCACCACATCTTACCCATGACGTCTCATTTTCAAGGCACTTGGCCAAAGGAACATGTAAAATGTTCATTTGAGGGTCTACAAATACTTTGACACAGGGCATCTTTCTCAGCCTCAGGGTTGATGTAAATAATGTCATCATTCTCAAGATGGCATTTTGGATGCATCTGCAAGTAGCTGAACCAATTCTCTTTCACAAGCAATTGGCAGCACATACCAAGGCGATTTGTATCACTAATTAGTAATTCAATCAAAAACTCAGCTGACATTAAAAACTAATTTTGACATAGACCAACAAAGCCCAAGTGCCCAAGTTATTAAGTTGAAACTTATTGTTAATTCTGACCTAACCAACAAAGCCCTCAAGCCCATGTCGTCATAGTCAAATATTATTAAGTGGAATTGCTAGGCCTTGAATCCCAAATCGGTTATACTTAGGATTTTTTGGTTTATAATAACTAACAATTTAGATCCAGTCAACCATTCAACAGATGTAATGACTCATCAAGGGACTTCAAGATGTCCATCACAATGTCTAAGTAATATTTTAGAAAGCACCAAATGAAAGCAAACATTCAAATAATTTACTAGTCTTAGAATATTTTTTTTAGTACTAGATGGTCAAAAGTACATGATCACAATGGGGCTTCAAACCCAGGTCACCAGCTTCCCCAACTAAGCGCTTTACCACTTAGCTACGAAGCCTTCTAGTCTTAGAATATTAACAAACAGAAATCTAAAATAAAAGCTTTACTGTTGTAATAAAATACTTACTATAAGATAGGAAACATCTTAGGGGCCTTCAGTGCTTTAAAATTACTATAATTGATGGTAGTCTTTGAATTGTTGTCTATGACTAAGTTTTTACAATAATTGATTACCAATGGCAGTAACCTCAAATTTATAATCAAGCGTACTTTGTGGCTTTAGACTATAGGCATATGTTTCTATCTTCCATCTTCATGTTAGCAGATTAGTTTTAAACCTATGCTGAAGCTACCACTTTATTCTTATCTACAAGTCCATGTTATTTCTTTATATATTGAGTTATTTTCTGTTCTTTTTGCATCCTTTTTTACCCTTTTGTGGTCACATTTAATTCAAGAAAAAAAAGAACTTTTAACATAACCATCCAACTTAAGGAGGTATTCCAATAACCAGATGGAATTTCCACAATAGCATAATTTTTGTGAAGGTACTAGAAGCTGAATTAAAAAAGGATAAACAAATTTGATGATGCTTCAATTAAATCCTTGGACTAATAGTGGAAGTCTTAAACAATATCAGGTGCATTTGTGCAGTTCCAAAAATTAATCAACTGCTATCTATCTAAAAATCTTTTCTAGTCAACCAGGCTGTCAAAATATCAAGCCATGTAAATCCTCAAATTTTTTTGTCTAAATCAATCTCATAATTTTGCACAGAGTTTAGAAGATGGAAATCTATACCTGGTCAAAGAGATACCACCCCTAAGAAATTGATATTAGGGAACAATCAGGATGGATCATCATTATTAACTTGAGTTTGACTCATTCACCAGCTTCCATGAGCAAAAATAATTCCTAAATTACAAAATTCATGATACTATAGTGCCATTGCACTAAGCTTACTTATAAATATTTTTATTCTTAAATAAAAATTTAAGTTTTTCTCCTTTATAAGTATAAAATATAGTTATTAGGCAACCACTAGGTAATTTATATTAAAGACTTATAATGCTGGAACTTATATAACCAAACCCAAACGACCAAACAAAACTGAACACTGTTTGAACAAAAGTTTACAATAAACTGACAGAAAAGTTGTGATCACTCCAGGAGCAGTTCTGGGTCACATGTGAAGACTTCATTGCAAAGGACATTGTTTTGTACAAGAGTCTATCCATTCCAGCAGCGACGTCCAATGAGGAGACATACACAAAAAACCAAATTACAGACCACCTCCAAAATACTCTATTGGAAAATATGAGTGCTTTGTATCAGCTGACTTTTGACTTGGTTCACTATTACACTGACATTAAGAATTGTATCCAGGATTTTTATACTATAATATTAAGAAATGTACATCCCCTATAACAAAATTGAACTGTGAAAAAGATGTATTTGCATTCTACATTTCAGCGATCAGCAGCTTGAATTGATAGAAAAATATGCAGATAAATCTTACTGTATAACAAATAATAGTGCCAAAGAAGGAAAAGAAAGGCTTAATTTGACATATCATTATCTGACAAAATCAATTATGATCTTTTTTGAGTATGTGAAGATCCATAAGACACAACGCCACATTATCTACCTATCTTGGGAGAAATCTGGTGAAAAGTTAGTCATTATTGGACTTATCCCAGCAATGATTAAGATACCACTGCCAAGTTGCCCAACTATGATGAAATTTGTTATAACAATACACCAATCAAACAAAGCAACAACAAGTTTTCCAAGGCCACCGGCTGTTTAAAAATATATTAGACAGCTAATTTTTCACTCTCATAAAACTTAATTAAAAACAAACTCAAAAGTGTTGGGGACCTTTTAAGTTCCACCTATTACTTGAGTCTGCTGAGCCAAAAGTCCTGACAAACAGATGAAATTCCCATCTGCCTTGATTCTTAATGTATAAATAGTACATAATATCAACTAAAATTAATTTTTCATTTAAAAAACAAATTCACTGGATCCAACCAATCAAAAGTATGAAATAAATCTTCAATCTGACCAATCAATATACTATACTGCCAATTTAATCACACAGACTTAATTCTAATTTTTCATCAAAGCTTAGCTTGTGAGGAAACACTTCAGGAGACTGAGTTGGATACTATGGATCTGAATTAAAAAGTCAATCCATATAAAAAATTTCATTTTGTAAATTTTTGTCACAAAATTAATTTAAAACACCAAGACAATCTAGATCAAAAACCAGGAGTTTAACTAACAGTATTTGCCAAACTAATTATCTGAATGCCAAGATGGCTGAAAAGAATCAAGACTAGCAAAACTGATAATCAAACCTCAAAGCTCTTAAATGTTCCAAATTGCGAATCATCTTGCCTTCAAAATTTGCACTATGTGTTAATTCTTGGCATATAGGCTTAATTTCGCTGAGTCAGTTTGCACAGGGTATTAGCCACTGAGCAACCAAATTGGACAATATGAAGATTGCCAACTTTAATAAAATTTGATAAACTATATATGGAGCAATTGCCACTTATTTTGACCTTTATTATTTTATATTAATTGCAGACTTATCTGCAACCACCTAATCATGGGAAAAAGACCTCCTATTCAATCCTCCATGTGACTCTTTATATCTTGGTTCCCCAAGCTGGATGCATCCTCAGCTTGGTAGTCTTCTATATGTCTTCCCTTTTTTAGAAGCTCTCATTTATATCAAATCTTAGCATAATTCCCCTTGATTTTCCAAAGTTCAACATTTTGACCATTTACTATTTGTATACCTTTTCCATCAATCTCAAGATTGTCTTGATTCTCCCTCTGATCCGCTAGTATGGGTAGCATATTGTTTAGTCATAACAATTTCCTGACACCATGTCTGACATTTGGTGCGCTACTAATGCACGATTCTAGCTTTATGCAGACCTAGATGCCCTAGCTGTCTATGCCATAACCTTTATTAATATTGGGATGACCTCATTCCACTAAACTATAACTATGGACAAGCACAGTAATTTATCTACCAAAGTCAATAAGCGGTTACAACCCCAATTATTATCCATTAACAATATAGGCAAAATATATCTCTGACTTTGAGGAAACTACCTCTTGAAGAAATGTAGCTCCTGTCAACAGCTACTTTACTAAGTTTGTTCTATCAAACCTTAGCTTTGACCAAGAGCGTGCCGTAGATGTGAATAATCAAATAGATTCTTCCAGCAAGATTAATAATAATATGGTTTACTGATGCTACTTCTCATCCTTTGATATCAGCTAATGCTACAACTAGCATTATCCTAAAGCCAATTTAGCCAAATACATATCATTCCACAATGAGTTAATTTTCATTCAATTTTTTCCATTAGCTATAAAAAAACCAATATCAGGATTGGTTTGGCTTATAAAGCTAGCTTCACTTGTGGCTATGTTTGATCATTCACCTTTCTTGCTTTTCAAAAAGCCATATACTATTTGGATATTACTGATCTTATAATATGAAGGATTCCAAGTGTATATTTATTAGTCCTAAGGCTTCATCCAGCTCTTCTCTAACTGTCTACATACCGTCAACTATCCAGTTCTAGTCCTTCATTTTAACTATGGTTCTGATACATTCTTTAATCAAAATAATACATTTAGGACCTTCTTTAGTACTCTCTAAAACAATACACCCTATATAATGCACAAGGATCCTTTATAAATCCTATATAGATTTATAGTTAATAGATGTGTTTCTCTTTTCCACGATTATCTTCAACCTGCCATTTGATAATCTGACTAAGACAAGCGCTTGAGAGAGTGTCATGTATGACAAGATTCAGTAAACGGAAAAAGATCGCCAACTCAAAACTTACTAAAAAGCTGGCTACTGAATCCTTATCTTTACAGTAGAATATTTTATACCTGCTATTGCACGCCATCCATTTGTATACCAAGAAACTGACATCATCTGAGAGCTATCACCCTAGCAATCCTCATATCCTTACACTCAAATTGGACTTTTTTGACGTCATCAAGATAATAACATGCCTTTTATAGAGTGAGTACTCCATACTACAACACTTGAGGAAATATTATGTAAGATTATATAGTAAAATTCATCTATGGTATTCAACAACTTGCTTCTGGTGTCAGTTGATCATCTTATTATGAGCTCTAGAGGCTTCAGATATAACACCAACATAAATAAACCTCCCTGTTTCTAATTTTGGGAAATGATATTATGTTAACGTTATTGGACCAGTGATCATAAGCATTAATTGGCCACCACTTGGTCAGAGATATAAGAAATTATTTTATTGTGTGGCTCAAAATATTATATTTCTAGCGTCAAATTTAAAGTGGTGAGGACTGGGTCTATGCGCGTTTTTTTTGCCTTTACCACCTTATGACAGGGTTTGGAGGGGGAGATGTTGGGATTTAAAGCCCTTCTGAGTTATTAAACACAGGTTGGATCTTACCAAATTATAATAAGTTGTGTTAAATGTGGAATATGAATCTATTTATCTGTTTTAAAGAGATACCACTCCTGTGCATTAAGGATCAGCGTTGATCAAGATGGATTAATCTCACTTTAACTAGAGCTGCCACATGCACAACCCATGTCAGGGTAGAGCCTTATATATTTAAAAACCCTGGAAATCCTTAAATTGAGGCAGTTAATTGAAAAGTGGATTTTTATATCTCAGAAAAAAATTAAATAACAAAACAATTGACTTTTTATTATACTAAGTACTGAAGTTAATCTCATGCGGTCATTTCCAGACCCCTGAGAAGGATAATGCCACTTCCTAAGGAGTATCAGTATCAAATAAAACTAGTAAGTTATATACTATTCTATATGTCAAGATAATCTATTGTTTAACTTTATAGTCTATAAAATTATTTGTTGAAGCAGATCTTGTTTGGTATTTATTATTTTTTTATAATTATACTATAATTCCATATTTTTAATCAATTAGATGTAACAACATCCCACATTATGAAGCCCAACCCAAAGTGTCCCACAGCAAGCTGTGACACTAGCAAGCCTATCTCCATGAACGTAAAATTATTAACACCTGATCAATCCTCTACATTACTTTTAAATCATTTAAGCATTTCTTGGATTCTGGCCTTGACATAGATTGGATTAGTTAAATCAGTCCTTCCATCTTTTGGCTTGAACCATCTAATTGCCACTTCTATCTTATATTTGAGCATGCCGCTAATTTTTTATATTAAGACTTCTTTACCAGGTGCAGTAAGCTCATGGTTTGCCTTCTCAAACTGGCCACTCAAGTTCAGTCCCCTGATAACCAATTTGTGACTAAAAGTAGTCCTGCATGATGAATTCACAGTAGTCACAGTGCTCTATTGCACTGAAAAAACATATCATAAATATTTTAGATTTAAATATAAATTAAAGTTTTTTCCAGATATACTATTTATATTGAGATAAGGAAATAAAATCATTTACATTGGAGACATATAATGCTAAAATGACATCAGTCTAAACATCCAAATAATAAAAATAAAGTTGAGGGCTGTTAGACACAAGTTTACCATATCCTGAAACAGGCATTTTTAATCAATGATAATATAGAAAGAAATCCAGGATGGCATTAATCTCAAATTTGGGCTCTATTCACAATCACTGGGACAGGTACATCTAATTTGAAATTATTATAAGGGTCCCATTTGCATGCATGTGGTATCTAGAACACTTTGATGGAGGGCATGAAGTCATTCTAACAAGATTCTGGCCCTATTAGGCTCCCAGCTGTGGCTATCAAGTTGGCTAAACCATAGGAACCTTTTTTGTATATAAGGGATTTAACCCACAGGCCTTTGACACTAACTAAGTTGGAGGACGTCATTCAAACCCTTGATAAGTAATGAATGGCTTCTGCTCCCATTTAAGCTTAACCTAAGAGCCCTTAAAATTCAAATAATATCAAGACTAGTATTATTTCAAATATAGTTAATTTAAAAAAAATAAAGATTGAGAAGATCTATGCTGAACAAAGGGATATAATATTTAACTATGAGCTAGTGGCTACTCACAGACCCTTGTAATGTGAAATAATTATTAAACTGGTGGGAGCTTGAACCCTTGATTGAGTTATAAATGGTAAGGTTTGAGATTAGTTCCTCTCTTTGAATAATACTCGCTTATGCTCCCTTGTTCAACTGCAAAGATTCCTTGTATGTTTGTTGTTCAAATTATTAATAATATCATATAATGGGAAGTAGTAGTATTAAGACTACTATACTAGTTGAGCTGATAGCCAAGATAATTATTAGGTCCAACGCCAACCAGGTGCTTGTCCTAATATTGAATCCTTTGAAATGGTAGGCACTTCTTCTCTATTCAGTCTGGTAGAACATAACCTAGGATAAGGTTCAAAGCTTCTTCTTCCTTCTTGTCACATAGTGTCACTGAGATAGCAATAATGTAGACAAAGAATCTTTTTGTCCAACAACTCTAATCACAAAAGTAAAAACAATCTAATTATAAAAATATATTAACTTTCTATTCTATATGCTTCACTATAAAAATCAAGAGGAATTTATAAGAAATCAGCGCACAAAACTTCAGTTGGCACCTCAATGTGAATGGCGCTTATGCTGATGAATTAACCCTCCAAGGTTGCGCAAATGATGATCTTCCTCATCAAATATAATTGGGTTCTCTTTTCTACTCAACCTTGACCTTTTCTGAGCTAAAATGAATAACGTGTCTCAATGTCTTCACTCAACTCCCATAGAAACTACCCTTATCTGGTAAAAACCAGCTTTAATAATGAGACTCTTACCCATAAGCAGCAGATTGTAATCCATAAAAAATTATCTTGAAAGTTGCTCTATGACAGTCAGTATTACTCGCCAGTAACTTGTAAAACCCTTAGTCAATTGGAAACTAAACCCAATCAAGTTCTACAAGTCAGTTAGATTAAAGATAATGAGATTAAAACACTTATCACTTTGTTTATTGGTGAGGATCATTTCAAAAAACACTCATCAATCTGGTGGTTTTTAATCTGTCATATCAATAAATATTCGCTGGAATATTTCTACAAACAATAGTTATCATATAGAAAATTGATAACTTAAACATCCACTAGCGGGATGAATTTCCTGCAGACCAGCAGAATTAACATAATCAATGAAGCTAGGGAATGCGGGCAAAAATCCCAACATATGGTCAGTCTTAATCAAGAACGTAAGACAACCCCTGTTAAAATAAAAAACTATACAGGGATCCTAACGCCTTTAAAAAAGTTTGCACTTGGGGCTTTTGTGGGTGAAAATAATTACAGGAAAATATTTAGAAATTGAATCCCAGCCAAAGATATAAACATGAATTAATCAAGTTGATGTGCTAATAGTTTTGGGCAAATTCCTTAATCAAAGTGCACAGTGAAACTCTGGAATTGCGCTAATTCACCTATGCGCATGGAACTACTCACAGGCCTTTATCATCAACTCACAATATAAATACAACAACTTAATAATGGTAGGGTGTAAGTTGTCTTCTTATCTTTTACAAAAAGATTTTTTAAGTAAACTTAATCTATTTTTGTGATTTAAAACTCAAAAAACTAACCACAAAGCCTATAGAGAACCTTAATCACTTTTTAGTGATTGTGGTGGCGTTTTATTTGTTGTTTACCTCGTTGACTGCCACAAGGGTTGCACACAAGAAAAGCTTATGATATCCCAGAACTATCATCCATAAAGCTACTCACAACTGACATCGATGAATCCCCCCTTGGGTTGGGACCATCTAGTACTAAAAAAAAGCTACTCACAACCGCTTTTGCACCAATTCCTTAATTTTGACTTTAAAAAACTTGAAATGTGTGGAATAATCACAAGTAACAAAGAATGTTTCATTTTATATTCTCCCATAGAACTGGCAAGGAGAAATGGCAACTTAGAGGAATATTGACTAGCACTTCTCAGGGAAATAAATATCAATAATAGTTACCACTACTCTAATGGCAAGCCCCACTCCTAATCAAGAATGATACCAACAGAAACAACCACCAACTCCCCATGTGGGACACTTGGTATTAGAATATGAGGATTGCACGCTTATTTATTAATGTCCTGCACATTTATTTATGAAGAAGTTCATAAAATCTCCTCAATTTTTAGCCAATGTCTTACGGTAGATTGACCATTTGGAACTCAATATGCTTATCTAAATTTATATGAGCCTTATGGTCTTCTTGTGCTAATCTTTCCCTGCAAAATTGGAAACTTTGTATAACACCAGAAATGATATAAGAGGTAATTTTGCTCTAATAGTTTTTCAACAATCTTTATAAGACCTGCCTCTGCTCAAAACCAGATAAAAGAGAATTAAAAGAATACATTTTTCTATCAGAGCTTATTACTAAATGATTAAAACTAAGCTAGGCGTCAATATATTTATGCCTCCAGGGCATCTCCTGGCCATACTTTGAGCACGCAATTTTGCACAGATATTATTCTCCAACTCAGTTTGATCCAATAACTGATACAACAATGACCTTTAACTAGGACTATTAATGGCTAAATACTCTCAAAAAAGTAATTGAGGCATATCAACCTTGGGACAATAATACACCAAGATACTTTATAGCCAGTACAGGTCTCAAATGTGTGTTAAACAGAACCTGCACTAGAGCGGAAGCAGTAATTACCCTCCCATGCTAACCACCCTTGGCTAAATACTCTCAAATTGGAAGGTTTTAGGTACAAAAATTGCAACTTGAATATAAAAATTGTCCTAGGGTCAGCATTGTTTAAATCTTCATAATATATCTGACAAAATTTTTACTGGAAAGAAAAGTATCAATTTAAGGTTAATGGCATACCCTGAATTGAGAAGTCAGCTGGCCTCTTGATAGAACTAGGTACTCCCTGTATGGTCTATCATGTGCAAGTACTATCATGCTGATTTCAAGCATCACCATACCAATTCCACCATAGACTGGAAAAATGATTGTATAAGCTAAGGGGCATTTTTATAGTTGCTTTTAGCTCATATGGACTTTAGAGCAATATTAGGTATCAATCCCAGGGTAATTTCATGATTGAAATATCACTTTTTATGCATTGATAATTGAAAAGTGTTGCCAATTTTATCTTCAAGGTATTCAGACAGAATCAAGCTTTCAAGGGTTTTTTAAAAAGTCAACCATTAGAACCTGAAACTTGGATTCAAATGTTTCAAATTATAAGTTTGATGTTTGGACTGGGACTGTGTTCATTGAGCAATACTTCCTTTATCTCTCACCCAACAGATACTATATAAGCATGATCATAATGTCAGTGCACTGTATACTGTGGATACTATCATTGGTTATTAATACTCTTGATGGAAGCCCATTCTTTTCTTGTCATGTTATTTCTCTGACAGGCCTAGCTTATGCATAATCTTGAAAAGACCGACCTTTTAAGATCCACCTTCTGGCATGGATGCTTCAGATGATTTTCTTGGAGCTCAACATCACCAAATCCTCATCTTGTTATTAAACCTGTAGCGGTGCTTCCTATATGCATATTTTTTGTAGATCCTCACACTGTTTATTAAAAAACCCTTCATCTTCTAATAGACATCCTAAAAGATTCTTAGCCTGCTCATCAACTGCCACCATCTTGGTATTAATTTGCAGCTCTAAGTTGAAGCTTGTATTGTATCCATAATTTGCAAATAATGGGACTTTTTTGTGAAGTATATACTATTTTATAAAAGTAAATTAAGTTAAAGGGTGGTGAGAAGCTCAAGATTTTCTACTCTGAATAATATAGCTAAAGGAACTACTCCAAGCCTAATCACCCTTTAGATCTTTCTATTTTACTGGGTTAAAAAATTCATTGATGCGACAAGGGAAAGTAAAAAGGAGTTTAAGAAGAGCCGCCTAAATCTGAGCATCAAACTGGAGCTCCCAATCACTTATGATATCCTTTGGAAGTCAAAACAAACAGAAACCATTTTTCACAAAAAGCTTGACTCTCTACACTGACGTGATGGTGGCATAGCAAGGAATAATATGACTTACTGGCAGAATTTCCCTGCGTTGCTTGGGCTTATTTATTTTCAGACAAATTAAACTGATTAAATTTGGGTTTTATATCATAGCTAACAAAAACGCTCACTTGTTATCAATGAACTTATCAAACTGATTAATCACCAAACGCTTACTCTATAAAGTTGTATTTATTCAAATTAATCTAAAAACCACCATCCATTTAGCAAAAACCAATTAAATGTATTAAATTACTCTAATACTATCAAACCAGTTAAATAATCCAAAGAAATTATACAATTAAATAAAACCCACTAACCATCTAGTAAAAACCAATTGAATGTAAGAAACAATCAAATATTACCAACTACACAGCCAAATAATTTTAGCTTAAACAAAACAATCTAAATTTACCAACATTTGGCCAAATCCAACTTAAATATTAAATGATAAAAAACTACCAAATCATTTATCCAAAGTCATTGGATCTATCAAATAATTTAAAAAGCACCAACAACTCGGTCAATAAAAATTAAGCCTATTGGATCAATCAGAAACACCAAACAGCTACCCAAAGCATCTCTATATTAAATCATTATGTGTATATATGTGACATATCATCTTTTAATTTAATGAAGAAATTTAAAACTAACTTTGCACAGATATTTTATGAATTTGGGGGAAACAATTAACAAAAGTATTTTGAATGTCATAATAAAAGAAAGCAAGTAAAAAAAGCTACTTTTTAAAAGTATGGACAATTAATAATCAGCTAACATAACCTAAACTGTAAGCGCTTAAATTGAACGCAAAATGAAACTACTTAAAATTCAGAAGGTAGTGTAATATAGTCCATAGCAAAACCAAAGTAAACACAGATACACAACACTTTTTTAAAAATTGATATCTACGTAACCCCATCATTTCAGTTTTAACTTCACTTTAAATATCAGTTTTAGCTATATATATAAACCACTAAACTGCTTGGTAAAACTCTTGAACATTTCAAAATCAGTCACAACTGCTTAGTAAAACCAAATTAAACTTAACAAAAAATCAAAAACCACCAACAATTTATTAAAACCAATTGATAAAATCAACCATTAGCAAACAACTTACTAGAACCATCAAGTTTATTAATTAAACTAAAACCTCCAACCGCTTGGCAAAGCCATTTAACCCTTTCTGTCATTTTCAAAAAAATCATCCGTTTTTTGGCCTTAAATTTGGCACGAATTTCTTAGCTGGCGGTCACTCTTTTTGTAATCATTTTGGTCCTTGTCCGTAACATAAATACCTAGTAGATTTGGTCTTTGTTCGTAACATAAATTTTTGGTAAATTTGGTCCTTGTCCGTAACATAAATTTTTGGTAAATTTTGAAATAAAAATATGTAAACAAAAGTAAATTTAAAATTAAATTTTTTATTTATTATGATACTTTTCAAAGCAGTCAACTGCACACAAAGCAACTTAACATTTTTCGCAGGCCATCCAAACACTTTTCGTTTTTTAACCTCAAAATACAATATATATATATATATCCTTCTATTATCCAGCTTTACAGGGAACTATATAACTAAAACTTGGACGCATATATGTGTTTGTAGATTTACATACCCCTCGATTTTTGGACGCATATATGCGTTTTTAGATTTTCATACCCCTCGGTTTTTGGACGCATATATGCGTTTTAAGATTTACATCACCCCCATTTTTTGGACGCATATATGCGTCGAATGATTGAAAAGGTTAATTATTGAATCAAGAATATCATACTTCTCTGCCATTATAATATACTGATTACCATTAAGAACATAAAAATTTCACTTAATATCATATAGAACTTTTTATTTTATTAAAACTAAAATAGTTGTATTTAATAATATTTTCTAGCATTCACACAACTCGCTGAAATTCATTGAAATCAGATGAATTGTATAGAAATATATGAGGGGAAGATACCCCAGTGGTAGAATAGGTACCTCTACCGCTGCCTCCCCAAGTTCGATTCCGGTACAGGAACTTTGGGTAGGGGACAATTGTGACTGCGTTGGCGTTGCGCATTAATGCCCCGAACCGAGATAGCGAATAGCAAAGGCGGTCCATGGAGTTCCTGGCCTATCATACGCCGCGCATAGAGGTTTTCCGGGTTTTATCCTCCTTTCCCATTCATTCGATTTCCCCTCAATCGGTGCGGTACCATCCTCAGGTTGGCCCACCTCGAATAAAAATTTAAAAATGTATAGAAATATGTTACAAACAAAGAATTAATTACATTCAAATATATAGTAGATCAAGTAAGAAGATTAAAACTTAATTTGATACAATATTAGCAAATGTTTAGGTGGATAACAGTTTATGGTCAATTCAAAAATCTATTATACCACTATGCTTATTGGAAAAAAATTTTACTTACCCTGTTGATGTTAGTCAACAGACAATTATCATGATCTACGCTGAAATAAAAATCATTGAAAATACTAAAATGCTAAGCAAAAAAATAAAACTCATCTTGAAAAATGGTTACAACTAATTCATATAGAAGATTAATTCTACATTAATAAATTTCTAAATTATTTAGAGCAATCAAAATACTAAAACAAACCCTTATAATATTAGTAAACAATGATAATTATGATGTTTTATGGTGAAATTTAAAAAAAATAAAAAATAATTCGAGGTGGGTCGGCCTTGGGACAAATATACCACACCGAGTTTTCTTAGGGGCTAATGATGGAATCGAACCATGGCTGTTTCTGACATTGAGGGTGCTCAGGCTAACTAAGCTAAAAGCCCCTTTATAGTGAAATTAAAATAGATAAATTTACTAAAAATTTACCAAGTAAGCAGCAAAACATATCATAAAACAATATTTGCAACCATTTCAGATATTTATAGATAAACATACTTTAAACAAGCAAGGGTGGTTAGCTGAGTGGGTAAAATTGCTTCCACCTCTTGTGCACGTTTTGAGTTCGAAACCTGTACTGGCTAAAAATATTTTAAGTGTGGTATATTTTTCCTAAGGTCAACCCACCTTGAATAATTTTTTTACTGTAAACAAGCACCTAGTGAAAATAATTTCTAAAAATCAAGAAAGCTACCTTAAAAAGATACTTATTGGTGAATCAAACCTTGGATGATCATACTAGAAACAAACATTTAATAACTTTAATGAATTTATAGCTAAAGAAGAGAAAAGAAAAATAAAAACACTAAAAAGCTTAAGATAATTATCTCATTAACACACTGAAATTTATTAATGTAATGCTGGAGCAGACATATATTAAGATTAAATAAGATCTAATTCTTACTCTTAAACTGATAAAGGGATATTTATGATTGTTTTCCCTAATAACTAAAAAATTTTAAATTTTCATATCTTTGTGCATATAATATATTCTGTAATTTAAAAGGGGACAATGAAAAAACTACTTAAATGATTTTTTACAAATTATCCAAAAACTATCTAATTGCTTACTGTTGTCTTGAAATTATAATTCTACAGTTATTTTTATATAGTTCAAGCAGGGGTATAATGACTAAGAGAATAGGTAATATATAATTTTTATATTTTATATGATACATAGGTTCATGTTTAAACATTGGATATAACTTATTTAAAATTTTGATATCTTATTACATAATGATAATATTAATAAAATTCACCAAATAGACATTCCACAGCATTAAAACTCTTTAATTTTATTGGTAGGAGCTTAAGTAAATGTGATTAAATGGTTAAAATTTGTGGGTAAATTTCTAATACTATAACTATCAAATCAACCAAGTATTAGACTGATCATCCATAATGATATACTGATTACTATTAAGAGCATATAAATGTTTATTTTCTTGCATATTGTACCTTTTATTTTACTAAAAATAGTTTTAAAAATTCAATAACATTTGCAAGTGTGCACAACAACTCACTGAAGAGTCATTGCAATTAAATGAAAGGTATATTAATGAATTAACACAAACAAATAATTTTTTTTCAAATACCTAGATATGTTTAAAATAACCACTAAGACCATAATTGCATTATATAACTGTGATATGGGCAACTTAAACACAAACTCATGATACAGATGTCCAAGTGTACCCAACAATATATAGAGGGACAAAAATACCTGCTGGTTTTTGATGACTAGCCTTGGTCCAGCTGCATGTGATGCAAGCTCTATAGTAATTCACCACATCATATGAGAAATCCTTCCAGCTCTAAAAGTGGAGATTAAATAAAACGCTTTATCCTTTCCAGGGTGACCTGCAGGTGGGGGAATGTGATGTTATTGAATGGCTTCTTCCTGCAGGGGACCAAGATAAACACAATAACAACCTTGATGGTTGTTAAGTTAGAGATATTTGCTTATTGAATATACTCCTGCTTTAATAGATGGGGTAAATTTTCACCAATTTATCCCGAATTTTTCCAAGTGTCTTACTGTGTTTTCTAACCATTATGAAGCTTAGAAAGGTAAACAGCAATGATTGACTCTTCTGGTCTCTACTGATTAATGTTAGCCCTCTGTAATCAGAACTCTACTAATGCAGGTAACAATGATAAACTCCCCTTAACGCTTGTCTACACTCTAAATATGAATGTGAATTAATTTACTTTCTAGATGATATAGGATTATCAGATAAAAGATGGTAAGATGATGATATTTTATTAGTAGGCCAGGCTCTGGTATTTAATACCTCTAAGGTCTTTTTGGCCATACTCAACTATTATATGAGTTCATTAAAGCCATGCCATTCTTTTAAGGATTATGGCAGTGGTTATTAAAGTTCCAAAAGTTAATTTGGCCATTGGAAAAACTTACTTACAATCATTTCAGCCCAATTGGAGGCACTTATAAAAATTGTGTGAATTTTTAGGCATAATATTAGCACCTTAGTGGAGTATACTCGCTTTACAATCCGCCTGATAATGTTTCATTGTACATATGACAAAATACAATAAAATGAAGAAAAGACAATATAAAGTTCTCATAATGTCATACCCTTAATTGGGAAATTAGCAGGCCTCTTGATAGTACTAAGTACTACCCTAATTGGGTCATTCATAAGTATTATTATGCCGATTATGAGGATTGACATATAAAAATTTATTATACATTAATCATAATTTCATTAAATTTGAGAGCGCAATTAAGTTTATACTGTAGAACCACTTAATTTACCCAAGTAGTTTATAATTGGCCATAATAAAATTAGATGATAGTGCACTTTTCTTTTCTGTAATGATAACATCAGTTGCTAAGATTTGATTCAAACAGAATTTTTTTTGATAATCACACATGTGAGATGAGCGAATTCAACAAATCCCAACTAAACTGGGTAAAAGCCATATATGGCAATGGCCAAAACAGTGCACCAAAGGGCAAAAAATTCCCTGGAGGGGGATTGGGAGTGAACGCTGCCAAAAAGCCACAAACCCAAACACTGCCTGGGTTTGTGGAGTTCACCACAAAACAAAACCAATATATGGAAATACAGTATGCACAGCCCCTATTGAAAGTGGAACATGGGCTCCGACTTTTCTTAGGAATAGAGTCCCTAACTGTGGGAGAAGGTGGGTGAGGCACATGCCTCCCTTTTTCCCCACATGGTGTACATTACTACTGTAAGTCCCAGGGAACGTCCCCTGGCTCTTGATCAGGCCATCTTCCCATTCCCAAGTAAGAAGACACCAAAGAGGATGGCGGTACCCCTCATTACTCAGGGTGATCTCGCTCACATAGTAGACGAGCAGTGGGTAACAGCTCTTCCACTTCAGATCCACCCCCAGTACCCACACTCACCTCAGCAGAACTGTTGCAGGGAATTAGCGAAATCTGCACTGAGATTGTCAAATTGAAATCAGCCAGATCTAATTTGAGTAGCAATCTGGCTGATGCCCAAATCTCAAATGGCTGGAAAGGCATGAAGACTGAGGTATCAGCCAGAACGCCCAATGGTTCCAATTCAATCAATATGCCAATAGAACTAACATTGGTTGCCATTGACGAGGGTTTGAAGCCCTCTTCTGGCAATTTGGGCGTTGTGGCTGATGTGATGCCACTGACAGAACGGACAGTTCAGCGACCAAGTGTGGGCGGGTTAAGCATCCCAAACCCATTCCTAACCAAATGGACCCGCCCCTATGTGGGGTGGCCTTGGGGAATTCCTGTTGCTTGTTGGGCCAAATGTCATCATGCCAACCGTTGAAAAAGTAGCCAAGCCCCAGCTCAGACATTTGAGGTCAAACTAACAGCGACTCAGACCACCACCAAATTTTGTGATGTTGGTTCTCAAGGAACAACCCACCCATTCTCAAACAATTCGCCGGTTAGGTCAAAATTGTGGGACCCATTCCCAACTTTTCACTACCCCAATTGACCAATATTTAATCAGTTGCATAGCACTGAGAAAATTATTGGTCAATTTTCTTCATTTTCCTTCAATAAAATTTTACCAAAAAAACCTAAATGATTTTTACTATTTCTTCCAACCGCATCCCTGATGGCATTTCCCTGGGGCTTTTGGTCCATATACCGGATGGGCTCTACCAGTACTCTTGGTCACTATGGCCCCCTCCATCATCAATTGGGTTCAGCAAGTCCAATATTTTTGGCTCTACAACCCCATTATCACTAACTTCTGGCAGCAATACATGGGAATCTTGTGGCCTTATGTCCACCAATTGTAGAGAGAGAATCCATCTCCTTGCTGCCCCAGTTGAAATGGCTCCATATGCCAAGGATCTCACTGAGACTATTTCAATGATTCCACCCCCTGCAGCAAGACCCCCTGGGTCAGGAGTGGGTTCAGTGTGGTTTGTTGTTGGGATCATTCTCACCATGTTGCTGCACCGACACTTTGTCATTTCCCAATGCCCAGCTCCATATCAAGTCATTTGGTCAGCAATGCCTCTGGCATTCTGGCTTGCTTTTTGGGTGCTTACGCATCCCAACTGGCAGGCCAGTTTAACTTCTTCTGCCATTTCCATGACATAATTGACCAACCATTACTTCCAGCCACTTCTGCCTTGTTCTTTGAACTGGGCGCCGCAGTGGTTACTCTCTACCAAATGAATGTGCAATCAGTAGTTTGCTGTTTGTTGTTTGTTTGGTCACTTTCTGACTTTGGGAGAAGTATCCGCTCTACCTTGGGAAATCTTCTTCAAGCCACCCAAGCTGCGCAGATTGCATCTTCCCCTCCTTCCTCCAGCCTGAAGGAAGATTGAGTGTCCCCTCTCAGGAGATTGCCAATCAAGTTCTTGACGCGCTCGCCAAAGTGCAAATGTGTACAGCAATTACACTTAATAACCCTTCTGCGTTATATCATGCCCAACAAGGACTCGCATTGTTAGACACTGTGGATGGGGATGCCCGCCATTGGGTGAGAGGCCTTTTGCGTTCTTCCTCACAAGCAGGAGACTCCAACCCACTGATGGCTGTCATGTCAGCTGCCCTGAAACCCCCTGTGTCCCAATCAGACCACTTATTCAGACTGATCTATGCCATGGCTGAAGCCCCTATCTTGGTTGCTTTGATTTCTATCTTTCATGAACTGGCCCCCGCGTTGGGTCTATCTATCAATATGCTTCAGGCAGTCTTTAGATCAAGCTTGGATTTGTTTTTGCTCATCACGTGGCCTGGTCTACCATCCAAGGATCAGTAGATCAAATATGTGCCACCGCAACTACTA
Source organism: Massospora cicadina (assembly GCA_022478985.1). NCBI lineage: Eukaryota > Fungi > Entomophthoromycota > Entomophthoromycetes > Entomophthorales > Entomophthoraceae > Massospora > Massospora cicadina. The sequence continues at coordinate 223,906 of JAKSZP010015820.1, forward strand.
TCAATGCCTTCCCCCGCCATGTTTCCCATTATCAGAAGGGGAATTTTATGATAGGATTACCCAACAAAGATGCAGACGACGCGCCTGTCTCCAAATTAGCAATATATTTGGGTACCAATCTTGCTGTAACCCCTGAGTCCGAGTTGGCGCTTACAGAGTTAACTATTAATGATTCTGTTCAAGCCAGATGGAGGAAATCGTTTCTCCCACCATCATACTTCCACTTTTCACTCCAGCAAAGGACCCCAATCTTACCCCCAATATACCCATTATTTCTTCAGTTGCAAATGAGTCATTGAATCTTCCAATAAACAGAACTTTACTTATCCTTGTACCTATGAAGATTAGTGTTGGTTCACATCATGTCTCCTTCAAAGCTCTGGTGGATACTGGAGCTGCGGGGAACTTCATGAGTGTTGAGTTGGCACAACAATTAAAACTGGAAATGGATGTGGGCTCCTCAGTAATGGTGGCCTCATCTTCTTATCAGTCCTCATATGTCGTTTGCCAACTGGTACACTTTTCAATCCACTAGTTCAACTTCTGCGATCATTTTTTTGGCTATGCTGAACTTGGTGTTTCTGGTAATCTTAGGTGTGGGGTGGTGGCGCCAACAGCATGTGAAAATTCATTTAGAGTCTAATATGTTGTCATTTACCAATGATGATTCAGAGGGAGAGTTCCCTCTGATCAACACCCTCAAGAAGATACAAGGAACCAGCTCTATCACTAACCTGGTTACTTCTGCGGGCATTCCGGCTGATTTCCCTGAAAACTTAATGCAATATCAGAGAATCTTTGACATGGAAAAGGTGGATCGCCTGCCTAAGCACACTAGGTATGATTGTGGGTTTGAACAACTGTGGAGTTGGTGAACATCAACTGTCCGTTGTATCCCCAAACAGCGGAGGAAGAAGTTGCACTCAATACCTGGTTGGACGATATGTTGAAAAAATGTTGGTTGTTCAAAGAGACCTCACCCGTCACCTCCCCCTTGTCTTTGCAAAAAAATCAGATGGTTCTCTCCGTCCCTATGTGAATTATGGTCATTTGAATAAAATAACAGTTTCTGATCCCTACCCACTGCCTCTGGAGCAGACAATCAGCCAGGCAATCACCAAATCCCGTGTATTCTCAAAGCTGGATCTGGTGAACGCTTTCAACCAAACTTGGGTAATGGAAGGGCAGGAATGGTTAACTGCAATCTGAATGAAGCAAGGCATTTTTCAATTTTGTGTAATGCCCTTTGGGCTGAAGAAGCTCCCACTACATTTCAACGGATGATCAACAATGTACTGGGTGACCTCTGGTTTACTTGTGAAATTGCATACATTGATGATATACTGGTTCACTCTCTAACTCCCAAACAACATGCTACTGACTTGGAAGCAGTGGTGGTCGCCTTGCATAAAGCAGGGTTGTTCCTCAAAGCTTCCAAGTGTGAATTTTATAAGGAGAAGGTTACTTTCCTCAGGAACCTGGTTCTTAAAGACAGTGTCACAATCCCTCCCAACAAGTTAGATGCAATCTGAGAATGACTAATTCTGACTATGCAGAAACAACTTCGGAATTTCTTGGGAACTATCATCTTTCTAAAAAAATTTTCCCCAGCACTGTCCCAGTTTGCCGCACCACTACACCCCCTTACTAGGAAAAATGTACTTTTTTGTTAGACACCCAAATGTCAGCAGGCGTTCAAATTAGTCAAGGAGGTGTTCATGTCTCCGCCTATCTTGAAACATGCCAATACCACCAAACTGTATATTGTTACATGCAATGCCTCATCAGTAGCAGTGGGAGCAGTGTTGCTTCGGGAACATGATGGTCTTGAACATCTGGTCACTTAATTTTCCCTGAAAGTTCACAGCCATGGAGCAGCCTTGGGCCATTTATGACAAGGAATTGGCAGCTGTTGCATGGGCATTAACTCATTGGTGGTATCTGTTGCAGGGTGCCCACCATGAATTAATGGTCCACAAGGATCCCCAGGCCCTTTTGTATTTCCACAAAACCCAAAAATTGGCGCATTGGCAGGCCAGAACCTATTGGGATCTGTGCAGTTTTAACTTTAAATATGAATTCGTTAAAGGTGCGCTCAATGTACTTCCCAATTTCCTAAGCTGCAGTCCTGCCCACTGTCCCTCAGAACCTGAGGAAGTGGATCTAGTTACCATGATTCCTGCTACTCAGATTCTGTCAATTGTTCCCCACGTTGTTTCCTCCATTGTGTTGGCTCCTGATGCCCCATTATTGGCTCAGGTTTTATGTAGTCAAATGGCATGCCCTGAGGGCGTGGAGTTGGTCAAGCAGTTGGTTCACTCGAGTCACAAACACTCCCTATACTCCTTAAAAGAGGGACTCATTTACTTCCATTCTTGCATTTGGGTTACCCCCTCCTTCTTATCGGAGGTATTCCATGCACATCATGATCCCCCTCACGGTTGGACATCCTGGTAACAAGAAATGCATTGATTTGATCAAGCGAACCTTTAATTGGGTGGGATTGACCAAAGAGGTCCCAGCTTGGATTGCCAATTGTGTTACTTGCAATAGGGCCAAGTTGGATTGCTCCAGAAAAAATGGCCTTCTGGACCCCTTACAGCAGGTGGAAGGTCCATGGACCTCAGTGTCCGTGGACTTTATTGTTGAACTCCCCTGTTCTAATGGGTTCACAGCGGTGATGGTAGTGGTGATCATTTCACAAAATTTTCCCTTTTTAGTCCTTGTACTTCTGTGATTACGTTGGAAGAAACTGCCCATCTTTTTGTATGCCATGTGTTTTCAATGTTTGGTCCTCCCCAGGAGATCATCAGTGAAAGGGGTTCACAGTTTATCATGCGGGTTTGGAGTGAACTCCTCTCAATCCTGAAAATATCCCCCTGTCAATCCCTGGTGTATCGCCCTCAGTCCAATGGACAGACCAAGTGGGTTAATCAAGTCCTTAAACAGTACCTGCGTTGCTATGCTGCAGCAGTGCAGGATACTTGGGCTGGTGACTTGCCCCTCTTTCAATTCGCTTACTATAACAGGACCCATACATCCACGGGGTTTTCCCCTTATGAAGCTACGTTGGGTTATAATCCTTCATTTTTGGTCTGGCCGTGCTTGCGGCCTGAGGTTCAAGCTGCCACGGACCATGCTGCCCACATCCAATTGACTCAAGCTTTAGTGTGGGAACACCTTACAAAAGCCATCAATGACTACAAGCAGTTCACAGATCATAAGCGCCTTCCAGGTCACAATTTTATGGTGGGTTCCTACATCATGCTTGATACCCGTCATTTGCAAATTCAAACCCCTTCCTGCAAGTTCGCCAGTAAGCGCTCAGGCCCCCATTTAGTGGAGGAGGTATTGGGTAACGGGGTGTTCCATCTGAAGCTTCCTGCGCATTGGAAGAAGCACCCTGTTTTCCATGTTTCCCAGCTGTCACCCTTCAAGGGTGCAATCCCCTAGAACCAGAACCAATCATCATAATGATGGGGAAGAAGCTGAGGTAGAGGCCATCCTGTCATCCTGGAAGTCGCGACGTTCCATCCAGTATCTAGTTGCTTGGAAAGGGTATCCAACCTATGAAAATAGTTGGGTCAAGGCGCGCGATTGCACGAATTGCCTGGACCTGGTTAAAGCTTTCCATGTATCCCACCCTGAGGCTCCCCACCCCCAGAAAGTTGCAACAATTATGGCTATCAAGTTACCCGAGGCACACAAGAATGTGGCTCTGGTGCAGTTTCCTGGTGGGGGTGCTCTTCCTTTGGAAAAAGGAAAGGGTAATGTAAGTCCCGGGGAATGTCCCCTGGCTCTTGATCGGGCCATCTTCCCATTCCTGAGTAAAAAGACACCGAAGAGGAAGGTGGTACCCCTCATTACTCAGGGCGATCTCGCTCACATAGTAGATGAGCGATGGGTAACAGCTCTTCTGCTTCAGATCCCACCCCCAGTACCCACACTCACCTTGGCAGAACTTTTGTGGGGAATTAGCAAAAGCTGCACCAAGATTGTCAAATTGAAATCAGTCAGATCTAATTTGAGTGGCAATCTGGCTGATGCCCAAATCTCAAATGGCTGGAAAGGCATGAAGACTGAAGTATTGTCCAGAACGCCCAATGGTTCCAATTCAATCAATATGCCAATAGAACTAATATTGGGCGCCATCGACGAGGGTTTGAAGCCCTCTTCTGGTTATTTGGGCATTGTAGCCCATGTGATGCCATTGACTGAATGGACAGTTCTGCGACTGAGCGCGGGCGGGTTGGGCGTCCTGAACCCTTTTTCAACCAAATGGACCCGCCCCTATGTGGGGTAACCTTGGGGATTCCCATTGCTTGTCAGTCCAAACGCCATCACACCAACCATCAGAAACATAGCTGAGCCCCAGCTCAGACATTCGAGGTTGAACTGCCAGCAACTTGGCCCATTACCAAATTTTGCGATGCCAGTTCTTAAGGAACAAACCCACCCATTCCTGAACAATTAAGCCAGTTAGGTCAAAATTGTGGGACCCAATCCCAACTTGTCACTACCCCAATTGACCACTATTTAATTAGTTGCATAGCACTGAGAAAATTATTGGTCAATTTTCTTCCTTTTTCTATAATAAAATTTTACCAAAAAAACCTAAACAATTTTTATTATTTCTTCCAACCTCATCCCTGATGGCATTTCCCTGGTGGCCTGTCAGTTCATATACTGAATGGGCTCTACCAGTACTCTTGGTCACTATGGCCCCCTCCGTCATCAATTGGGTTCAGCAAGTCCAATATTTTTGGCTCTACAACCCCATTATTACTAACTTCCAGCAGCAATACACGGGAATCTTGTGGCCATATGTCCACCAATTGCAAGAGAGAATCTGTCTCCTTGCCACCCCAATTAAGATGGCTCCATATGCTGAGGATCTCACTGAGACTATTTCAATGATTCCACCCCCTGCAGCAAGACCCCCTGGGTCAGGAGTGGGTTCAGTTTGGTTTGTTGTCAGGATCATTCTCACCATGTTGCTGCACCAACACTTTGTCATTTCTCAATGCCCAGCTCCATATCAAGCCATTTGGTCAGCAATGCCTCTGGCATTCTGGCTTGCTTTTTGGGTGCTTACACATCCTGACTGGCAGGCCGTTCTAAACTTCTTCTGCCGTTTCCATGACAACTACCCACACCATCCACTGCAGCTGTATTGATATGGGTTTTGAAACTGAAGAGGATGCAGATGCTGCAGTAAAAGCCTGTATCAAGTTTGCTCTCCCCAAGAGCAAACAAATTGTGCACACCGCACACACCAGATGGAACAAAGCAAATACTTTGTTCATCTCATTCAACTTGCTCCCCACCAACCTTCCACACAAACTAATCAAGGAGGAACTCTGAATTGGCCTTTAGAGCTATGGAGAGATCAAACAACTAGAATTACAGTGATTCCACCTGATGCCAAACCTGTGTACAGGAATTCGATCACCATGATCAACCTGGTCCCCAATGTGGCTGTGGACCTAACCAAAATCCCTTTCACCGTGGTGTTTCACCTCCCAGATGGAAGAGTGTCAAAGCCATTCCACATCACGCCGGGATGTGCACCGCCCATCTGCAACTATTGCACTGCATTGGGGCACAAGGAACATGCATGCCCCATGAAGGAGGGCATCCTGGCCCCAGAATTCTGCGATGACGCTATGGATGAAGATGAAGATACCTTTGGAAAAGTGGTTGACACCAACCACACTTTCCTCTGGGGAGAGGATGGGCACTACGTCCTCATAGACCCAGTATCACCCAAACTATGCAAACAGGTACAGAAGGCCCCAAGTGGGCAGAAGCTAAGGCCGCATCACTCACAACCTCCTCCATTAGCCCAGACCAAATCCAGGAGGACAGAGAGGAAATTGGCCGAGCTAGCCAATTAGAACAGAATGCACAAGCTGAAGAAGCCATGTAGGATATAACCAAGCCAAACAAACATAGCAGACAACCCACGCTGAAAGTTTTCTCAACAATCTGACTGAATCACCATGTGATCTCAAGCAAGTGAACTTACCTGGACAATTCAACCTCACTATGGGTGAGACAACAGGGCCCAGAACTTCAAAATCAAACCCCAAAACATCAGAAACCAATCAGCGCACCAATCTGAGTCTCACAAAATCACCTGCAGAAAATCTTAATACAAACCCTAAATCCAAAAAAACCTGCACAAAATCAACACAAGGTAAGGAACTGGACAACGCCTCAGAGTGGACTGGCCCAAACACACGGAGCAAGTTCAAGGAAATGAGCAGGGGACTAGGGCTGGAAGGCCCACCCAACTGCTCCTGAGGCGCCACGGGCATCTCAGTGTCAATAGGGATGTTAAACATCGCAGGAGCTAGGGCTCAAGCGTCCCAAGCCAAAAAGCTAGAGTTCCTGAATAAACCCCCTGTAAACATCTTGGCCATACAAGAAACCCACTGTCTACAGGGGGACGAGGGATCCTGGTCATCCAGGGTCTCACCATCCCAGTCAGTATGGACGTCCCACTGTGGGGTGGTCATCCAAATTAACAAAAAATTTAAAATCGCTGACTCTTCCTCATATCTGCATGGCCGCATCAGGCCACAAATGATCACAAACCAAGGGGCCACAATCTCAATAGCTTGTATCTATGCACTGTGCACAGCAACTGAGAGGAAACAATTCCTTGAAGCCATCCTGACGCTCAACCTCCCACCAGAAACCATCCTGCTGGGCGATTTTAACTGCTGGGACAACCCCACCATGGACAGATGGCCCAACCCCAGGGGATACCCACCGGGACAAATTGAGTTCTGCACAATCAAGGCATCCCTTGGCCTGTATGACACCCTCCTCCCTGGATCTCCACTCCTCCCCCACATGACCTGCCCCAGCATAAGCAAGGGAACGCTTATCTCAATGAGCTGCATCGATCACATCCTCACACCAAAATCTTGCTGCTTTTTATTTCAAACTTTGCTACAAAAAATCAATTTCTCCGACCACCAACTAGTTTCAGTGCAGCTCATGCCAACCCGCACTCAAATGTGGACATCGCCCTGGAGGAAGTTATACCCATAGAGCATAAAATTACCCAAAGTTTACAACTGTGTTGAGCACAAAGCCATGAACCCAGAATTTGCAACCCCGTTCATATCAGATCCCATAGAAACTTGGAAAAATTCAAATCCAAACTAATAAACAAAACTTGCCATCTTGCCTCGCGCAAGTACACCGTGAACACAGCCACAATCAGACGCATCTTGGCGGAACTAGACCACCTTGAGCTCAACACCCTGAAGTCTGGCTACATCTCCAACTGGGGGCGCAAATGGGTGTAAATCTCCGCCCGCCTAAACGCCCTCATCTACAAACACCAATACAGAATTAAAGTATCATGGAATGGTAAGTACATAAAAGAAGGTGAAACCTGTTCGGCGTATTTCTTCCACTAATACCACTCCCAAGGCAACCTGCCCAGTGTGCACAGGTCTGCAAAGCCGATGGCACCATGGCAACTGACCCAATGGAGGTTAAGGCGGAAATACACCGCTATTACACTGAACTTTACTGTGACACCCCATCCAACCCCAAAAAATAAAAAAATTACACACCGCTGGAATACAGAGTGCACCACCAGACTATAGTTTCCTAAACCTGATAATGCAGGAGGAGCTCTGGAACACAGTTCGCGGTTCACTGCATAGGAAATGCCCAGGCCCTGATGGGATATCCTATGAATTTTATATTTTTTTTAACAAATTGCCCCCCTCCTCTTAGCATCAATGAACCAGTGCCTGCTGGAGACACGTCTCCTGCCTGGAGGCCAGGACTCCTATGTCATTAACCTGTTCAAAAAGGGTGACAGACTGGACCTGGCCAACTAGCACCCAATTGCACCTCAAACACTGACACAAAACTACTTACAAAAATTCTAGCTACCAGATTAGGCACATTAGCCTCTAAAGCCCTATCACCCAATCAATTAGGTTTCACACCAAAGCTCCATCTGGTCTAATCTACACACCATAACCAAAATATGCCACTCCAAAGCAACTGGAGCCCTGGTATTCCTTGACCAGGAGAAAGCATACAACCACGTTAGCTGGCCATAATTGAAGGAATGCCTAAGCGCCTTCAATCTCCCACCCAGGTTCATTAACTGGGTGATGCTCCTCACAGAATCCGCTTCTATGGCTTTGTGTGGCCCTGACTTCCTAACCAACAAGATCACACCACACAGAGAGCTCAAACAAGGAACCCCCTCAGCCCACTACTCTACAACTTCAGCTTTGATACACTCCTCCGCGTTGATGACTCACGCCTAATGGGCATAACTGCACAAGGCCAGCCCCCAGTCAAGATAATAGCCTTTGCAGATGACTGCGTGACAGGTATAGCTAACAATAATGACGCCCAACAGTTGGAACGCACCCTAGAGTAATACTCTATTGTGAGTAATGCGTCACTCAATAAATGGGAAACAGAAATAATCCTCCTAGGCAAATACATCAATAACTGGACCACAACACCCAAACACCACAACCCCCCAAGATGGAAATGCCCACTCATCCTATCCTTTGCATCACCCCCCACCACCTCCCCTGTCCGCCACCTTGGGATATGGCTGAAAACAGGGGGGTATGCCAATGAGATGATTGAGAATAATGTACTACAATGGGTATCCAACTGCATCGCCTCACTCAAGGGAAGATATCTGGGGCTAATGGGGCGAGTAGCAGTTGCCAACTCGCTCATCCTCCCGATGCTGTGGTTCCCCACACATGCAATCCCCTTTTTGCTCACCTTCATAACATCAATCCGCGCACTTATCCAGGGCTGGCTGTGGTTTGGATCCTGACCACCCATACAGGTGGAAACGCATTTGGACACACTCCAGTGGAGGAATGGGCTTATTAGACTTTGAGAGCCATGCCAACCGCATTCTGGGCACCTGGATAGATGAAGTGCTAACCCCAGACCTCCCACAATAGCACTGGTCCAGAGCAGCGAGGGCCAACTTTGCGCAGGCGCTCAAAATACCTAACCCACACAACCCATCCAGCCTACTAACATACCTCACTAACTGCCCCAATGCAGTGAGCCCACATGGAACCCCCTCACTTTAAACGCTTCCTCCGCACAATCTGTCGCATGGGATGGACCATCGCTAACACTGGCGCTGTGCAGGGAAGGGGATGACCCAGATCCCACTTCATGATAAGAAAACCAAAAGACCACCCCCAGAAAGACATACTCGCTATGACCCCAACCATCGTTAGAATTTACTACCTAAATGCTTTGGACATTCCCTATGACCTAGCTACACAGAAGGCAATATGGAGGCTGACGCACCATCCACTCCTCCAGCCAAGGGTAAGAGACAACACCTGGCGCTGCCTGAGAAGGACCTATAGAACGGCGGAACACACCCATTCCCTTTATGCAACCTGCGCAGTATGTGGAGGGGAGGGCTCCCTACACCACCGCCTAGAAACCTGCCTCCCATCCAGAACCATTTGGCGGAAAGTTGCGCGCCTGCTTAGGATTCAAGACGACCAGGAATTTTCTATCTCAAGGAGCCTCCTTGCGCTTCAGCTCAAGTCCCCAATTCCATCTACCCTCTGCTCCCTAATGGTAACCATTGCAATGTGGATAATCTACACCATTGCCTTGGATGTGTTAAAGGGTACCATCTTAAACATCCATGGGGTAATCAGTAGGTTCCACGTCCACTTACTGGAACACTTCCAAGCCTGGCTCTATGGATTCATGAAGCCAAGGCAACAGAGGCTCATAGAGTCATGCTTCCACTCTGGTTCCTCCACACGGACCCCTTCCTCCACACCTGCTCCATAGTGGGGGAAACTCCCTCAGAGTAGCGCACCAACCCCCCATACCTGGCGGTTCCAGCTGGAAACAGGGGTAACCTGTATACCCGGGGTGCTCAATCCTTTCTAATCCTTGATATGTTTCACTCCCCCTTTTTCCTACACACGCATTGGTACTGCCCATCCCCAGGTCAGCTTGCCTCAGTTTAATAAGATATTAGATAATAGCTATTATTAGTTATAATACTAAGGATGTTTAAGTGCAATAAAGACAAATTTTGAGGTAAATCTGATTTAACAGATTATGCAGATAAATTGGGAAGGATCAAGGGGTCCATCAATGGGAGTAATCTAAGCATTGATGATTTTCTCAAAGGGTTATTTTCAGTCAACCATCAAAATCTAACATATTCCCCCACGTGACTGGAATATAAACCTTGAGTTTCTGATAACACTCTCTTTAATGTCTGTAAACAGCTCTTAATCCTATTGCGATTTTAACAATGCTCAAATACTGAACCATGACATTGGTTAATAAAGTGAACAGAACTATCGCATCCATATGTTCCTATTCTCCATCCAAGAATCTGAATTAGGTCAATTCATCCCTGCACTGACAGTTATTACATCTACTCAGTCAGATGTCATTATAGAGGAGGTATTTTTACAGCTGTGAGATTATCAAGGATCCTTGGTTTTGAGTTTCATACATGCTCTTCAATTAATCCTCCAGAGGAACTTTTGGTTGTATCCTTGATACTATAGATGTAAATCTTTCTCTGTTGTCCCTTTATCATGATGGGGACCTCTGGCAGAGTTTATTTTCGCTCTCAACCCTTATCTGATATCTTGAGCATATTTAGCAACACTGGGCTCATCAAATTTCCCATGTTGAGGTCAAGAACTCAACCAAATAAGGGCTAATATGAGAAAATTTTTGGCCCCATTCACCTCATATTGACCAAAGACACTTCTATTTGGCCCCAAGATTTCGTTCACTCCGATGCTTTTTTAGAGGAGGTCATATTTTCTGGTCCACGGCTCCTGAAAATCGTCCCAACTATGCCTCATCACTTGGGCTAAACACCCATGATGTCCATGATGTTTTTTACACTTGGCTGTTAATGTGGCTTTTGAAGCCTTACACAATGATAGTACTGATGACTATATTCCCAGGATGGCCATGATCATCCCTCTCATGAATATTTTTCCTGAGAGAATGCTTGTGGGCCAATTACAGCACGCCCCCCTCTTCAAATGGTGGAAAGCTCAGGTTTATCATGTCTGGCAATAAACCCCAGAGATTTATCAATACCATATTGATTTTTTTGATAGACTGTTTCCTCTTAGGCATTTGCTTTCCTCCTGATTGTAGGCTCAATAAGTTCACTACTAATGGTTTTGTGCCCCACTACCAATCATTTTCTAGGAGTTGGCAACTACTAGCACATGGAGCGTCTCGTTATGTTGCTACAGCCCTGTTTCTTGTACCTCAACAACTGTATTGGGCCAAAAATGCACACGCAGAGGAAAAATTATGGCCTGATTCACCTCCCCTCTCAAAACAAAGGAGTAAAAACTTCATTAATTAATATTTTTTCTCATATATTTTGTAAAATTGATTTTTACTAACTACTATATTAATTTCTTTTTTGTATTTACTATTTTTAGTACTAGATGGTCCCAATTTTGTCTTTACTATTCCTTTTTCCATAAGTTTATATTTTTCTCCCAATTAATTTTAAATTTTATTCAAAGTAGGCTGACCTGGGATGATACTGCACTGTGTAAGGGAATTGAAAAAATGGAAAGGTAGGATAATACCCAGAAAGCCTCCATGCACGGCGTATGATAGGCCAGGAACTTCATGGACTGACTTTGCTATTTGCTATCTCAGTTTGGGCCATTGGTGCGCAAAGCCAACACAGTCATAATTGTCCCCTACCCAAAGTTCATTTAATGGTTTTTGAACTCGTGTATGCAGTGGTAGTGAGTCCATAATCTACCATGGTGGATCTATCCCCATTTTCAATTATATATATAGATTATTTTTGTAATTTTCTATTATACATATATTTTTTTCTCTCATCAGTCCTTTTGTTAAATCTTCTGATGAATTTTGCATGGATGTAATTATAAAAAAATATTTGAGGTGGGTTGACCTTGGGACAAATATACCACACCAAGAATTTATCTGGCTAGTAAAGGTTTCTAACTTGAAACCTGCACTAGGATGGAAGAAGTTTTACCTGACAGGCTAACCACCCATGTGGATGTAATTATAGATATTTCCTGTTTTGACTTCTTTTCTTGAGTAATTAAAACTTGATTTTTTATCAATAAAACAAATGGGCCTATCCAAATGTGATTTAACTTCTGTAATTGGACTGATCCTTGTGTATTACATAATAGTACCTCATCACTGAGTTTAAAATTGCAAATTTGTTTGTATTTTTAGAATTCTTTCATTTCAGGCCTTTTTAACAGAATAATGTTATCAAAGGCTTGAGCCTGCAACTTTATTAGTGTATTTGCAAGCTTCTCACCATATTGAAGTATAGTTTTCTCCTCTGTGTCTTCTAGGATATAATTTAACATTGGTGGTAGGGCAAGATGCCTTCCATATAGAACCTGGAAAGGCAACATCTTAGTGGCAGATTGGTAGGACATGTTGCAAGAAAACCTGTCTAAGCTTATGAACGTGCTCCATTCAGATGGTTTGTCATAGGTTAACTTCTGGAAAATGTTCACTAGCATCCCATTTACACGCTCAACTGTTCCATTAATCTCAGGATGGTGGGAGCCAAAAGCACGCCTGTCACTCCCATAAATTGATTAAGCTTTGTGATAACATTAACAGTAAATTGCTTCTATTAACAGTCAGGATAACCTGTGACAACCATGTTTATAGAGGACACTTTCAAGGTTAAGTATTAGCCATCATTGCTGCTCCCACTTAGCAAGTAGCCTTAGATTTAACCCTCATTGTCAAGTGGTCAATAGCCACGATGGTATACTTAGCCTTGGAATTGCTAGTAGGAAGTGTTCCAACAACATTTATTAATACAGTATGCTAAGCTAAAATATGGGTCAAATCAACTGATAAGAAGTTCTCTTTTAAACGGTTTCTCTTTGGAACTCAGTGCAACGCTTTAGTTTTTCTAAATATTGCAGTGTATCAACTCCTAGTAGTAATATGGATTAAGATGCTCCTTTTTTAGCACTAGTGGTGCCCAGTTAAAATGCTCCTTTGTTTTCTTGAATCCACAATTTTTATGGCTTTATGAGCATCCATGTATTATAACCATTTGTGTTGGAGGTCTTGGAAAAATGAACTCTTAAATTACTTTGTACAACGTTCCATTTTTGATCATTGTTTCCTGTTATAGATTTAAAAGTAATTTTAAACAGACTCGGGCTAATCTTGAAATTCCCCACTGATCATTTTTTGAAACAACTTATCAGCGGCCAAACTGACTGTGGCGATGGTAGGTAACTGGGATAAACAGTCGGCATTTTGATGCTTCACTCCTGCACAATGATTAATTGTGTAATTATAGGCTTGGCTTCAATGAATACCGCGCTAATCAGCCCTCAGGTGCTTTTAAGTTGTTCAGCCATCTTTAGGATGTATGATCTGTTACAACTGTAAAGTGAGTGCAATTCAGATAAACACAAAATTGCTTATAGGCATATGTGATTGCCAAGCATTCACTTTCCATCCCCGTGTAGTTCTTTTTGTGGATATTTTGTTCTGACTAGCAAAGGCAATAGGATGTTCCTAGACATCTTATTCTATCTGGGACAACACAGCTCTGACTGCCATAAGTGAGCATCAGTTTAGACAATAAAAGCGATCAAAGTCTGGGTATTTCAGGTCTGGAGCTGTTATTAATACTGATCAGAGCTTATCAAATGCCTCCTGATAGGCCCAATTCCAGTCAAATGCGACCTTATCCTTAAGTAGATGAATTGGTGACACTCCAATTTGTGCATTAATGGCAATAAATTGGTGATAAAAACTGATTATGTCCAAGAATATTGGAATTGCGTTTTGATTCAGGCCATTTCATCTTTGATATTACATCTTGTTTATAGGCTGAGTGAGGAGTCACTCTTTGTTTATAACAAACCCAAGGTATTCCAATTTGTTTTGAAAAATTGGCATTTCCTGGGCTTGATTATCAAATTAGCTGCCACTAATTCTTGAAGACCTCCTTTTAATGTTCCAAATATCACTAAAGGTGCAGCTGAAGACATTTATGTCGTCAAGGTAAACTAACACATATGGCATCTTTAAATCTCCCCAAATTGTGTTCATTGCTCTTTAGCATTAGCTGGGGCATTACATAGCCCTTGTGGCTACCTTGTTGGCTGAATTTAGGCCCTCATGAGTTTTTATGGTGCATTTTTTGTGCTCTTCTTTGAGCATATCAATCTTCCAATATCCACTTATCAGGTCCATAGTAGAAAATAAGTTCATGCCTCCTATTCGATCTGAGGTATTGTCAATTTATGGAAGGGAATACAAATTCTTCTTCATGATATTATTCAGCTTTCAATTATTGATGACAACATAATTGTCCCATACTTCTTTTTTACTATTAAAATTGGGATGTCCCAAAGGCTCTTAGATGGGGCCAACATGTTACAATCCATGAGCTCTTTAATCTACTATTAAGTAACTTCTTCTGCTGCTTTTGAGCGTCTAATTGGCTGTAATTGGATGAGGACATAATAATTAATATTGATGGTGTGTATCGTGTTCCTAGCACAAACTAGGTCAAAATTGTCACTTGCAAATATTTCTTGGTATTTCAGAAATAAATTAAGAACTTGAGTCTTTTCTTTATAAAAATCAGGTTCCCTAATTCAGCCATTTGGATGACATTATTGAAGGCAATTGTCTCTTCATCAGGAAGTCATAGTTTATCTAGGATCTAAATCTATGAAAATATGAAAACCCATAGTTTTGAATAAATGAAAGAAAGTAATAACATGCCTCCTCAAGGAAATGGGATGATCATGTAAGTTTCACATATGAGATGAATCTCTTTGTGTCCAGGGATGATGACACCAGGTGAAATATTTGGTTTTAATTGTGATCAAGATCATGACTGAATTATTTCCCCATAAATTCTTTCTAGAATTTTATATTAAGCCCGGTAGGGATGACTACTTTTTCCAGGCAGCACAGTAGCTTGCTGATTTGAGTCTAATGGGAACTCCTTTTGGCTCACAAATTTACATTGGTAAGGTTTTAATTTTTGAGTAAAATTTTTTATAAAAATTGGGACTATACATTCATGTAGGCCAGTTTGAAAAGAAAATTAGGTTTTTTCTTTCCACCCTATCCTCTTTCGTTTTTTTTATAACGGGATACTTTGACCCAGATTCATGATGGTGTATCTTTGTGGTTTGTGACAACACCAAATCTTCTCAAGAAATCAGTCCTGATTAGGATGTTCCAGCTTGTATTCAGCAATACTATGGCTGGTGCAGTTACTATGATAGTTCCAAAATGCAATGGTAGCGTGCTGATTGCCCCAAGCGTCTTAATAGTGTGTGCTCATGCTGTGCCATACTCTTGCCAGTGGGCCACATTGGGTGAAAACTTTATCTTCTTGAATAGTTTTGCACTTACAATGTTGATAGGTGCTTCTCTATCAACAATAGCCCGTTTCCAAACCTTATTCACCAAAATCCACTAAGGTACATTCAGATTGGGTTTCAGAATTATTTTATTAGGTGATTAGTGTGACGGTTTTTCAGTTCTATGCGGGCTTCAGATTTGAGCAGATTTTGAAAACTTTTCTACCAAAGCAGTCATCAGAATAGCCATTTGTACGTCATTATGAGAGGGCAGGTTGGAAGAACATTTAGGATGGCTGTTTAATTATTGATTAAGGGTCTGTTTGGCATAGGGCTTTGATACTTCAGCCTGATATTTTTTAGTGGCTTCTAGCTGCTTTGATTATTTTACCTTAGCTCAGGTAGTAACCATATAGACATCATCAGCCACAATGTGATGCAGGCTATCTTTGGCCACCTCATCAGCCAAAAATAGCTTGTTTGGGTCAGGTGATATGTATGGAAGAACATTGGTGGAGGTAGAGCATTCTGACTCTACTCCACCAGCTTGTTTCCCGCCTTTCACTCAATATAAACCCTTCAGGGCCACATTCACCCCAAATAACTTGTTTTTCCGTCATAGCATTGACTGGCAGATTGTACCACTTAACCATAATTATGACATGTAATTGGACCTGGTTGTTGATCCTATTTTTGGTTTGCAGGGCGTTTATTGTTTCCTTGATCCTTTGTAATATTTTTTTGGATTAAATTTTTTTGAATTTTAACTAACTCTGGGCCAATTAGGGGTGTCAATTATACTTGTGCACTTCATCAAATAGTACGTGGGTTACAAAGCTCACATGGTACAATTGAAGGTTAGAATCATAACATGCTGCAAGTCCAGTATGGCTTAGCCACATGCTCCAGGGAAATTTTCTCGTCAGATTTGGTCATAGCATTAGACCAAGTAATACTTGAGGCTCATGATAGAATCTATTAAAAAGTCTCTGATGGACTCATTTCTCTGGAATTCTTTGTCAAGAAGATCTGTTTTTAGGGCCAATTACTTTTTGGGCCCTGAAATTCCTCTTCACTGCATTTTTTGCGTCCAAATAGGACCAACTATCACCAAAATAGGGCATAATAAGGTTGACTTTATGTGAGTCCAAACAATTATTAAGAGCTGTTGACTTCATATTATCAGATGCTCCTCGCATAGCTTTTTCAAATAATTTTAGGAATGAGTGTACATTCCTATCTCTGTAAAATTTCAGCAAATTTAAGGGTTTAAAGTCATCATGCCTAGATTCATCCAGAGGAGTAGTACTTCATCTAGAGCTGGAATGTCATGGGAATCCTCCCTTAAAATTGGGCCACATTTTAGATGGGTGTATCTTGAGTCAGGATTAAAGCCATAATTTTAGGCATGAAACAAACTTCTGAAATACCAGTTTCAGCATCTGAGTCAATCTAATAACTCTGCTTAGTTGAACTGTTCCAAACTGCTAAAGTTGAACCATTAAAATAGGGCCATAGAAAGTTTCCTTAATTGTTTTCTGCCCAAATATCTGGAGGTTCCACTACTCTCCCCTTGAGGAATGGTCAAACAATGGCAGCTTTTCTCCTTAAGGGCATTAATTTCTTTTCTAAGGCTCTCACATTCTTTTCTGTATGCAGCTTGAAAAGCCAAAATATGCTTGACATCTTTGGTTAGATCAGCCACATGACCAATTGTCATGGATAGCTAGGTTTGGAGTTTATGCCTATCCTTGACGATCTCAACATTATTGGCTTGCAAAGATGACACTATTAACCAAAGCTTTGAGAACCAGTCATGGATTTGGGCAAAACTTATCCTCATAGGTTAGCCCTACTGGTAGTGCAGCAAGATCCTCAATGTTCTTTTGTAGAATACCCAGCTCAGTTTGGATATATTCATCGAACCAAACATGCATCATTTTTAAATCCAGATGATTCCTACAAGCAAAGGTGACATCTTTCATCAGGCGTTCCTTCTGAGAAGACAGAAAATCTGAGTGTTTCTCCAATATCTGGAAGAATATGCTGAAATCGTGTACTCACTGGTCAATCCAATGTGAGTGAGGACTTCAGCTGCAATCTTAAGAAATCTTACAATGAGCTTTTCTTTCTAAAATATTTCGTCTTCTATGAGCATCGTTGACGTGCTCTGTATTGATGACATTGGCCTATCTGACTTTGGTAAAGCTAGTATCCAACTTATCCAACATCGATGAATCCCCCCTTGGGTTGGGACCATCTAGTACTAAAAAAAGTATCCAACTTATCCAGTAGATTAGATCGTGAAGATTGTTATTCCTCTTGACTTGATAGATCTCCATAAACTCTAGATTCTGCCAAGCCAGAATTCTCTGTGTATGCTTGATGAATGGCTGTACAAAACTAGCAAAAAATTATTGTTTGCTTACTACTTGTAAGGCTTCTGGCTAGAGTTGACATTGTTTCCTCTCACTATTGCATGTATATCTCAATCCTAAGGCCTGATCCTTGAAGTAATAAAATAGACCAAAAAATGGGTCCATATGGGATGTACCAATTCTGTATCCATGAAGAGGATCTCCACCATCTCTTTTACACTATCTGAGGTAAATTCAAGTGGGCATGTTGACTCCACATGCCCTCATCCCACCGTGGTAAGATCCAAGGAGCACAAAGTACTATCCTCAGTGTTATGACGAGCAGTATTAAAATACTCAGTGATTTCTCAATCACTAGTTTCTTTTTTCTTTTTTAGCACTAGTGGTGCCCAACCTGTGAAATTCTGAGGATCACTCACATGTTTAATTAAATCCTGCACGCATCATCAGGATGAAGTTCTGTTAATATAATCAACAATTTTGCCAGTGGCTTACAGTATTTGGACCATTCAGAAACTCACTAGGATTATTAAAATTGCCCCAACTCTTCCAGTCAATTTTGGGCATAATTTTCCCTTCATATTTGGGAACTTTTTAGAGACAGATAGATATACAAGTTGTGGGTTTGGCGCTTCCTGCTTGTCAACACTTCTCTAAAGTTAGGATTCAGATAAGTTAGGAAAGAGATAAAATAAATATATCTTTTATTAGATGGTACTTATTAGATAATCAGACATTAGGCCAGACGCCATTACTTATACCTCTAAGGCATCTCCTGGCCACATTCAAGCACAAATTTTTAACAGATATTTTGCTACCTCGGTTCAGCCTTTGAACTGATACAACTGAGACCTTTTATTAGGTTTATTGGTGTTAAATTAATATCAATATTGGGAGGATTCCAGGGACAAAATTGTGACAAAAACATGCTAAATTATCCTAAGATCTTGATTTGAGTTTCGTCATATTGCTGAAAAAATACACCTTTTGTGAAATTCTTGCATAAATTAAAGTAGATGACATACTCATTCTTGGGACGTCAGCAGGCCTCTCTCTTGATAGCACTAGGTATCCTTTTTGGGTGGTCCAAGTGCAAGTGCTATCATGCCAATTACATGGATTGACATATGAATTTCGCCCTAGGGCAGGAAATTGATTATGTTATCATTCATCTGATTGTCCATGGGACTTTTAGACATTATCTTTGGGTCATTCCCAACCAATTTTATATACTAGATGTTTAATATTGTTCCTGATAATTGAGACTAATTGCTGAGATTTGATGCAATGAAGATTGGCCATACTTTGCAAGCATATTTTGCCTGAGCTTTTTGATAGAGTACTTGATTGAATTGAAGTTGAGATATTTGGCCCAAGCCGTGTATAAACAATAGAATTTGATGTATAAATTAGGGTATTAGAGTGAGCATTGGGGGGATAATAGGCCCAATCTGATGGTTGTCAAAGGGTTATTTTTGAGTCAAACACCAGAATCTGACACAACCCAAAAAGGGGGAGCTGCCCCGCATCTTTATTTGCAAAATGGGCCAAACAAAGGATTATTAAAAATAAAAAAGCCTAATATAGACCTCAGCTTACAGCCTAGAAAGCCATATCAGAAGGTGAGGAAGCTTTAGGAAACATTTGTCTGGCGACTGCTTTATCTGGCAGACCATGGCGGACAGCATTGGGGTGGGAGCATAAGCGACATGGGGCATAAGGAGGTATAGTTGTGGGTTTTCTTCATTTATAAGGCCGTAGTGTTTATCGCCTCAATGTATTGAGCAAGTTGATTCTCAGTGAAAGTGATGAGAGCTGGCACTCAAGTGAACTACTTGATGCGCTGTCTCAATCACTAGTTTCCATATCATTATCCTCAGAACTTATGACAGCTTTTGCCTGTTATCTGGATTAATGTTCATCTTAAGTTGTGTATTATAATTTCTAGTGAGCACCAGTTGTTAAATTTGAGGATCTACTCGCCAACTGAATATACTCCTGTTTTAATAGTTTCAAAGAGTTTTTACTGATTTTAACCTCATTTTTCTAAATGTCTTACGGTGTTTTCTAACCATTTTGAAGCCCACAAATCTTAACCAATAATAATTGACTTTTCTAGTCTCTTCTGGGTAATTTTACCTCTGTTATCAAGAACTCTCCTGGCGCAGGTAGCAATGAAAAGCTCCCCTTAACGCTTGTCTAAATTCATAAGATGAAAATAGAATCTATTTAAGAAGACATAAGATGATCAGATTAAAACAGGTAAGATGATGATGTTTTATTAGTGGACCAGGCGCTGGTTATTTATACCTCAAAGGTATCTTCTGGCCATACTCATCTATTATATGAGTTTATTATAGCCATACCAATCTTCCATAAATTATGGAATTGGTTATCAAAGTTTCCTAAGTAAATTGGCCTTTAAATTAACTTATTTACAAATTATTTCAGCTCAATTGGAGGCACTTCTAATAATTTGGGAGGATTTTTAGGCATAATATTAGCACCTCAGAGGAGTATATTCGCTTTACAATCCACCTGATAAAGTTTCCTTGTACAGATGACAAAATACAATAAAATGAAGAAAAGACAATATAAAGTTATTATTATGTTACACTCTTAAACAGGAAATCAACAGGCCTCTTGATAGTACTAGGTACTACCAAATTGGGTCATTCATAAGTAAGTACTATTGTGCTAATCATGTGGATTGACAAAATAAAAATCCATAGTACATCAATCATAATTGATAAAACTCGTGAGTACAATTAAGTTTCTGCCATATAATCAACTTGATTCACCCAAGTAGTTTATAATTGGCCATAATAGGACTAGATCATAGCCACTAGTAGTTATGATAATCTGAGTGTTTATGCGCAATCAAGGCAGTTTTTTAGTGAATCTGATTTAACAGATTGTGAGAATAGATTGGGAAGGATCAAGGGATTCATCAATGGGAGTAATCTATCAGCTTTGATAATTTTATAAAAGGTTTTATTTATGAGTTAACCATAAGAACTAACTGATAGCAAAGATTTTGATGTTGTAACCATATTCCTTATGAATTACAATGTGTTCCAAATATTCCAACTGGGGCTTGAAAAACTGACACTTAAAGCTTGATTCTTACTGAGCTTTGACTAACTCTTAAAAACTGCTTCCAGTTCGCATGATGTTGAGTGAATGTTTTTTATTACACATTGCTGAATTTTTAGACAATACTCGCCAATTCTCACCCGCTCACCCAGATATATTAAACCTATCATACTCAATAGTTCAGATTTGATAATATTAGCCAATTTTCACCCACTAAACTAAATTGATTGTCCCTATCAGACTTGAAGGTTTCATATGTCAGTCATTGAATCAATATGTCAGTCAGTGATGTGTTTTATTAAGTATATTTTTATCATTGATATTGATCAAAATTTTGGGTTGGGACCATCTAGTACTAAAAAAAAAGATATTGATCAAAATTAGCTCATCTTCAAATCTCCCATGATAGTGTCCATCACCCACTGGAGTGTGGCCAGCACATTTCACAGA